>CM040439.1:8405735-9005735 GCA_022702705.1 Papilionanthe hookeriana x Papilionanthe teres | reverse complement strand
CCTATTGCATTGAAATGCATCAAATTCAAACTCTTGGGTTGAGGATTTTACATCCGACACCGCACTGCTTTAGGATTCTTTCCCTATTGCACTGAAATACATCAAATTCAAACTTTTGGGGTTGAGGATTTTACATCCAAGACTGCACTGCTTTAGGATTCTTTCCTATTGCATTGAAATACATCAAATTCAAACTCTTGGGTCGAAGATTTTACATCCGATACCGCCTGCTTTAGGATTCTTTCCTGTTGCATTGAAATACATCAAATTCAAACTCTTTGGTCGAGGATTTTACATCCGATACCGCACTGCTTTAGGATTCTTTCCCTATTGCCTTCGAAATACATCAAATTCAAACTTTTGGGTCGAGGATTCTACATCCAAGATCGCATCGCTTTAGGATTCTTTCCTATCGCACCTGAAATACATCAAATTCAAACTTTTGGGTCGAGGATTTTACATCCAAGACCGCACTGCTTTAGGATTCTTTCCCTATTGCACTGAAATACATCAAATTCAAACTCTTGGGTCGAGGATTTTACATCCGATACCGCACTGCTTTAGGATTCTTTCCCTATTGCACTGAAATACATCAAATTCAAACTCTTGGGTCGAGGATTTTACATCCGATACCGCACTGCTTTAGGATTCTTTCCCTATTGCACTTCGAAATACATCTAATTCAAACTTTTGGGTCGAGGATTCTACATCCAAGACTGCACTTCGCTTTAGGATTCTTTCCTATTGCACTTGAAATATATCAAATTCAAACTTTTGGGTCGAGGATTTTACATCCAAGACTGCACTTGCTTTAGGATTCTTTCCCTATCGCATTGAAATACATCAAATTCAAACTCTTGGGTCGAGGATTTTACATCCGATACCGCCTTTGCTTAGGATTCTTTCCTTATCGCCTCTGAAATACATCAAATTCAAACTTTTGGGTCGAGGATTTTACATCCGATACCGCACTGCTTTAGGATTCTTTCCCTATTGCACTGAAATACATCAAATTCAAACTTCTGGGTTGAGGATTTGACATCCGATACCGCATTGCTTTAGGATCTTTTCCCTATCACAATGAAATACATCAAATCAAAATCAAACTCTTGAGGTTAAGGGTTTTACATCCAATACCGCATTACTCTGAGATCTTTCCTCATTGTAATGATCCAATCTAATCGATTCGATCTTCTTTTGGGGTTGAAGATGTTACATCTAAAACTTCAAAATTCCAATTTTCATTTCAAATCAAATCCCTTCAAATTAATCTTGACAAACTTCAATCTAAATTAAAGCTCCAAATTGAAATCTAAACTCACACATCAAAACATGAAACAAAATGAAATCTAAATCGAAATTCTCCCAGATCATGTGATTTGGGATTCACCTTCTTTCCCTTTCCTCAGCGAGAGTTCAAGAATCTCCAGTTCCAGAGATATACTTGACATTCCCCAGCTGAAGCTCTTCTACTTCGTCCTAAGTTTGTTACTTGGACATCTGTGTTGGTTTTGTTGATCGCTTCGGTCAACACCAATACGCGCGGTGTGCTCCGTCACCCACCACACCTATTGGGGTCCATTTGTTGACCTCATTTTTGATGAGGTCTTCTCTTCTTCTCTCTAGTGCTTAGGATCTAGCCTTAGGCTTTGCCTTTGACTATCTTAGAGGATTAGAATTGGGACCCACCTTTTAGAAATTCAAACCACTTCTAAACTCCCTGCAAACTCCACAAACTTGATTGTAGACCCCTAATCACCTAGAGGGTTGAAATCAAATGTGGAAGTTTAAAGGATGAGTTCCTATAGGACTCTTTGGCCTTAGGACTGCCCAGGGTGGCATGGTCTGGTGAAGGGCTGACTTACACACACACTACACTCATACACTAAATTTTCACACACTTCCTAAAACCACACCCATACCCAACTTGACCTCTCGACTCATGTAAGTGATTCACATGGATGGTCCTTAACCCCTAAGTCCTTGGCTAAGAGGGTTAGAAACAACATAGTGAATGCCTCAAATGAGTCCCTTCATGGCTCATGTGGGCTTGATATGGCTTCATGGCTCAACCAAAATGACTTCTTTCCACTTACATCCACCCAATCTTCAATTTTTCAAAATTTCAATTTTTGACCCCCGGGACCCTACACCCGCCTAACCGACCCAAAACCCCTAAATAGCCCAAATTTCTTAAAAATTTCCAAATCACCTAAAATTCTCCAAAATCAATCCTAAACATTTCCACATCACTCAAACTGATCATCCATAACCAAAAATACCAAAAATTCCAAAAATACCTCCCAATACCCTCCAAATACCCAAAATACCCTTTTGACCCAAAAATCCAAAAATTCAGAAAATTCCCAGAAAATTCCAGAAAATCCCAAATATTCCCAATTTCATTTTGTTCAACTACACCATGGGCCAATTTTGTCAATTTACCCCACTTTTATCAAAACCCCCAATTTGACCCATTTTAACCTAAAGTAAACCCGATGTCAAACCTAACCTACCCATTTGACCTAAATTCTGGTCCAATTCAATTCTAAATTTCAATTCAACATTCCCAACACCAATCTAGACCAAATCTAAGCTTAATTTGATTGACATTTGGATCCAATTTCACTTTTGGCCTTAAAGCCCAATTTGGACCCATGACCCAAACTTAGCCCAAACTCACCCAATTCAACTCCAATTAAACCCAAATCTTTTCTAAACCTTCCTTGACATCCCCATAAACAAAACACTAACATGATTTGCCCAAGATTTTGATCCAAACCCCACCCAAATTCAACCCAAAATTAAAAGGCCCATTTTTGACCTAAACCCAAACCTAACCCAAATGAGCCCAAACCCCAAAATCAAAACCCATCAAAGCCAAAACCTCTTTGAAACACTCCCATAAACATTTCCCAACATTAATTTTACATCAATTTCAACTCGAGCCCAACATTAGCCCAAGTTAGCCCACTTGGACCCATATAGGCCCACTTACCAAATAAACCCAAATTCAAACCAATTCAACTCCAAATCACACCAAATTGACTCCAAGCCCTTCATAGAACATCCATAAACCAATTATGACATTTATTTGACAAGGCCTTTCACAAAATCTTTACCCAAATGCCCATCCTAAAATCAAAAAGCTCATTTCCCTTAAACTTTCCTAAAAGCCCACTCCCTTCAAATTCAAAAGCCCAAATTCATCCAAAGCCCACATGACACTTCCTTTCATCATCCATTTAATCAAAATCACCCCTAAGTTTCAAAATCATCATTTAAACCATTCCAAATCAAGCTTCATACAAATTTTCACCAAAATATCCAAAATTCTTAAAACCCATTTTTATGAAATTGACTAAACTTTTCCACTAAGCCAAAGACAAGCCATGCAAGCCATGGACAAGCCACATGAAGCCATGGAGAGTTTGACATGTGATCAAGCCATTAATGGAAAAAGGAGGACCCCCTTTCCTAATCCTTCTTAAGCCTTTTTTTACCTTAAGCATGTCACACTCTAAACCATGCTTTGCCACCTAATCCTCGATGGAGACTCCACCACACATGGGAGATCGACCCACCCGACCTCCTCAGCCTCAAAACCGGGTCTTGGGGAGGTGCACCCAACCCATTTGTATGGGTTGACCAAAATAAGCTAAAATAGCCCCTTCCCCTTTCTACTTTGATTCAACCACTTTACACATGTCAAACCTCGATTGAATGCACCAAACCCCGACCACGACCCACCCGAACAAGATGGTGACCGGTGCACAGCCGACGCACCACCGAGCCGCCGGAAAACACCATGGCCGAGACCTTGGGAGGAGCCAAACTTTGGAATTCTCCTCGCCGAGCTGCCCCATGCCCAATGGCCACCATGGCCGTTCTTCACATGCCAAGAGCAGCTCGATCCCGGCCCTCAACTCCCCCGGGAGGCCCTCCAACCTCTCCTATTTAAACCCCTCACCCTCTCGGCCATGAAGAGGTGCTGAACTGCGAACCTTCATCGAAACTCGCGCAAAATTGCTCCGCGATCATTCTCCATACTTAGAGCACTTGATCCCCAGTGAGATCCCCCTGCCATTTCTTCTCGCGAGCTCAATTTCGTAGTTGAAATTCCACCCAAAACCGGGACACTTCTCCACGGTGAGCCAATCCCCAAATCGATTGGTTCTACACCTTCACTGGACCAAGGGAAGGTGTCCACCAACAAAAGCCCCATCTCCGGGCCACCCGGTTGCTCCAGCCTCCAAGCTTTGTGATCGGGCTTGGTCGAAATCACGTCTGGACAATTCACTGCGACCAGGAGACTTCATCCGGAGCTTCGCGGGATCCAATCGAAGGTGCAACAACTCTCGGATCGAAGCCACACTTCTCCGAGCAAGGTATGAACTAATTCTTCATCCCGAGCTTCTGGAGATTCTCCATTTCAAATGCCTTAATTTCAATGCATGATAACCGTATAGATGTGTTCGTCTCTTCAAGACGAATCCATAGAGCATAAGAACATGAAAATCCATTGAGTATCGAGTGAGATATTAAGGATTTAGTGTGGACGGCTCTCGGGTGAGGACACTTGGGGACGATGAACGGATGCCGTCCATTTAATACACGCGCGGACGGACGGCCAGGATTGCGTCGGATCAGAGGACGGAGCAATACAGCGGGTCCCGGGAGCGCTGACGCGGATGGCGGCGTCGAATGGGAGCGCGCCACGCGGCACTTCGGAGATGTTAAGGATGACGCGGCGCCGCGTGGATAAGTAGAAAATTAGGGGTATTTTCTATTTATTTAATTCCCTAAACTTCAAAAATTCATAACTTTGTGTAGGAAAATCATAAAAATAAAATAAAAATACCCTCTTGCTCGGTGAACGTGAGGAGAATAATGTGGAAAAGAAATTAATTAATTTTGTCCAGTATTTTATTTTTAATTAATTATTTACTCCCTGCATTGTTTTAATTCTCCATGCATTCATACAATTCACCATGGCATGAGACTATAGGGCTTTTGAAGCCCCTGAACTTAGGAACATTCCCTGAATTTTCCAAGGTCAGAGGCCATCTCTGTGAAAAGTTATTGATTTTTCAAATGCATGTTGCTGTTTTAAGTATTTTAATTTCAAAAATTAGCATGTTGTGAAATAAATTCTAGGAAAATTTGGTGATGTTCTTTATGACCAGAGAACCCTAGGAAAAATAGGACTTGGGTTAATTCACTTAAGGTAACCCTAATTGGCTTAAACATTCAAAATAGACCCCTAATTAATTAGAGCTAACCATACATCAAATTGACTTGAAATCAATTCTCCACTGACCTTTAGAATCAGAGGAACCCACCATAAAAATTTGAGGTCAATTGGACTTGGTTAGCCCCACTAATTGGGTTGATTAAGCCACTTAGTCATTTTAAACTTTAAAAATTCATAACTTTCAAAATACCTTTCAAAAATTTACCGAATTAGTTTTGGAGCCTCTCTGATATCAGGGGAATTTAAGAAAATTAAAATTTCAATTTTCTAAAAAAGTTGATTTTTAATATTATTTTAATATTTTTAATAATTAAAAAAATAATAAAAATCACAAAAATAATAAAATTCACCAAAGTGTCACATTTTGAATTTTAATCACTTAGGAACAAATCCCATATTTTTCCTAGGTCTATTTAGTGAGATATTAAATTTTAAAGCTCTAGGGTAATTTTAAAATTAAAAAAAATGTATTTTCTAGCATTTTCACCAAAATAATTATAATAAATGAAAGAAAAATCAGAAAATTGTAAAATTTGATTCTCTGATTTCCTTGATATCAGAGAGAATTTTAAAAATTATAAAACTTATTTTTCAACATTTATTTTATTTTTAAATTAATTAATACTCCAAAACTTAAAATAATTCTAATAAATAACATATAATTCAAAAAATCACAAAATTTGGTCCAAGTGGTCCTCTGGTCATCAGGAATGTCCCCTAATTTTCTTAAGGACAGAAACTTACCCTTGGTCATGTTATCAAATTTTCCTTGAAAATCTCTATTTTCTACTAAAAATAATTATATAAATAAATTAAATACAGAAAAATCACATTTTCTCCTCTCATGTCTTTATTGACATATGAGTGAAGTCACATAAAAATTTCAAGTTCATTTGAGTTCAATTTAGTGAGTTATGAAATTATTACGCTTAAAGGGTAAAATGGTAATTAAATTTTAACCTTTAATTAAAACTTTAGGTTTAATAAAAAATTAACAAGTAAAATATTTGATCCTAACCTGATTTGGATGATTGAAATTTAATAATTAAAGGGTAGAAACCCATTAAGCAATTTAAAATGATTAAACTTTAATTAAATAATTGATTAAATTTGGAAGAATAATAAAATTGGAATTATTAAAATAGGGATATTATTAGGAAGAGATTTATTCTTTAATTTAAAAATCCCTAAATTAATCATCTCATTAATATTCAACTCTTAATTAAAATGATAACTCAAATTTAAAATATTAAAAGACTTAATCATTAAACTAAAATTAAATCATTAAACTCTTTTAAAAATTTCAATTAAATTAAATTAAATTAAATTAAAAATTAAATTAAATTAAGTAAATTAAATTAAAATTAAATTAAAAATTAAATCAAATTAAGATTAAAAGTTGAATTAAATTAAATTAAATTAAATTAAATAAACAAATTAAATTAAATTAAATGAATTAAATTAATTAAATTAAATTAAATAAAATTAAATTAAATAAATTAAATTAAATAAATAAATTAATTAAATTAAATTAAATTAATTAAATTAAATTAAATTAAATTAAATTAAATTAAATTGAATTAAGTTGAGTTAAATAACATCACCTAAGACATAAACAACTCAAAAATAAATCTAAAATAACTTGAACACTATTCCAAACTTAAATCATTAATTTGAACTTAAATTTGAATCACAAATCATTAAATATCATTTTGCCCTTAGGAGCTTTAGTTATCATAACTCCTAAACGTAATATTAAATGAAATGTTACTTCACTTATAGGACATTCAAATATCCTAGTTCATCGAGCGAGGTTAACAAAACTTGAAAACCTCGGACGATCGATTCATTTACATAATTAAATTCTCTTGGACTTAAAACAATCCTAGAAATATTGAAAAGATGTTTAGGACCCTTCCTAAGCACTTCCTCAATATGATAGGATATTTATAAGAACAATTGAACTTAGTTATTCTTTGATGAAGAAAATCGTCCTCAAACTAAAAACACAAAGAACCTAGACGTCATAGGAAATGACTAGCATATAGGATTAGGAACTTGGTAGAAAACCATAACCCTTTCCCTTAGCTTTACCTAGGAAGTTGCTATGAATGCTTAAATGCTCTAAATTGTGTTTTAAGTGCAGCTTGGGATGACGGGAAGACCCTCCAGTACGCTTTTATTTTATTGCAATTTATTTTATTGCAATTTATTTAATCGCATCGCACTTATTCTTCTTGCATGATAAACAACGGTTGCATGAAAACCTACACCTTTAGGATGAAACTAAAACCGAAACCCATAACTAAATTAAAAGACACTACAAGATAAAATTCACCTCCACAACATTTCAAAATATAAGACAACTCAAAATTTAATCACAAACGTAACACAAAACTACAATTACAATTAAATTAAAACGTCTTGTTGGATGATCGGGAATACCTCGGATGATGTAACCTACGTGTTGCTAACGGGATTTCCCACGGTCTAAATGAAATTGTGGAACTCATTCAATTGAGTTTAGCAAATTCATCTGGACTAAGTGAATCCGATAAAAATAATGATGCCGGAAGGATGGAACCGTGGGATCTTAACCGGTGTCGTTATAATCAACTTTAAGATTTGTTTTAATTAAAAAACAAAAAACACTTGGAAATTAAGACTTCTCTAAACCAAAACACTTTTCTCATCCCCTGATTTATGACTTCTACAACTAAACCTCTACAACAACAAGGAGCTCGGAGCATGGTGGGCAGCACGGCCATCGTCATCAATGAAACTCCGTGTCGACATCGACAAAACTTTCCTAGAATTAAACAACAAAGCCATAGGACTTCGAGGTAGTTTGCCTAGTGCAACATAAATCCTCAACTCTTCGTTAGGCATTTGCATTGCAAATTAAGCCTTAACTGGTCTTAGGATTCCTAGGTAGTCGTCCGATACGACATAAACCCTCATATCTTCCAGGCAATTTGTATGATTCTATCATATAAATATAAGCCCTAATTAACTAAAATTGGCAAGATTAAAACATTAAATGAACGTTAGGACTTTCCTAAATCCAAGCCAAACAATAGGATAGTCGAGAAATTACCGAAGTCCGCTTCGGATCCGTAATTTCTCCTACTTTTCTTCCTTTGAATTTCCAAAATAAAATGCTCCAAATTTGAGCTAATCCCTTTTGAAATTTCAAAAATTCAATCCTTTGAAAACTTAAACTTTGAAATTCTTGAGAGCAGAATTATTGATTATTATCGAGAGTTTTCTTAGGTGATTCCCGTCACTTAAGATGTACTTAACTATAGGGGCTTGCCCTTATAGGGAATTTTAAAGAACCTGTGTAATATAAACCCCGTTTAATAGTTTCATATTAAGCGAGGGAATTTGTCGGCTTATAAAATTGGTTCGCGGACCAAACGGATGTCACAAATCTTCTAATTTATTTAACCGAGCCCCATCATCGAGCGATGTGTCTATTCTTCGGGATAGATACACGGTTTGTGGTGTGGCGCTCGTTTATATAAACTATTTGGGATGTGAGATCGGTTTGATTTCATATCTTAAAATTTTCAAATTTAAAATTATTTTCAAAGTTAAATACTACTTTCTAAATTATATATATATTTAAATTAAATTTAAAATCCGCCGACAACTTCTGTTAGGCGACCCCTTTTTAAAATATCACATAACCTAAAAATATGCCGACACTGCCTCCTGCTTTTTTTTTGTTTTTATGCTAATTATTAGCCTACTGAAAGAGAATTAGATGAGATTATATGATTTCTGACTGATGGAAGAGGTTTATGGAAGATAACAACTAAAAGAAGAGTAAATTTTCAAGCCTCTAAGTTGAATGCCATTTTAAAAGCATGGCATTACTTTATCTTATCTAAGTTGTTGCCTTCAAGTCATACTAGTGAAGTTACAAGAGAGAGAGCAGTTCTGAATCATTGTATTCAGTTAGGAAAGCCTATTGACGTAGGGGCTATTATTTTTTACTATGTGAAGAAATGTGTCAGATCTGCTACTACTTCATGTATGGGATTTCCATCCCTAATTCATTCGATTTGTGAGCAATCTGGTGTTAAGTTTGAAACATGGGAGGAAGTTCTTCAGCCATTGAGACCTATTACCAGTGCAAATGTTGGTGCTTACACTGTACATTCAGAGTTTGGCTGCAGAGGATGATTTATAGCTTCCATTGCTTCTTCTTTTGCTTATGCTGCTTCTACTTCACGTGCCACTACTTCTAGAGCATCATCACAGTGATTCACAAACGAGACTGTTAAAGAAAATTTTGAAGAAAGTGAGTCTTATCAGAGAGCATGTTAGAGATATGGATGGTAAGATTGAAAATATTGAAAGGTATATTGTTAAGCATGATGAATATGAGGAGAATTATCAGCAGTACATGGATAGAGTGATTAGAGGTGATCATAGTGCTGAGATGCCCCCTCATCCATTTTATATATCATATGTGTCATCCACATACTGGGCTAAAGAAGATTATGATGAGGATGATGAGTAGAGTTGTTGTGTTTAGTTTGTTTTTATTCTGTGATTTCTTATGTGTACTTATGTTATTATTTTGATGTTTTTTATTTGTGATGTAATGTTTAAATGTTATGTGATGTGTTTATAATATGAACTCTGATATTCTATAGAGCATAGTTAGACTATTTCTTTTTATGCACACTTAAATGTTTATGTGATAAAGTAATGTTTTACGTTGTAATTTGTGATATGTGTGTAGTAGTAAAAGTTTTAAATGTGTATTTAGTGTTTGAATTTTTAATAGATTATAAATTAATTCCAAATTTATTAGAAAATTTAGAGCACTATTAAAAACCACTTTTTAAAAATAACATATTTAAACTTCTCAAAATCGACTACCAATTGTTATCTAGTATTGTTGTGCTTTTAGTTATGTTAAGTTAGTGTGTATTTGCTTTGCAAACCTGCACTACTATAAAAGTCTTTTGAAAATTTTCTTTTATGAAAAAACTGAATTTAGTTTCTTTTACTCCTGTTTTTTTTTTTTTAAATGTTATACATGCATATTTAGGATATTGAAATTCCTACAAGCATGTTATTTTAGTTTTTAATTCTCACTCATGTATTATTTCTTATGCTTAAATGTTTTTATCCTGCCTAAAAATTAAAGTTTGGGGGGATTTAAAAAACTACATTTTTCAAAATACTAAAATTTTATTTGTTCTCAAGAATGCCGAAAATAAATTTGGTTTTTTGATTGAAAATAATTATGTATATGAAGTTATACTAGGGGAAAAAATTTTAATATAGAAATGAATGAAAGAATTTAGTTAACATTTATAGTAATAATGAAAATTTTAAAGATAAAATGTTCTTGATAAATAAATTTAAATATAATTAAACTATCTTTAGTAAGAAATCTTGTATTTTTGGATGAATATAAGATTTGACTTTTATTATTCAAAGCTTAAATTTCTTTTATTGAGAAATAATTTTCAACACTATTATTATGATTTTTAAGTAAAAGATACATATCAAACCATTATTTTAAATGGAAGGTTTGAATTCAAAATCATTAAAGGTCTATCAAGATATAGTAATCCTTGTCTTATAAAAAAAGAAGAAAGAATAAAGAAGATAAGAAAAGAAAAAGAAAAAGAAAAAGAAAAAAAAGTGAAAAATAATATGTAAAAAGGACTTGAGGATTTAAGGGCCTAATCAAAAATTGATTCCATACCTAAATTTTAAAATATAAGTCTTGAGAAAATCTAAAACTTAAGGTTATAATATAGTAAGTAAAATTATTCTCAAATAAAATTTTTAAGTAAGAAGAATAAAATGTTTGAATCCTATATTTTGAAAAATCTACAAGTATTTCTAAATTAGATAGAAACTTATATTTTCATTATCTTTACTTAAGAACTTTCTAAACATTAAATTGGTCTTATTTACTAAATTTTTTTCTAAATTGGATTATTTCATTTCTAGAACAAAATTTTGAAATCTCCCTAAAGAAGCTCATTTACATAACTTGCATGTTAAAAATTTAATGGTTAAGAGTCACTTGAGGACAAGTAACATTTTAAGTTTGGGAGATTTTGATACACCAAAAATATATAGTGTTTTTATGCACATTTTTATACCTATTTTTGATGATATTGCACTTTAATGGAAGGTATTTTGTGTTTTTCTTGCAGGTATGATGAAAATAATTAATTATGATGAAAGAAGTGAAAAAGGACCAAATTTAAAGCAAAATTATGAAGTTTGAGAAATTTGGACTCTAGTGCCTAAGCACCAAAGTGTCAGCGCTTAAGCGCCACAGTTAAAAATCAAATTTAAATGAATTTTGGCGCCATTTTCAAGGGGTGTTTCAAGCAACTTTTGGTGGTAACTTCCTTAACTTCCTTTAGGCGGTAAATTTCAATGAAGAGATTCATCTTTTGGTGGATATATTGAATCTGGACATGATTTGAAGAGACATCAAGACACCTTTTGGAAAATTATAAAAATGAAGCCTCATAAGTTATGAAGTGTGTGTGTGTGTTGAAGGGGTGTTGAAGTGTTATTGAAAAGTGAGTCCGTTATTAGAGTGTGTTAAGTTTTAGAGTTCTTCTTTTCTATGGTCGAGAGTAGAGAGTAAGAAAGGAAAAAGAGTTGGTGTGAAGCCTTCTTCTCACCAATTTTCTTTTATCATAATATCTACATTTTATCGAAGTTTAAAGTCTTTATTAGAGTCACCAGAGTTGGGCGCCAACCTCTGTAGAGTTGTATTGTGGAAAGCAAAATTCTAAAGGAACTTCCAGAGTGTTGTGGAGAGAATTTTTAGATAAGTATTTTGTTTTTACATTTAGTTTTTAAGTAAGATTATTGTGTTTTCATTATGGTTTATGCTTTCATATCAAGTTTTGTTTGTGTTTTCTTCATGAAATCTAAGTAGTTTAGTATATCTTTTTCTTTCTTAGATGATGAAGTAATTAAATTATGGAAGTATGTTGTGGAAAGTACAAGTGTTTAATGCTGGAATAAATTGTGATGATTTAATTCCTTGAGCTTAATTTACTTCTTGATTTGGCCGATTAAGATGTTAAAATTTTTTGTGAGATTATGTAAGATTCAATGCGGTATTGTCTCAAACAACAATTGGAAAGAATCAAATGCAATTATATGGGTGAGAATTGTAGTCCATATGATTGAATGCAAATATATAGGGAGATATGCTTTATTGGGGAGTAAAATTAGAGGACTTTAGAGTGACAGGCTAAAGCCCACTAATTTGGTTTTTTATTTTAAATTTTGTTATGAGATGTTAGGCCCTATGTGGAGGGAATAGAGGGAACTCTAGAATGAGAGCTGGTATCTTCCCTGCCTAACCCATCTACAAATTTTCAAAATTTCAGATTAACCAATCCTCTTTATAGAACCAAGTAAAGGTAAATAATATAATTGCTCCTATTTAGCACAATACATTTAAATACTTTCACAACATAAAATTCCATAATTATTATTGATTTATTGAAGAAGGAAAAAGATATTTGATTCTTATAACTTTTATATCGTTTTTAGAGTATTGATAATTTTATTTCCTGCTTAACTTCTTATTAAAAATATCAAAATCAACATTTCAAAATTAAAACCTTAAAAAATACTTACAAAAATCAATTAAAAGAGTAAAAAGTTATTTTCCTTATTTCTTTAAATTTTTACACACTTTCCCTGTGGGTTTGATATCTCGGAGCTTAATGAGAAAGTCCTATATTACTTGATAAATGATACGTATACTTGCGTAGAATGACATATTATAAATCAAGAATTTCATATCTAAATCGTAAGTATAAATATTTCAGACATCATTGTTCATCCAATAAAATTCTGTGCATACAGATTGAAGGACTGATTCCTTTAATATCAGCTATGGACCAACCAAAAGCCTTTTCGTATCTTCTTAAGGTTTCCAATAATTTTTGTTCTTGATATTCATTTAAATCTGAAGATACAATGACTGGTAGGGTAGATGATTCTCCTAAAAACATATACTTTAAATAATTAGGAAGAATTTCTAGCTCAAGTTCAGGGGATTTAATAATAGATGGAAACAAACTTATCTCCACTTTCCATAGTATCCAATCCTTCAAAATTTTCCTAAACAAAGTCTAACTTTTCATTCTTCATATCATCCAAATCATCCTCATTTTCATTTTCATTTTCATCCTCACATTCCAGATTTTCTTCAAATACTTCTTTAAAATGTTCTTCTCTCAAATAATCACAGACTTCCACTCGATAACACTCATCATCTTTTTCAGTTGAAGGGTACTTCATAGATTTCAGAATGTTGAAAGTTACCTCTTGTTCATTAACTCTCATAGTTAATTATCCTTTTTGGCCATTGATCATAGCTCTCCCAGTAGCAAGGAATGGTCTTCTCAAAATAATTGGAATTTCTTTATCTTCCTCCATATCTAATACAATAAAAGTCCACAGGAAAGATAAATTTATCCACCTTTACTAAAAAATCTTCCACAACTCCTTTAGGATAAGTGATAGAATGATCGACCGATTCACGAGTCAAAGAGGTAGGTGAAATTTCTCCTATTCCCAATCTTTTGAAAATTGATAAAGGCATAAGATTAATACTAGCTTTAAGATCACATAAAGCTCTTCCAAAAAAATTTTCACCTATAGCGCACGAGATAGTTAAACTACCTGGGTCTTTAAGTTTTTCAGGAAGTTTTTTCAAAATAACTGTACTACACTCACCGCTAAGCGCAACAGTCTCGTGGTCTTTAAACTTTATTTTCTTTTTTAAGTATATCTTTCATAAACTTTGCATAATCAGGCATCTGCTCTAATGCTTCAACAAAGAGAATATTAATTGTTAATTTCTTAAGAATTTCCAAAAATTTTGTAAATCTATTACCCTGTTATGTTTCTTTAGCCTTTGAGGAAAAGGAGAGGGTAGTTTTTCAAAATTATCTTCATTAGTTTTAGCGGATATTCATCTGGATATATCTTATTTAAACCTTTCTCAATGTTCACTTCCTCTCTTTCAACTTTGACTTCTTTTTGAACTCTTGGTTCTAATTCTTTTCCAGTCCTTAAATGAATAGTCTTAATTTGCTCTTTGTTTTGATCTTTCAGTTTGATCTCAACATTGCTAGGAAGATTCCCAGAAGGTCTATTATTAAGCGCAGTAAAGATATGTTCCAATTGATTTTCAATGTTCTTCATTGCAATGTTTTGAGCTTGAATCTGATTACCCATATTCAGAATCATTTCTTCAGTAGACAACTTTTTTTCCTTAAATTGTTGATTACTATTAAAACCAAGAGGATAAGAAAGTCTAACATTGGTATTTCCTTCGTTGTTCGGATTTCCAACTGGATTTATAGAATTGTTTCCCCTATTGCGGATTAACAACAGCATTGGTGTTATTCCAGTTGAAATTTGGATGAGTCCTATAACTAGGATTATATAATTCAAATAAGGATTATTGACTTTATTATGTATAGCATTCAAGATTTCATAAGACATTTTAGAGTCCATCATCTGTCCTGATGAATTTTCCTCTAACACTGGGGTGTTGGAGAATAATTAATTCTATATTGATCTATTTTCTTAGAAAGTGCAGCAATTTGAGAGACTATCATAGTTATCACATCAGAATAATGAATACCGGCTAATCTTTTAAGATTTACCCTCTTAGAGGGCCATTGAAATTATTAGTAGCCATCTCTTCAATTAACGAATATGCTTCATCAAAAGGTTTGGACATTAATGATTGACCTGCCTAAAAAAATATGTTTTTTGCTATATGATTTTAATCATTTTAGGTGATATTACACTTTATAAGGAAGGTATTTTGTATGTTTTTTGGTTTTATGTATATGAAATGGTGATTGGAGCAAAAAGAAACAAAATGGTGCAATTTGGAGCAAAAATGAGCAAAAAATGAAGTTCTGCCCTGACACCCTTTAATAAGTCTTTCGATGCTTAATTTCTTTTAAACTTCTTGCTTATTTTTGAAAGAGATTACACCTTAAAGAAATGTTGTTTTATGCTTATTTTGTAGGGCTATCTGTTACGAACGCAACGAAACTGAAACGGGGCGAATCAGAGCTAAAACAGAGTCAAACGGAGCAAAACGATGGAGCTGCGCAGCAGTCTGCCCGCCGACGGCACCCTCGAAGCAGCCGACGGCGAGATTTTCCCGAGAAGGCCAAAATATGACCAATAAGCTTGCTAACAGTGCCCTCGAACCCACTGACAGCGCCCCGAACGACTATGGACCTACTTTTGGCGGTTTTAGGCCAAAATTCAACGTATTTGGATGCTTTTTCGAAGGGGTGCTTAAGGGAACTCTTAGAATTTCTTCCATACTCTTTAAAATGGCAAATTTAGGTTAGGAAAGTGAAGAAAAAAAGGGGAGAAAAAAGAGAGGAATGTTAGGAAAATCTTGTAGAATGTATAGTATTCTTAGATTAAGAGTAGAATGTAGATTTCTACCCTTTTGAAGAGATTAGAGAGGAGATTTTAAGAGAATTTGTAAGGGATTGCACTAGCATTGCATGGATCGACGGGAGACTTTGTGGGAGAGATCTTCATCTTTCTTTCAAAGGGAAAAAGCGAAGTATTGTTCTTCGTTATCTTATGATTTTGTAAACACCTACCTAGTGGATTTGCTTTGGTTAAATGAAGTTTTCGTTGTGTTTTCTTTGTGCTTTGTGATGTATCTTTCTTACTCTTTCTTCTTCTTTGGAAGAAGTGGCATAAGAAAATTATGTCATTGTTTTCATTCTAATTTTCTTTTGTAATAAGTAGGATTCATGATTAGGATATTGGGATGCTTGCTAAAAGATGTTTTAATTATAAATGTGATGGTTTTTACTTGCACTTCATTAACATTACAATAAGGGCCCGTTGTATTGTTAAAATTCATTATAATTGCATTGTCCCAAATGGGCAGTGTAATTCTCAACAAAGTGGAACCACATTCAGTGTCCATGAATGAATTGCGTAATTCATGGGGATTGAGTGCAAATAAATAGGGAAATATAATTTTCGGGCGTAGAATTGGAGATTTTAGAGTGACAGACTAAAATTCTCAATTCGGTCCTATCGTTTAGGTGCTGAAGTGTAGATGTTAGCCCTCAGGCGAGGGGAACGTGGGAGCTCCGAAGTGAGAGCCGGTATCCTCCCAGCCTAGCACAGATTCAGTAACCAAGGATACGATTAGTTAGTGTTCTTTATGCCTGGACAAAAGGGTAAAGAATAGGATTGCTCCTATTTGGCACATACAATATTTAATGCATCTCATTCCTATACATTATCCATTTCATTACATAAGAATTGTAGTTTTTAGTATCGCAAAATTCTCCAAATCAATTCATCCAAAAAGGGTTATCTTTAGAATTATTATTTGCATTTAGTTATAGTTACTATTGCATTTAAAACTTGCATTTAGGAGTAGTTGCTAGATAAAACACAATTTTAATCGACATTCCAAACTAAGGACTATTAGTAGTAGACTAGAATTTGACTAAAGATACTTCACTTCCTCGTGGGATCAATACTGGGGTTTTTAAAGAAAACTCTATATTACTTGAAGCGATACATATACTTGCGTAGTACCCCTAGTGTGTAAAATATTTTCCAATTTTTATATCATTTAAGATTTTGCACACTAGCCACTATTTATAAATCAGGTTAAGTTTTTTGCCATCTTTTGGAAGTTAATTTACTGCGTAATTGCGGGTCGGGTCAAGTTTTTGGCGTCGTTGCCGGGGATTTAAATCTTCAAGTAGCGGTACTGAATTCTTGTATTTTTAAGCATATATAAAGTCACGATCAAGTTTTTGGCGGCGTTGCCGGGGAAGCTTCGATAAGAACTTTAGGAGAAGTTTACTTGAAGTAATTAGGCTTAGACTTGGAAAATTGTAGTGTCGTAAAAACTATTTTTGTGTGAAAAGTGTTTTTATATGAAAAAGTCTTGTGAAAAATGAAAAAAAATTATTTGTATGAAAAATATGGTGTTCGTGAAAATGTTTGGTTGTGTTGAATATATTTCATCTATTATTTGTTTAATTATTAATATATTGTTAGTTGTGTTGCATATGTGAAACAAAGGATCTGCAAGACTTGTGCCTTATGATCCCGAGTTTTAAGAAAATAAAAAAAATAAAAATACAGAAAGGACTCGAAAAACTAGAAATGGAAATAGAAAATTTTCAAGATAATAACATGGAAAATCATCATACTTCATTGAGGGATTACCTAAATCCTACAATAGATGAAATTCACTCTAGTATACAAAATCCTGTCGTAGAAGCTGATTCATTTGAAATAAATATTGAGATTATCCAACTGGTGCAGAACAATCAATTTGGGGGAATTTCTTCGGATGATCCCTATTTACACTTATCTAATTTTCTAGAACTTTGTGCTACATTTCATTATAACGGTATGTCAGACGATGCTATTAGACTAAGGCTTTTTCCTTTCTCACTAAGGGATAAGGCTAAAATATGGTTATACTCGTTAGCACCTGGCTCTATTAAAATTTGGTAGTAGTGAAATGATGGATGCTACCAAAAACGTTATTTAAAGAAGACTATATGTATGTTCAGGAGAGGTGTAAAGATGAAGTTATGGCATGCTCGAAAGATTCTTACTAAAAATCTTGAGCCAGGACAAAAATTTTTATTTTATAATACCAAGTTGAAAGTTTTTGCTGGAAAACTTAAGTCCAAATGGATGGGTCCATTTATTATGATAAAATTTTATTCTTATGGAGTTTATGGATATTCGAATCTAAGGCTTGGAAATATATTAAAGAAGTTAATGGTCATGAACTTAAGCCTTATTTTTGGATCGATCAATTTAAAATGCGATGAGAACGTGTTGGGACACTCATAATAAGTTCTGGGTATGTCAGACTGAAGACATTAAACCAAATGCTTTATGGGAGGCAAACCATATTTATCGGTGTGCTTTGCTTCATATTTATCAGTGTGCTTTGCTTCATATTTATCGGAGCGCTTTGCTTTATGTTTGCTTTGTGTGTTTTGTTTAGTTTGTTTTTATGATTTTATGGTAGTATTTTTGAAGAGATTAGTTATAGTGGTGTTTATTTGACATTAAAGGATGACTTAAAAGAGTCATAAAGAAAAATTTGGACATGATACCTGTGCAAAAATGTGCACTGGCGGCTAAGCGCCACCTGGTTGGCGCTTAAGCGCTGCAGTTAAGAAAAACGCAATAAATGAATTTCTATAAACCAAAATTGTGGGGAAGTGGTTTTAGAAGTTATTTTGGAGTTTTAAAACATCTAGGGTCTATTTTACCACTTCCCATGTCTACAAAAAGGCCCTGGATTAAAGAGAGAAAAAACACTTGAGTCCATTATTTCCATTTCTAAGTCTTGAAAAGTGTTTTGGTGCAAAAAATGTCTTTTTGGGAGAGTGAATCTAAGAAGAAGGAGGAAACCAACAAGAAGAAACATCGATTGAAAGTGCGCAAGAGTTATATAACGCATTCCTAGCGGTTGTATTAATTATTGCGAAAGGATTGCGAAGATTGAAGCTGATGTGTGGAGTCGGTGAAGCAAGTATCAAACTAACACTCATTTAGTGCATTTGGGATGGCAACTTAAAATGCAATTCGATCATGCAAGTCATGTGGAAGAAGCGAGATAAGGCGATGTTTGCGAAAAACAAATGGTTAGAAAAAGAAGATGTAAGTTTTCAGCCATCGCCCATTTTATTAGATGCATATCCCAGATGGTTCAAATGGAACTAATGGTGGTTTACGGATACATTCCACCTAATGGAGATTGGAATTAATTTAAGTATAGTCTAGTGTTGTGGTTTTATGTGTAAAGTGTTTTATGTCTAGTGTTATATGTTTGTGTTTTATTGAACTTATAAGTGTGTTTTTACATCTTAATGTTAAATTTATCTTTGTTTTAATATATTTGAATTATTTTGTATTGGGAAATTTCATCCAAAATGTTTGGATAGAAATTTATAGTTTGTATTAAGTGTGATTGTTTTAATTAAATGAAAGTTTGTGTTTGTGTGAAATTTGTTTGGAATTGATGAAATTTACCTTTCTTTGGGAAATTAGAAAAGTTTAGAGGGGGAAATTATTATTTAAAGTGATTTAGGGTGATTAACCAAGGGTTTTAGTATATTTTTTAAATTAATTGTGAAAATAAGGATGCGGTAGTAAGCGCCAGAACTTAGGCGCTTAAGTGCCAGAATTCGCGGCTAAGCGCTGAAGTCTCGCGCTTAAAAGCCGAGTTCGTGAAAACTTATTTTCTGTAGTTAAAAACCAAAAAATTGTCATTTTTAACACCTCCCGTCACGATCAACCTCTCGAAGTCTTGAAATAAGATTTAGGGAATACTTAAGTTAGATCAATTAAGACCCAATTAAAATGAGATTTGTCAGATTTGAATTCCTTGAGGTATGAGCACTACTCCTAAGTAAAATTTTTAATTTTCACCATATATTTTAAGTACATTTTTAAAAAATCTTAAGGTCATTATTTATGGTGAAATTTGAGGAAAAGCATGAAAAATTGCTTGGATTTAGTGGAAAATACCTTTAGAAGTTAAATTAGTAAGTTTAGTTTAATTTTGGAATTTATGGTGAATTTTTACAATTTATTTTAGAGATGGCTCCAAAGTCAAAGCGATCGACAGTTAAAGCAAAATTTGATTCCAACAAATTTGTTAGTGCAAGAGGCGGCAGTCGTTATGTCTCGGCCTTGCTTGTCGTCACGTAAATTGATTCCGGAATGAGTGTTTAGTAAGCAGGGAGAAGTTATTGAAGAAATGATTCTTCAGAAATTGGAGAATTCTTATTTACTTCTCCATTGTTTCTATTGTTTATGTGGTTAGGGAGTTTGCCTTCAAACTTGTCTGCAGCAAAAGAAAATTTAGTGATGGTTAGAGGTGAACGAGTACATTTTTCACTTGTGGTAATCAATGTATTTTACCACTTGCCTCCTACATTGTTTTATTTTTAGCATAACAATATACATTTCATTTGTTATGCTCAATTACTTAAACTATTTAAAATATATGGGATCTATCTAATATCATTTTTCAAAATTGAAATACTGCTTTTTTAAATCAAAATTATATTTCTATTAAATTAAATTAATTTTCAAAGAAACTTACGAGATTCCTATTCTAGCAGTCGACATATTCAAAACCCTCCAAATGTTGGTTGACATAAAATTTACCCAACATCTATAAGAAGTGGAGGCTGTTCAAGCCCAGTGGGATGTGGATCAATGTGTTATGCTAGAGGACAAGAGGATGAGATAGTGATCAATTTTTGTGAGAGGTCATACAACTTCATAAAGATGATTTTTTGTAGAGGTTTCATTTCTAGGCTGATCGAGCGAATCAATTCAAGCTCAATGGTTAAATATTATATAAAGGGTTAGTCAGGAGAGTTTTGGTTCCAACCAAGGGGCTTGAGGATTAATTTGTAAAAAACATTTTATCACACTAGGATTCAAATGAAAGTTTTATTAATAATTTTTTTAATGTTATATCTCAATTTTATGTTGACATGATGTTTTGTCTCAAAATTCTCACACAATATTTCCACTTTCATTAGATTTCTATAAATAGGGGTTGAGAAGCATATTACTGTGCCATATGTCTTATCTTTCATGATCTTGCCTCTTAGTTTTGCTTTTCCATTCAACTTTTTCTTTTCATTCTTTTCTTCTTTTTTCTAATGGCTCCCATGTTAACTCTGAAAACTTTATTTTGATGTTGTGGGCGAGGACTCTATACTGGCTCCATCTGAAGTTGCTTTCATGGAGGCAACCTTTATTAAACTTGTCATCAAGCTAAGAGTTGCCTACCCATATGAGAGGGCAAACAGGTAGGTGATGCCCAAATATTTATGCTTATGATTTAGATATAAAATTTATGATTTATAATATGACATTCTACGCAAGTATACGTATCATTTATTAAGTAATATAGGACTTTCTGATTAAGCCCCGGGATATCGAACCCACAGGGAAATGTGTAAAAATTTAAAGAAATAAGAAAAAATAATTTTTTTTTCTTTTAGTGATTTTTGTAAGTACGCTTCAGGTTTTAATTTCTAAAAGTTATTTTTGATAATTTTAATAAAAAGATAAGCAGGAAATAAAATTATCAATACTCTAAACACGATATAAAAGTTATAAGAATCAAACATCTTTTTCTTTCTTTAATGAATTAGTAGTAATTATGGATATTTATGTTATTGGAAGTATTTAAATATTTTTGTGCTAAACTAAAGAACAGTATATTCTTTACCCTTACTTGGTTCTATAAAGAAAATTAGTTAATTTGAAATTTTGAAATTTTGTAGATGGGTTAGGCAGGGAAAGATACAGCTCTAACTCTGGTCTCTATTCTCTCCACACAGGGGCTAGCATCTCATAACAAATTTAAAATAACAAACCAAATTAGGAGGCTTTAGCCTATCACTCTAAAGTCCTCTAATTTTACCCCCCCCAATAAAGCATATCTCTCTAGATATTTACATTCAATCATATGGACTACAATTCTCACCCACATAATTGCATGTGATTCTTTCCAATTGTTATTTGAGACAATACCGTATTGGATCTTACATAATCTCATAACAAATTTCAACATCTTAATTGGCTAAATCAAGAAGTAAACTAAGTTCAAGGAATTAAATCATCACAATTTATTCTTGCATTAAACACTTATACTTTCCACAACATACTTCCATAATTTAATTACTTCATCATCTAAGAAAGAATAAGATAAACTAAACAACTCAGATTTCATGAAGAAAACACAAACAAAACTTGATATGAAAGCATAAACCGTAATGAAAACACAATAATCTTACTTAAAAATGAAGTGTAAAAACAAAGATAAATACTTATCCCAGAAAGTACTCTCCACCGAGACTGCGGAACTTCCTTTGGAATTTTGCTCACAATATAACTCTACGGAGGAGTGGCGCCCAACTACGGTGACTCTAACAAAAACATTAAACTTCAATAAAAACTAGATATAAGGATAAAAGAAAATTGGTGAGAAGAAGGCTTCACACAAACCCTTTTTCCTTTTCTACTCTCTACTCTCTGCTAATAGAAAAAAAGAACTCTAAAACATAACACACTCTAACAACACACACACTAACAATAACGACTTGGCTTACCTTGCAAAATTATGAGGCTTCATTTTTATAATTTTCTAATGATGCCTTGGTGTCTCTTCAATCATGTCCGGATTCAATGTATCCACCAAAAGATGCATCCCTTGATAATTTGCCGCCCAAAGGATGTTAAGGAAGTCACCATCAAAAGTTAGCTAGCTTGTGAAAATGACGAAATTATTTAAATTTGATTTTTAGCGTGGCGCTTAAGCATACTTAGGTACTTTGGCGATTAGGTGTTAGAGGCCAAATTTCTCGAAACTTCATAATTTTGCTCTGATTTTGTTCTTTTTGTTCCTTTCATCATAATTAATTATTTTCATCATGCAAGAAAAACACAAATACCTTTCATTAAAGTGCAATATCATAAAAAATAGGTATAAAAATGTGCATAAGAGCACTATATATTTTAGGTGCATCAAAATCCCCAAACTTAAAATGTTACTTGTCTCGAAGTGACTCTTAACCATAAAAATTTTATCATGCAAATTATGTAAATGAATTTCTTTATGAAGGTTTCAAAATTTTGTTCTAGAAATAAAATATTCAATTTAGAAAAGAATTTTAGTAAATAAGACCAATTTAAAGTTTGAAAGTTCTTAAATAAAGGATGTGGCAGAAAATATAAGTTTCTATCGAATTAGAGAAATACTTGTAGATTTTTAAAATATAAGATTGAACATTTTATTTATCTCACTTAAAAATTTTAATAGAGAATAATTTTACTTATTATATTATAACCTTAAGTTTTAGATTTTATCAAAATTTATATTTTAAACTTTTGTTATGGAACCAATTTTTAATTAGGCCCTTAAATCCTCAAGCATCTCCTTCCTTTTCACATACAATTTTTTAATTTTTTTCTCTTTTCTTTTTCTTTTATTTTCTTCTTTCTTTCTCTTTTTTTTTTTATAAGGCGAGATTCTGTGTCTGGATGAGCCTTTAATGATGTTGAATTCTACCCTTCCATTTAAAATAAAGGTCTGATATGTATCTTTCACTTAAAAATCATAATAATAGTGTTGAAAATCATTTCTCGATAATAGAAATTTAAGCTTTGAAAAATGCAAGTCGAATCTTACATTCATCGAAAAATACAACATTTCTACTAAATATAGTTTAACTCTATTTAACATTTCTTTATTATGAACATTTTTAACTTGAAATTTGTCGTTATTACTATAAATTCTAACAATTCTTTTATTCATTTCTATATTCAAAATTTTGTTTCCTTTAATATAACTTCATATACATAAGTATTTTCATTAAAAACAATTTTATTTAAGTATTCTTGAGAACAAATAAAATTTTAGGTTTTTGAAAAAATTAATTTTAGAATTCCCTCCAAACTTTAATTTTTAGTTAGGATAAAAATATTTAAGCATAATAAATGATACATGAGTGAGAATTAAAGCTTAAAATAACGTATTCATCAAAGAATTTCAATATCCTAAATATGCAGAGTATAACATTTTTTAAAGATAAACAGGAGTAAAAAGATACTAAATTCAGTTTTTCATAAAAGAAAATTTTGAAAAGACTTCTACGGTAGTGGAGGTTTTAAAAGTAAATACACACCCAAACTTAAAATAATTAAAATCACAGCAATACTAGATAATAATTGGTAGTAGATTTTAAAAAGTTTAAACATGTAATTTTTTAAATAGTGATTTTTAATAGTGTTCTAAATTTCTGAACAAATTTAGAATTAATGTATACTCTATTAAAAATTCAAACACTAAATACACATTTAAAACTTTTACTACTACAAACATATCACAAATTACAACATAAAACATTATTTTATCACATAAACATCTGAATGTGCATGAAAAGAAAAAAATAGTCCAACTATGCTCTATATAATATCAGAGTTCATATTATAAATATATCACAAACAATTAAACATAACATCACATATAAAAACATCTAAATAAAAATATAACTACACATAAGAAATCACAAAACAAAACAAACTAAACACAACAACTCTAATCATCATCCTCATCATCATCTTCTTCGTGATCTGCGGATGGCACATAAGTTATATAAAATGGATGAGGGCATCTATTGCCTTGATCACCTCTAATCACTTTATCCGTATACTTCGATAATTCTCCTCATATTCATCATGCATAACAATATACATTTCTTTATTCTCAATCTTACCATCCATATCCCTAACATGCTCTCTGGTAAGACTCACTTTCTTCAAAACTATTTAAAATATATGGGATCTATATGGTATCATTTTTCAAAATTAATTAAACTATTTAAAATATATGGGATCTATCTAATGAAAGAATCAATTCAAAACTGATCAAATGAAATGTATATTTTATTAAAGGAGAATTAGATGACATCATATCATTTCTGACTGATGGAAGAGGTTTATGGAAGATAAAAAATGAAAGAAGAGTAAATTTTTAGGCCTCTAAGTTGAATGTCATTTCAAAGGCATGGCATTACTTTATCTCATCTAAGCTGTTGCCTTAAAATTAAATATTTATTAAAGTTACTAGGGAGAGAGCGATTCTGAACCATTGTACTTTAGTTAGGAAGGGTATGTTGATGTATGGGTTATTATTTTTGACTATGTGATGAACGGTGCCAGATCTGCTACTACTTCAAATATGGGATTTCCATCCTTAATTCATTAGATTTGTGAGCTATCTAGTGTTAAGTTTGAAATATGGAAGGAAGTTCTTCAGCGATTGAGACCTATCACCAATGTAAACATTGGTGCTTACACTCTACATTCAGAGTTTGGCTGGAGAGGAGGATTTAGAACTTCCATTGCTTAAGCACGCCTGTTGCTTCTACTTCGTATTGCCCACTTTACTTACAGAGCATCATCATGCGTGATTCTGAAACTAGACCCTGCGAAGAAGGTAATTGAGCATAACACCACAAGTAATATACTATCCCAAGAGATAGGTATATTATTTGAAAGTGAGTTGGATTATATAAACTAAATAATTCATCACATCTGTTTTGTCTGTGAATCATTTGTGTGATTGTGAGTTTACTTCTTAATATTGAAGATTAAGTAGGGTTTATATTACTTAGGTTTTTAATTCCCTATAAGTGCAAGTCCTATAGTTAATTACATCTTAACTGACTGAAGTCACTGAAGAAAACTCTTAGTAATAATCAGAGGTTTTGTCTTCAAGATTCCAAAGTTTAGTTTTTATGGTTGTTTATCAAAAAATCATGTGGAAGTGGCTCAAACATGTGACTTCCCAAACTAACCTATTTTTTGTTTTAATTTTGATGATGTTATTATTTGATGTTTCAATCCAGCCAATTTTATTATTTAGGACTTACATTTATATCCAATCTGCAAGTAGCTGGTGCGACTTTTTTAAATTGCCAAAATTTATGAACTTAGATTTATATATATATATTGATTTAGTTTCTGATGAGTCGCACGATTAAATGTAGGTATACATATCACTCGAAGTAATACGGGGATCTAATGGAGTCCTGGTTATGAATCACGAGGAGGTATTTTATTCTATAATAGACTCCAAAAATCACTACACGAATCACAAAACAATTGCAGAGATTACTAATAATAAAAAGATAATTAAATAGTTGCAGTTAATAATTCTACTAAAGTATGTTCTAACTTCCTAACACAGTTAACTAACACAAGACTAAATTTATGACAAAAGTTTAAATGTAAGAAAGAATCCTCCTCCTATCCAATCATAATGTGATGATTTAGTGACATAGATCAGTGATGCAATAGTATTGTGCCAAATAGGAGCATTCATATTCTTTACCCTCTTCCGAGTGATATAAAGAATATTGGCTAATCCTAAGTTTAGTCCTCAAATTCGTGGTTAGACAAGGAGGATACCTGCTGTTACTACGGTGCTCCCACTTCCCTTCGCTTGAAGGCTAACTCTTGCTTTGGTTTACAAACCCTAAGACCAAATTGGGGATTTCAGTCTGTCACTCTAAAATCTCTAAATATACGCACAGCGAAAATATTTCCCTATTTGTTTACATCCAGCCCCCCCATGAACTACGTCACTCGTTCATGGACATTGAATGTGACCTTCTCCATTATTGTGGAACTCATAATCATTTCAGAACATATGTTTCACAACAAGTTTTAACAATTTAATTGGCCAGATCAAAAAGTAAATGAAGTACGAAGTGAAAAGGTAATCACAAATTCTCCGTAATAAATTGGCACGTCATTTCCATATCACAACATGAACACATAACATGAAAAGGAGGAAGATAAGGAAATCTACTCAAGACTGATGAGGAAAATAATTCAAAAGATAGATTTTATAAATAAAAGCAACGTCATACAAACAGAGTAAAGAAAATATAACTTATCTCAAACTCTTTCCCAAGAGAATCTCAAGGAAGTTCTTGGACTCTCTTCTTTCTTCATAACAATACACAATTCTCTCTTTAGATAAGTAAGAAAGAAGAAATCTCTCACTTTTCTCCTCCTACCTCCTTAGAAGAGAACGCACACGAACCACTAAATTCTCTCTAATGGACACTTTACCTTTATAACACTCACTCTCTTCACTCACACTGACTCTTTCGTCCTCTCAATTTTTGACTCAAAATAGTTTAAATTTGTATGTAACGATTTCCCGAGTTTCCTCAAGCACCCTACGAGGTGGGCCAAATACATCGAATGCGATTAAATCGGGATAGGGTTCGGTACGGCGCGAGATGAGCACCGTCGGCACTACTTTACGGAAAATACTTAAACTCTACGTAAACGGGGGCGGTCGGCGTTGGTAGTTGTATTAATCCGTCTTTCTGGTCAAAAGTGCATTTGCCTCATTTTGATCCAAATTTACTCTTTTTACAGCTAACACGCTCTAAGGTCTAAATAAATTCTTTGCGTAAATCATGAAAAATACCCTTCTTTAAAATGCAATATCATCAAAAATAGGTATGAAATAGACATTAAAAAGTATCAAATTTTCGGGGGATCAAGATCATGACACTAACTATTACTTGTCCTTAGAGTAGTTGGTTACCACATAAAATAATGATCCATTGCAATGAACTTTCTTTCTAGAATACCATGATTTTGACTTAGATACATACAATAGTAAAATTTTGGAAAGATCTTTGAATAATTCAAGTAAATTCTGCAGATGTAAGGCTATCTAGTAGTCATGTCTAAGAGTTCTAGCCTTCTATTCATTTCAAAAATGACGGTAGATTGTCCTATTAAGGCACTTAAAAGGATTACATGAAAAAAATTTTATGAGAACACTACTAGTAAGGATGCTAATCCACACATATAAGTTCAGGAAAAAAATTAGGGTTTTCCCTTTAGGTAGGTCTAAGTGAAGCCAATTTTTTATTAGGCATCTCCTCAAGCTTCTCCTCACTTCTCTTTTCTTTTATTATTTTCTTTTCTTTTTTTCCTTTTTCTTTCTTTTCTTTTCTTTTTATGTGAGGATTATTGTATCTGGATAGCCTTTAATGATTTTGAACTTCACCCTTCTCATCCTAAATTTGAGACTTACCACATTCCTTTACCTTATAGGCATTTCTTTATCTTATTAATGATTCATCATAGAATTTCAATCCTTTCCTATCACATAAAATTTTAAGATTCTTAATATTTCAAACATACAGTATTTTTTACTTTGAATAGTTGATTATAGTCCTATTCTCTTATATCAAATATCTTATCCTAAAAAATTTCTTTTCATTACCAAATAATTTCATTCAACTTTATAAAATACTTAAATAAAATCAAAATACAATTATCTAAAATTGATTTCTATTACAGAAAACCATGTTAATAATTTTGAAAATATTTTTAAATGAGAACAATTAATATTCAATTATTTCCCTCCCACAAACTTAGATTTTTGAATATTAATACAATTTATATGGGAAGAAAGAAAAAATATAAACATTTAACTCATACCTCAAACTATTGGGCTTTTCATACCTTTAAGTTTAAGCAGCTTTTTCTCCATAAAGTAGAATAATAGGCCTGAAATAATTAGAAGCATTTCTATACACAAATATGTGTTAAAAAATTATAAAAGAAGAAGTTTAAAAGCTTGAAACATAAATTATGCACGCAACATTAACATCCAACTGTTACTATCGTAAATTAATCTAGCAAACCAAACACATGAAAACTCTACTCTAACATCACATACATCACAAATTTCCATAAAGTTTGCTACAAGCACAACCAAATACACATTACATCACAGATAGTAATCAGAAAGAGTCTCAGGTACATCACAAATACATCAACTAAAACAAAACAAACAACAAATAGAGTCTCAGATACATGACAAACATCACATATACAAATACAAAGTACATTAAAAAATAAAATACACAAACAACCAATATTCATCCTCTGCACGAGCTTCACCATCATCAGGTTCTGCAGGTTGGTATGCAGTATACTTAGGGTAAGTAGTTAATAAAGTGCTAGTGTCTCCTCTGAAAAATCTTATCTGTGCATCATGATAAGCTATCTAATATTCTCTCCACCGCACTTGATAATCATCATTTATCTTGTTCCTAACTTATAGTCCCTCTACTGTAGTGTTCAACCTTTCCAATGGATCCATAACATCATGCAGAGTATGCTCCCAAGATGTAGATGGTCTATCATGACTAGAAGAAGGCTCAGTAGCTTTCTTACTCCACTTCCAACTTACATGGGCTTCATATGTTTTCATATTCAACTTACTAATGTGCTTTAGGGGATGGATCACCACATCATTATCTTCAATTACTACTCCTGACTGAATGCACAAGGCATGAATCAGGCTAGGGAACCCTAGTCCACCTGTAGTCTCTCCTTTTGAACTTGTCAAAATAATTTTATGAATAATAGCCCCAATATTTATATTCTTCATGTTCTGAATGCAGTAATTCAGAACAGCTCTATCATTAGTAACCTCGCTGTGATGGTTGGCAGGCAAAAGTCTTGCAGAAATGAAATTGTGTCAGGCTTTCAACACAAAAATTAAAGTAGAAAGGGGAAAGTTAACTTTTATCCTTTGTTTAACCTTACACTCCCTTTTTCCATCAGTCAAAAAGTTTACAATCATATTCAATGCTTCATTCGTAATAAGAAAATGTTCGTATTCACAAGAAAAAGGTGCTCTTAACTGATAAAATGCATTTATACAGGCAGGGGTGAATTCAACCATTTGGCCTCTAACCAGAATGTATTCACTCTTAAAATAATACAGATTTGAGTAAAACTCTAACAATACCAAGCATCGCTTCAGCAGTGAAATAACAAAAAAATCTCCCATTGCCGATTTGCAATGTGTTCTTCCAGCATACCTCCAGGATTTTCAAAGGCTCTCTCTTGAATACATTTCTTATTGCTAAGAAATGTACTAAAGCGAGAATAAGACTTGAAATTCACAAATTTGTTTTCATCATACTCAAATTTCTTCTTCCCCTTTGAAATTCTTGGAGCCATTTGTCTAAAATACCAAATTTATCCAAATCAAATTTAAAATTGCAATGTAATGGACTCCTAGGTAAATTTAAAAACATAAGAACACAAAATCCATGAAATATCTCCAAAGTTTCTCCAAAAACTTCAAAATTTCAAATCTTCCTAATGTAGGAGATTTCCACAGTCAAAATCAAAAAATTTTAGGTTAAAGTGTAGCTCTTACCAAGAGAATATGAAATCCAAACTTTTCTGGCCATGAAATCGCTTCAAATCCAAATGCTAGTCAGCCCTAGGTGCGAAATTAAGCCTTGGCTGGAGGTAGAAGATGATGGTTTGGGCAAACATTGTGGGTCCTAGGGTTAAATCATGAGAATTTGGAGTTTCAGGCCTTTTTCCTGGTCGAGTGCTGTCCGGTACTAGCAGGAACACTGTTCGGTGCAATATTCTTCTCTAATGGCCAAACTCTCTGTCTTATGGCGCGGTCCGGCGATGGTGACAGCGCCAGTTCAAAAACTGGGCTTCCGACTTTTTGTTGTAATTTCGATCTTTCCAAGCCCGCTCTGATGTTTAAGTAGTCTAATTAAGCATTGAATAACATCCCAAAGCCATGGCAAATGATATTTCTTAACACAAACAACACAAAACATCACTTTCATATATAAAATCCAAGTGTCAAACACATACACACAACACTAAAGATTACACATTTTCAAGCCATATAATCTTAAATTCAGCGTCGCACACAATCACAATACAAAAACGCTGAAAACTAAACAAGAAAGCATGTCCAAATATAACATCCAAGAAAATCAAAGCAATCAGTTCAAATACACAAATACAGAAATACAATAAGTAAGTCTTAATTCTTCCTCAGAACTATCATTAATTCTAAGATCTCTAATTAATTGAGCATGAACAAACAGATTGTAGAATTGATGAAATGAAAATTCTTCAGTAGAATCCTGTTCAATCCAACCTTTCTTTCTCATCAATCGCGTTAAACTTCCTTCAAGGTATCCAAAATGATCAAAGAGCTCCTTCATTCTCCAATATAGATGATCAAAGAAATCAGATAGATTATTGATTGTATTCATCAGGTGTTGTACTTCCTTCTCTAATTTCTTAATTTTCTTCAAGATAATCTGTAAACTTTCAGGAAAGTAAGGAGGAATAGGTGCTGACCTCTAAGATGGTTGATCTTCAATGATGCTCATGTCATTCATATCACCAATTGTCTGGTTACTATATGCATCTGTTGGGTCTTTAGGCTTCCAAGGTAGAAGTACTATTTCCCAGTTCTCATATGACATTTATCATTGACTGCAGAGGAGAAATATGGTGGAAGGATGTCCAAGCCCATACTTAGATCCGTGAACGATCAATCCCAAAATAGATTTGACAGTTATCGAACCAACATCAATAGGCATCCCCATTTGAATACAGTAGTTCGGAATAGTACACTCCTTAATTACTTTACTGATTTTCATAGTCGGGAGTAATTATGCATATATGAAATAATGTAAGTGTTTCAACGTTGGATTTAACAGTGTAGTCGAGAAACATACATACCTGCTATCTCTTATCTCTTATTCATCACTTTCATCCATCAGATATTTGTATATATCATTCATATTGTCCTTCGCCGGGGCAAAATTTGAATAGTGGCAGATCAGCACATTCTTAATCTTGTATAAATCATTAATCTTTGCAGGAGTAAATGTGACAAACCTACCTCACACATAGACTGATTCTTGGTTGATTCCATGAAGATTAGCATAGAACTCCTTCACAACTGGGACAACTACAGCGGTAGTAGTATAACACAACACTTCTCAATGTCTCTGAACAATAATTTCATCAATTCTAGTCGTAGGAGAATTTGTACCTCGATTTACAAAGCCTTGTTCCTTAATCAATCACATTTTCAATATATTTTTGTTGAATAAACGCTGCGCCTCAAAACTGACGAACTTTCTACGGTTGAATACTTGAAATCTTAAAGTTTCCATCGAGTCAGAATCTATTTGGATAAGAATTTGGATCTTCCTCTTTGTTCCTTTGAAAGTTCACGCACCTAGGGGTGGTTTTTGGGAGTTCTAATGGAGGATTTACTGCCAAAACTCTAATTTAAAGATGATAAATGATTTTTTGAACAACAGTGCTCTTCGGCGCTAGTTCAAATTCCACCAAACTTCACTTCATTCAAATTCTTTCCAAATTTCGATTCGATTCATTTTTTAAATGTTATTAATGATATTTAAGGAAGAATAAGACTTAATTAAGTAATAAATGAACACAAATAACACATCAAACAAAGCAAACACTCCATAACTGTGGGTTGCCTCCCACAAAGCGCTTGGTTTAACGTCGTCAGCCTGACATAACTTTTAGTTATTTAGGTTGATCCAACATTAAAACATCTTTAATACTAGGTCTATTGCCTTCAAACTATGGTTTTAATCTTTGACCATTAACTTTGAATATTCTTCCAGATTTAGAGTCTTCGATAATCAAAGCTCCAAACTGATATATTATTATGAAAATGAAAGGTCCTGTCCATCAAGATTTTAGTTTCCCAGAAAATAATTTCAATCTTGTATTGTATAATAAAACTTTTTGTCCTAGTTCAAATTTCTTTTTAACAATCTTCCGATCATGCCATATTTTTCTTCTTTCCTTTTATATTCTATCATTATCATATGATTCATTTCTGATTTCTTCCAATTCACTTAATTGCAACAGTCTCTTCTCACCAAAATCTTTCAAATGAAAGTTCAATTTCTTTATCACCCAATATGTTTCATATTCTAATTCAACTAGCAAGTGACAGGTTTTTCCAAAGATTAATCTGTAAGGGGACATTCCTATAGGAGTTTTATAAAAAGTTATGTAAGCCCATAAAGCAGTATCTAATCTAGCAAACAAATCCAATGTCTCAGAATTAATGAATTTCTCTAAAATTTGTTTAATTTCACAATTAGATACCTCTGCGAAACCATTAGTTTGGGGATGATAAGTTGTAGAGATTCTATGCATAACATTATATTTTCCACCAATCTCTGAATCAGATTATTCTTAAAATGGGATCCTCCATCAGTGATGATTACTCAAGGCATTCTATATCTTGTGAAAATATTTTTCATCAAAAACCTCGAAACACCTCTAGAATCACACCTAAGTAAAGCTATTGCCTCAATCCATTTTAAAAAATAATCAATAACAATCAGTATATATAAATTTCCAAAAGAAGGTATAAATGGTCCCATAAAATCTAATCCCCATGCATAAAAAATTTCAACTTCCAGAGTAAAATTAAGAGGCATTCCATTTCTTCTGGATATATTGCATATTCTCTTATATCGATCACAAGTTTTGATAAATCTATAAATATCTCTGAAAAGTGCAGGCCAATAAAATCCATATTATAAAATCTTATGTGCAGTTCTACCAATCCCAAATTGTCCTCCAAATTCAGAATCATGACATTCTCGAATAATTATTTCAGTTTCTTCATAAGACACACATCTCCTAATAATAAGATCTTTACATTGCTTGTACAGATAAGGATTGTCCCAGAAATAAAATTTAGCATCATACTTAAATTTTTTCTGTCGTTGCATTGTTAAATTTGGTAGTAAAATATTACTAACGATGTAGTTCACAATATCAGCATACCACGGTAAATTTACTTCAATAATATTATATATTTGCTTCTCAGGAAAAGTTTCAGTACTTTCCTTTTTAAAGTCATCCAAATTAGGTTGTTCAAGTCTAGATAAATGATCAGCTATTTAATTATCGACCCCTTTTCTATTAACGATCTCAAAATCAAATTCTTGCATTAAAAGCATCCATCGAATCAGTCTTGGTTTGTGCCCTTCATTTGCATTATATATTTAATAGCAGAATGATTAACATGCACTATAGATTAGCTCCAATTAAGAAAGATCTAAATTTTTTAAAGGCATAAACAATTGCTAATAACTCTCTTTCAGTAGTAGTGTAATTAATTTGAGCATCAGTAAGAGTCTTACTAGCATAGTATAAACTTTAAACATTTTATCATGTCTTTGCCCAAAAACAACTCCAATAGCATAATCGCTAACATCGCACATTAATTCAAATGGTTTCTCCCAGTCTGGTGAAACTATTATAGTTCCAGCAATTAATTTTTCCTTTAATAGATCGCAAGCTTTTAAGCATTCATCGTTAAAATCAAACTTCCTATCATTTTCAAATAGTTGGCATAGAGGCTTAGTAGTTTTCGAAAAGTCATTAATATATCTCCTGTAGAATCCTACAATGTCCGAAAAAGCTTCTTACCCCTCTCACAGTTGTTGGAGGGTAATTTTTTAATAAAATGAATCTTGATGGGATCTACTTCCATGACATATTAAGATATTTTATGTCCAAGAACAATTCCTTCTGCAACCATATATTGACACTTTTCTCAGTTTAGGACTAAATTTATTTTTTTGCAGACTGATCACCCTTAAAAATACCTAATTTTTATCTCATTTTAAACTAATAGTTTAAGGATATTACGCTTTAATGAAAGGTATTTCTTTTTTTTTGTTGCAGGTACAAGAAAATAAGTTTATCAAGAAAAAGAATCAATAAAGGAGAAAAGGAGCAAAAATGAGTCAATTAAAGAAAAGAAGAAAATTTATGCTGACTCTGGTGCCCAGGCGCCAGATCTAGCGCCCAGGCGCCAGACTCGGCAGAGAAATCTAGAGAATTCTTGGACAGTTATGTGATTGTTATTGATGACTCAGAAGCAATCTAGAAGCCTCTAGACAATTTCCCATATGTTATATACAAGATACAATGAATTTAGACACAGGGAATCAGTTATTCAATGAAGAAGTGCGACTCAATACCTGAAGGGACGTGCCTACTCACGCAGGAGACTGGCGCCTAGGTGCCACAGTTACCTTCTAGAATATTCAACGAATTTGGACTAATTTGGAGAGGTGCTTCAAGAAACCCCTGGTCATTTTCGAAGCTCTATAAATAAAGGACAATTCTAAATCAATGTATGGTCGTTTGGAGTGTGTAAGTGTTATAAGAGTGAAAGAGGTGTGTCATTTCATTTAGTAAAAAAGTGTTTAGAGTTATTTACTATTCGTTAGTGAGAGTTCAGATTGTTATAGTGTGATTACTGGAGTTGGAGTTTTATAGAAGTCAGTCGGAGTCAGAGAAATTTCAAAGGATTAATTGGATATCATTCCAAATAAGTATTTGTAATTTGGTTCTTATTTTTTGTACTTTGAATTTGAATTATATAAATATGGTTTGTGATGTGAATCCTATGCTTTCTGATTATTCGTCTTGTCTTTCTCCCTACGAATATGAAATGATTTAGATAAGGATTTAATTTAGTTTTGAGAACTTATTTTCTTCATCAATAATTTGTGATGTTACTTTACCTGGTTTTCATTTACACTACAACTTGATCACATGTAATGTTAAAATCTGTGAAGAGTTCTTAAGACCTGACCGTGGGCTAAGAGTTCTTAACTTATAAGTATCACATTTCCCTTGTAAAGGTAGATGGAAAATCCTTAAAGGGGGAGGTGCGAATAAATAGGGAGATAATCTTTGTAGGGCGTAGAATTAAATATTTTTTTAGAGTGACAGGCTAAATTCTTTCAATTTGGTTTAAGAGAAGGTGGCGGGTCACTAGCAGGCCCGACCATAGGCACCCTTGGGGGGAAACTAGAAGTGAGAGTCTAGAAATTCATCCCTTAATACTAACAATACATCCTGATCCAATCTTCTAAAACTAGCCAATGTTCACTATACGCTGGACCAAAGGGTAAAGAATATTTATTCTCCTATTCGTCATAATACCACATTGTAAGGTCTCAAACTAATTCAGATGTTTACTAATCATTAAATATTTCGTATGGGGAAAGAATCTTTGTTTATTGTGTTAAAGAATTTAAAGTATTGTTTTATTTCCTACTGCTACTTCAATAACTTGCATATTTGTACTTGATAATTGATTAGTTTATAAATTGATTTGCATCTTTCTTTTCTTAATTATTTACACTTAACCTTCCCTGTCGGATCGATATCTAGGACTTAATTAGAAAGCTCTATATTACTTGAAACGATACGTATACTTCCGTAGTACCCCTAGTGTGTGATTTATATTTATTTATAAAATCTTTAATCTTTAAAAATATCATACATTAGCCGTTTAATCTAATTTGGGGATCACATTTGTCCATAATTTCATAAGCTATCTTACTTGCGTAATTGTGGTCATGTCAATTTTTTGGCGCCGCTGCCGGGGACGGAAACATAAGCAGTAAAAATTAAATAATTAAGGAAAGATAAAAAATTTATTTTATATATATAATATTTATATTTTTTTATTAATTAAAGAAATATATTTTTCAATTCCTTTTATGCGAAGTTCAGGATCTGAAGGATTAATACCTTATAATTCGGATCAGAACGCACTGTAAGAGGAATTAGAAAAGAAAAATGAATTCATAATTTGCTAGAAATGGCTAAAAAACCTCAAAATAATATGGACAAAATATTACAGAAAATGAACATCAAAATTTACATAGACTTTTAAAAGAGTAAGCTAACCCTGCAGCTAATGAAATTCACTTAAGCAATCAAATCCCTGCTATAGAAACAGACTCATTTGAACTTAAACCTGCAATTATACAAATGGTCGAAAATAATCAGTTTGGAGGATCTCCTACTGAAGATCCTAATTTACATCTTGTCAGTGTTCTAGAACATTGTGCTACTTTCAAGTATGATAATGTTTCTGATAATGCTATTAGGCTTAGACTTTTTCCTTTTTCTTTAAAGGATAAAGCTAAGTTGTGGCTAAATGCATTAGCAACAGGATCTATTAAAACTTGGGATAAGTAGCGCAAAAAATTTCTAGCTAAGTATTTTCCGCCTTCCAAAACTGCAAAACTTAGAAATGATATAACCTCATTTACTCAATTTGAAAGAGAAACTATTTATGAAGCGCGGTAACGATTTAAAGATCTTCTTAGGAAGTGCCCACATCATGCTTTACCAGACTGATTAATTATACAAACATTTTATAATGGATTAATAGGCTCTCTTAGATCTATTGTAGATGCTGCTGCTGGAGGTTCCTAATGGTTAAGTCATTTGATGAAGCTTATGCTTTAATAGAAGAAATGGAAACTAATAATTTTCAATGGCCTTCTGATAAAATAAATACGAAAAGAGTGGCTGGTATTTAAGTAAATGAAGCCTTTTCTATTTTAGTATCTCAAGTTGCTCTAATATCTAAGAAATTGGATAATTTGTCTCAATTATCACATTTAAGTAATGATAATTCTGTAAGTACTGATGAATCTCAAACTTTAGAGACAGTATAAGCTATCGCTAGCAAAACTAATAACCCTTATTCCAATTACTATAATCCGGGTTGGAAAAATCACCCTAACTTAAACTGGAATAATGCAAATCCACAATGGGGTAATAACCAACCTAACCAAATTAGAAATTGGAGCAATCAAAGTAATTCTAACTATCGACATTCTAATCCTTCTGATTTTAACAACCAGCAATTTAAAGAAAAGAAATTATCTATAGAAGAATTAATTTTACAAATGGGTAGTCAGTTGCAAAGTCAAAATGCTGCGATAAGAAATATTGAAAATCAAATGGGGCAAATTGCAAATGAAATTAAGAATAGACCACAAGGAACACTTCCAAGTAGTTTGAAGTAAATCCAAGAGAAAATGGAAAAGATTAAGAGCAAATTAAAGTTGTATTACTTAGAAGTGGAAAAGAACTAAGGGATGGAAAGGAAAATGAAATTCAAAAAGAGACTGAATTGATTGAGAAACCTAAGGAAATACTTATTGAAGGAGGAAAAAAATTTCTATCTCAAGATGATTTGAAAAATCTCCACCCCTATTTCCACAACGACTGAAACAACAAAAATTGGATCAAAAATTTTCAAAACTTTTTGAGGTATTTAAAAATCTTACCATTAATATCCCATTTGCTGAAGCTTTGGAACAAATACCTAAGTACGCTAAATTTATGAAAGATATTCTTAATAAGAAAATAAAATTTGAAGCTTTTGAAACTATTGCACTGAGCGAAGAATGTAGTGCAATTATTCAAAAAAAGCTACGTCAAAAGCTTAAAGATCTTGGAAGTTTTACGATACCTTGTGCTATGGGAGATAGATTTCATGGAAAAGCATTATGAGATTTAGGAGCAAGTATTAACTTCATGCCTTTCTCCATCTTTAAGAGGTTAGATATAGGAGAAATATCTCCTACTACTGTAACCTTACAATTAGCAGATCGGTCTACTACTCACTCAAGAGGAATGATGGAAGATGTGCTGGTAAAAGTGGATAAATTCATTTTCCCTGTAGATTTTATAATTTTGGATATGGAAGAAGATAAAGAGATTCCTATTATTTTAGGAAGACCTTTCCTTGCAACTAGATGTGCTACGATAGATGTACAAAAAAGGGAGTTAACCATGAGAGTTAATGATCAAGAAGTAACATTCAATGTTCTTCAATAATTGTGTTATCCTAACAAGGAGAAGTGTTACCGAATGGATATTTTTGACTACATGATAGCACAACACTATTAAGAAAAATGTCAGATCGATTCTAAAGAAGAAGTGTTTTTAAACCCTCAAGATTTAAGTGATGAAAATGATTCTGAAGAAGTTATAAAAGATATTGATTATGTTAATAAAAATTGGAAATATTGGATACAACAGAAAGTAATGAATTCAAACCGTCAATTGAAAAGGCTCCTAAATTGGAATTAAATGAATTACCCTCTCATTTAAAGTATGCCTTTTTAGGGAATTCATTAACTTTACATGTTATTATATCTTCTAAATTAACTACAGAACAAGAGTTGAAATTGATTGAAGTATTAAAAGAGTATAAAAAATCTTTTGGATGGACGATAACAGATATTAAAGGAATTAGCCCATCAATATGTATGCACAAAATATTATTGAAAGATGACAGTAAACCTAGTGTTGAACCTCAAAGAAGATTAAACCCAGTCATTAAAGACGTGGTTAAGAAAGACATGTTGAAATGGTTGGATACTGGAATAATTTATCCAATATTTGATAGTCCTTAGGTTAGTCTATTTCATTGTGTTCCAAAGAAAGGATGAGTGACTGTTGTTGAAAATGAAAATAATGAATTAATTCCAACAAGACAAGTTATTGGTTGGCGAATCTGTATTGATTGTAGAAACTTAAATACTGCCACCAGGAAAGATCATTTTCCTCTTCCATTCTTAGATCAAATGCTGGATAAACTAGCAAGACATTCATATTTTTCCTTTTTGGATGGATATTCTGGTTATCATCAAATACCTATAACTCCTGAGGATCAAGAAAAGACTACGTTTACAAGTCCTTACCGAACATTTGTTTTTCATAGAATGTCTTTTAGGTTATGTAATGCACCTGCTACTTTTCAAAGGTGTATGATGGCTATCTTTTCTGATTTAATTGAAAAAGGAATTGAAATTTTTATGGACGATTTTCCTGTATTTGGAACTTCTTTTAATTCTTGCTTACATAATTTGACTAAAGTATTAAAGCGCTGTCAAGAAACAAATTTAGTTCTGAATTGGGAGAAATGTCTATTTATAGTGACAGAAGGAGTTGTACTGGGACATAAAATTTATAAAAATAGAATGGAAGTTGATCAAGCAAAAATTTAACTTATTGCTAGATTATAACCCCCAACTAATATATTGAGTATAAGAAGTTTTTTGGACATGTTGGATTTTATAGAAGATATATTAAAGATTTTTCCAAGATTACTAAACCTTTATGCCATCTTTTAGAAAAAGATATAAAATTTGAATTCAATAAAAATTGCCTAAATGCCTTTAACTTATTAAAAGAAAAGTTAATCACCGCACCAATCATAGTCGCACCTAATTGAGAAAAATCTTCTGAATTAATGTGTGATGCGAGTGATTATGCTCTAAGGGCTTTAGGACAAAGGTATGATAAGATGTTTAAGGTTATATATTATGCCAGTAAAACTCTTAAAGATGCTCAAATTAACTACACAACTACTGAAAAAAGCGTTATTGGCGATAGTAAGTGCCTTTGACAAATTTCGATCATATTTACTTGGGAATAAATGTATTGTGCATACGGATCATTCTACTATTAAATATTTGATGACAAAAAAAAAAGCTAAACCGAGATTGATTAGATGGATCATTCTTTTGCAAGAATTTGACTTTTAAGTAGTTGATAGAAAAGGGTCTGATAATCAAATCGCCGATCATCTTTCAAGAATTGAAAATTATAAGTGAATAATAAGGAATAAATTAATGATTATTTTCTTGATGAACAACTTTATACTGTTTCTGATGGATTAATCCCATGGGATGTTGATATAGTTAACTATTTAGCAAGTAACATTATACCATATGGATTTGATCATCAACAGAAAAAGAAATGCTTACATGATGTGAAATTTTATTCTTAGGATAATCCCTTTTTGTTTAAACACTATAAGGATTCTATTATATGAAGAGGCGTTCCTTATGAAGAAACTCTCGAGATTATTCAAAAACGCCATAACTTTGAATTTGGTGGACATTTCAGAATTGATAAAACTGCTTTTAAAATTTCACAATCCAGATTTTATTGGTCTACATTATTTAAGGATGTTCATAGTTTCATTAAATCCTGTGATCGATGTCAACATGTAGGAAATAATTCTAGGAGAGATGAAATACATCTAAGTTTTAATTTGGAAGTGAAAATTTTTTATGTCTGGCGTTTAGATTTCATGGGACCATTTATACCTTCTTTAGGAAAAATATATAAATTATTAGTTGTTGATTATGTTTCGAAATGGATTGAAGCAAAAGCTTTACCTCATTGTGATGCTAAAAATGTTGAAAAATTTTTAACTGAAAATATTTTTACCAGATGCGGAATGCCACGAATAATTATCACAGATGAGGGAAGTCACTTCAACAATTTTATGATTTAGAGATTAATGAGTAAATATGGGATTAACCATAGAATTTCAACAGCTTATCATCCCCAAACTAGTAGACTAACTGAAGTATCAAATCGGGAGATTAAAAGAATTTTATAGAAAACAGTTAACCCAAAACGTTGGGCTGATAGACTCAATGATGCTTTATGGCTTATAGAACTGCTTATAAAACTCCTATTGTGTTGTCACCTAATAGGCTCAAAAATGGAAAATCTTGTCACTTACATGTTGAATTAGAGCATAAAGCTTATTGGGTGATTAAAGAATTTAACTACAATTTAAGTGATGCTGGGATAAACGGTTATTGCAATTGAATGAACTTGAAGAAATTAGAATTATTCATATGAAAGTAATCGGATCTATAAAGAGAAAATGAAGAAGCTTCATGACAAAATAATATTAAGAAAGAGTTTTGAGCCTGAACAAGAAGTTTTGTTATACAATTCGAGATTTAACTATTTCCAGGAAAATTGAAATCCAAATGGATAGGGCCTTTTATTGTGAAGAAAGTTTATCCTTATGCAGCAGTGGATATAATTGATCAGAAAACAAATTCTGTAATTAAAGTAAATGGAAAAAGATTGAAGCCCTATATTGGAGGAAATTTGCCATCTTTTAAAGATGTGTTATATTTAAACAATTTGAAATAAACTATTGGTTATGTCGGGCTGACGACATTAAACCAAGCGCTTTGTGGGAGGCAACCCATAGTATCATTTGATTTGTTTCGATATTAAGAGTGTTTTATATGTGACTTCACTTAGTTACATATCTTTTGATCCTCATTTTGGACCCTATTTTTGTAAGAAACATATGAAAATTTGACGAAGTTTGAACCTATGAATTTCAAGATTCTGACGCATAGGCGCCAAAACAGGTGCCTAAGCGCCATATATCAGAAATCTAGGCGCCTAAGCGCCAAAATTGGTGCTTATGCGCCACAGTTCTGTATAGTAGTAAAACCGCCCAATTGTATTTTTTACCCACTTAAACCTCTATAAATCACTACTTCTTCGTCCCCAAACTTCAAGCCATCAAATCTCCACCCTAGAACTACACTTTTGAGAGAAAAGAAAGGTTTGATTGCTTCTATGGAGAAACTTACAATGGAGAATGGAGGGAAAGCCAAATTCATACACAAGGATTCTCAAACCTACTTCAATGACTACTTAGCCATGACATTGGAGAAGCTTGTTGGTCAACTTGAGAAGATTGAAGGAGAATTGGTGCATATTGAAGAAAGGAGGCATGAAATATACCATCAATATGAGCATATGGAATGGTAAGTGAAGGTACAATCTGATCCTTTGACACATATGAAAGCCACCAGGTAACCATGTATGCTCAAAACAAATGGATTAATGAAAAGACGACATTAGAATTTCCTCATGTCCCTTTCTTCCACTCCTTTGTTCAAAGAAAATTACCTTATGGAACTAACAAAGTTTCTGATGTGAATCCTTAAATTTAGGGTGACATTATGTGGAGAAATCAATTGTGACTATGAAGTGTTAAGTGATTTTCTTGATGTATTGTGTAAGTGATTTATGTGATTGTTATGTGTTGTTGTGAGATGTGAGAAGTTGTGTATGTGTGTTTTTTGTATTTTTTGAGCCTTATCTTAAAGATCTGAAATGGAATGAAGTAAAATTTGAGTTTGGATTGTATCAAATTGTGTTTGGAATCAATCTTAAATTTGGAGTCTATTTTGGACTTAGATATTTTCTTTTATTTCTGGGAGATGTTTGAGGAAGTTTATAACATAATTTTAAGTTTACAGAGGTTAGAAAAACCTAAATTACATAATGTAAATGTTTGGGAATTTTTTGGAATTTTAGGCGAATCTGTCACCTAGCGCCGGTTCACCTGAACCGAAAATTCAGACATATCACCGAACCCAACACCATTTTTAACGCCTAAGCTTCATCTTCTTCCCAAAAACCCGCGAAAGTCAGTCCTAGAGCTCCTTATTGTGCTTGATTTGTGAAGTTTACATGTATAAAAACACTGGATTCCAACTTCTCGAGGTTAGTCTACACTTTGGCATAGTTATTTTAAGTTTTCACCATGGATTTCTTTACATATGAATTGTGCCAAAATTTTGGAAGAAAAATTTGATTTTTAAGTAGAAAATCCCTCGATCTAAGCTTAATATAGTGTTTTAAGCTTAGATTTTGTGCTATGTTTTAGATTTTTAAATTATTTGGAATTATTTTTAAAATTACAGTATGGCACCAAAATCAAAGCGATGAAAGGAGCGGAGTGAATTTTATCAGTCCAAGTTCGTTAACGTAAGTGCTAAAGTGCGCTACAATGAATTTGCGTCATCCCGCAAATTCATAGCAGAACAAAGTTTTTATCATCCCAGAGGATAGATCGAGAATATTATTGCTGCTTGACAGTGGGAGCAGTTCTGTTATTTCTCCGCAGTTGCTGTCATTTCAGTTGTTCGAGAGTTCTATGCCAATTTTCCAGAAACAGCTGACAATGAAGTCTATATTAGGGGAATGGGAGTAGGGTTTACTCCTGAAGTCATCAACATGTTTTATGGTCTACCCCCTGTTACAGATTTCTTTTATGATGTTTTTGTTCCCTCTGAAGGAGAACTTGATGAAATTTTAGCTTACGTGACTGACGGAAGAGGATCGTGGAAAATTCGGAACAATAAACGGGTAAATTTTCCTCTTCTATGCTCAATGCAACTTCTAAGGACTGGCGTTGCTTTATTTCTGCTTATATTCTTCCATCACATCACCTGAGTGAAGTGATGAAAGAACGAGCTATTTTAAAGTACTGCATTCAAGAAATTAAGCCTATAGATGTGGGAGCCATAATATATGATGTGATAGCACATCAGCTAGAGGAAGTGTTATTTCTGGTTTAGGCTTCCCGGCTCTCATTTTCTCAATTTGCAAGAATACCATTATTACTTATTCTCATTCTGAAGAGATGCTTAAGCCACTTAAGCCCATTGGAAAAACTCACGTGGATATATATGGAAAGTCAAAATGTCCAGGTTCTACAGCATATACTTCTTCTATGCCTTCTACTTCTGCACCTGGACCTTCCACTTCTACTTCTAAGCCTCCACCAGATGTGTGGAACACTGTTTGTCAGAGATATTTGGAGCATCAAAGTGATATATTCTTGATGCAATGTAAAGTAAATGAGATTGATAGTAAGATTGATCATGTATATGGATATATACAGAGGAAGAGTGACTATGATGGGGAGTATAATGAAGCACTGGCAAAATTTTTGAAGGGTGACAGAAATATTGAATTTCCTACTTGTCGTAATTCACCCCATGGATCAACCCAAGAGTCCTTTTCCTGATGATTCTTCTAATGATGAGGAGGCGACTGAGGATGATTAGACTTTACTTTTGCTTTGCTTTGCTGATGTGCCTGGTATGTGTGTTTTTACTTTTTATGTATTATTGTACTGATTGAATACTTGGTAGTAACTCAGTTTATTTCTGTTTTGTGATTGCTTAAAATTTAATCCTATTTATGTTCCTGTTGTTTTTTATGTTTAAAATATAAAAGAGTGTAAGTTTTCTTATTGTTATTTACTTTGCTACTCTTTTATATTGTTGATTATACCTGTATTACTTTATAGCTTTAAATACCTTAAATGTTATACCTTTTCTTCCTGCTTAGTTTAAAATTTCATTGTGAAAAATGTTTAAACCTTATTAAAAGAACTAAGGGGGAGGGAAAAGAACTTAAATTTAAAGTTTACTTGTCCTTATGAAACAATATTTTCAAAATTAATAACATAACCTATGGAATAAAAGTTAATTTAAGATAGATATACTATTTTTTCATGAATGTTATCATAAACTTATAAAAGTATTTTTAAATAACAAGGGATAATTCTAAAAATTGTACTTATTTAATAAAAAAGGTGTTAGAATTTTGATTCAAATATCTATATTAAAAATGTTGTATTTTTGAAAGTATTAAGGGATTTAGATGTTTACTTGAGGAGATGGAATTAATACTCTATGAAAAATATTTTTTCTAAACACAAATTCACTAAGTGAAAAATGTGTTAAGTCTTTAAATATAAGTTAAGGATAGTGAAGTTCAAAATCATTAATAGGCTATCCAGATATAGTAATCCTCAAAAGAAAAAAAAGAGAAAGGGTTGAAAACAATCCCTGAAAAGGAAAAGAAAAATATATAGGATTGGAAAGCAATCCAAATATAAAAAGAAAAATAAAAAGAAAAGTGAGGAGAAGCTTGAGGAAAAGCCTAAATCTAAAATTGGCTTCACTTGATATTATCTTATAGGAAGAGACCTAATGCAATTTTTTTTTTACTTAAAGTCTTATGTATAAGAATCCTTACTAGTAGAGTTATCATAAAAATCTTTTTCCAGTAAATTATCTACATGTTCTTAATATGAAAAATTGCAATTAATTTTTTGAAATAGATAAGAGAAGAAAGTTCTTTAGACTTGCATATTAAATATTTTACATATTTCGATTTTAGCCTATGTTATTTAAAAAGATTTTCAAATTTCATTATTCTATTTATAAAATAAACAGTTATAGAAGTCTTAAAGAAAATTTTTCTCCATTGATTATTATTTTTAGTAGTAAAAAGTTAAGAGTTACTTGAGGACAAGCAACGTTTAAGTTTGGGGGAATTGATCACCCTTAAAATTACCTAATTTTTTATCTCATTTTTAACTAATACTTTAAGGATATTACGCTTTAGTGAAAGGTATTTCTTATGTTTTTGGCTACATGTACAAGAAAACAAGTTTATGAAGAAAAAAAATCAAAAAGAGAGAAAAAGGAGGAAAAATGAGTCAATTGAAGAAAAGAAGAAAAATTGGGCTGACTCTGACGCCTAAGCACTAGATCAGGCGCTAGACTCAGCAAGGAAATCTAGAGAAGTCTTGGATGGTTTTGTGACGGTTATTGATGACTCAGAAGCAATCTAGAAGCCTCTGGATAATTTCCCATATGTTATAAACAAGATACAATGACTTTAGACACAGGAAATCAGTTATTCAACAAAGAGGTGCGACTCAAAACCTGAAGGGATGCATCCATTCACTCGGGAGACTGGCGCCTAGGAGCCACATCTGGCGCCTAGGCGTCACAGTTAGCTTCTAGAATATTCAACGAATTTGGACGAATTTTGAAGAAGTGCCTGAAGCAACCCGTGGTCATTTTCGAAGCTCTACAAATAGAGGACAATTCCACAGCATTGTCTGGTCGGTTGGAGTGAGTAAGTGTTATAAGAGTGAAAGAGGTGTGCCATTTCATTTAGTAAAAGAGTGTTTAGAGTTATTTATTGTACTTTTGTGAGAGTTCAAAGTGTTATAGTGTGATTGCTGGAGTTAGAGTCTTGTAGAAGTCAGTCCAAGTCAAAGAAACTTTAAGGGATTATTTGGATATCATTCCAAATAAGTATTTAGTATTTGGTTCTTAAGTTTTGTACTTTGAATTTGAATTATATAAATATGGTTTATGGTGTGAATTTTATGCTTTATGAGTAGTCTTGTTATCTTTCTCCCTACGAATATGAAATGATTTAGATAAGGATTTAATTTAGTTTTGAGAACTTATTTTCTTCATCAATAATTTGTGATGTTACTTTACCTGATTTTCATTTACACTACAACTTGATCACTTGTAATGTTAAAACCTGTGGAGAGTTCTTAAGACCTGACCGTGGGCTAAGAGTTCTTAACTTGTAGGTATCTCATTTCTGTTGGAAAGGTATATGGTAAATTTTTAAAGGGGGAGGTGTCGGCATATTTTTAGGTTGTGTGTTTTATTTTAAAAAGGGGTCGCCTAACAGAAGTTGTCGGCGAACTTTTAATTTAATTTAAATAAATAATTTGAAATAAGTAGTATTTGATTTTTGAAAATAATTTTAAATTTGAAGATTTTAAGATATGAAATCAAACCGATCTCACATCCCAAATAGTTTATATAAACGAGCACCGCATCGCAAACCGTGTATCTATCCCTAAGGATAGACACTAATCGCTTGATATGAAAACATTAAACGAGGTTTATATTACTTGGGTTCTTTAAAATTCCCTATAAGGGCAAGCCCCTATAGTTAATTACATCTTAAGTGACGGGAATCACCTAAGAAAACTCTCGATAATAATCAATAATTCCGCTCTCAAGAATTTCAAAGTTTAAGTTTTCAAAGAATTGAATTTTTGAATCTCGATAGGGAATGGATCAAGTTTGGAACATTTTATTTTGGGAATTCAAAGGAAGAAAAGTAGGAGAAATTACGGATTCAAAGTGAACTTCGATAATCTCCCGACTATCCTATTGTTTGGCTTGGATTTAGGAAAGTCCTAACGTTCATTTAATGTTTTAATCTTGCCAATTTTAGTTAATTAGGGCTTATATTTATATGATAGAATCATACAAATTGCTCGGAAGATATGAGGGTTTATGTCGTATCGGACGACTACCTCGGAATCCTAAGACCGGTTAGGGCTTAATTTGCAATGCAAATGCCTAACGAAGAGTTGAGGATTTATGTTTCACTAGGCAAACTACCTCGAAGTCCTATGGTTTTGTTGTTTAATTCTAGGAAAGTTTTGTTGATGTCGACACGAGTTTTGCTCGACGACGATGGTCGTGCTCGCCCACCATGCTCCGAGCTCCTTGTTGTTGCGGAGGTTTAGTTATAGAAGTCATAAATCGGGAGATGAGAGAAGTGTTTGGTTTAGAGAAGTCTTAATTTCCAAGTGTTCTTTATGTTTTAATTAAAACGGATCTTAAAGTTGATCGAAACGAACCGATTAAGATCCCACGGTTCCGTCATCCCGACACCGTTATTTTCATCGAATTCACTTAGTCCGGATGAATTTGCTAAACTCAACTAAATGAGTTCCGCACTTTCATTTAGACCGTGGGAAATCCCGTTAGCAACACGTGGGTTACATCATCCGAGGTATTCCCGATCATTCAATGAGACGTTTTAATTTAGTTGTAGTTGTAGTTTTGTTGTTCTGTTTGTGATTAAATTTTGAGTTGTCTTATATTTTGAAATGTTGTGGAGGTGAATTTTATCTTGTAGTGTCTTTTAATTTAGTTATGGGTTTCAGTTTTGGTTTCTGTCCTAAAGGTGTCGGTTTTCATGTAACTGTTGTTTTATCATGCAAGAAAAATAAGTGCGATGCGATTAAATAAATTGCCATAAAATAAATTGCAATAAAATAAAAGTGTACCTGGAGGGTCTTCCCGTCATCCCAAGCTGCACTTAAAATACAATTTAGAGCATTTAAGCATTCATAGCAATTTCCTAGGTAAAGCTAAGGGAAAGGGTTATGGTTTTCTACCAAGTTCCTAATCCTATAGCTAGTCATTTCCTATGACGTCTAGGTTCCCGTGTTTTTAGTTTGAGGACGATTTTCTTCATCAAAGAATAACTAAGTTCAATTGTTCTTATAAATGTCCTATCATATCGAGGAAGTGCTTAGGAAGGATCCCAAACATCTTTTCAATATTTCTAGGATTGTTTTAAGTCCAAGAGAATTTAATTATGTAAATGAATCGATCGTCCGAGGTTTTCAAATTTTATTAACTTGCTCGATGAACTAGGACATTTGAATATCCTATAAGTGAAGTAACATTTCATTTTATATTCGTTTAGGAGTTATGATAACTAAAGCTCTTCGAGGGTAAATTGGTGTTCAAATGGTTCGTGATTCAAATTTAAGTTCAGATTAATGATTTAAGTTCGGAATAGTGTTCAAGTTATTTTAGATTTATTTTGAGTTCTTTATGTCTTAGGTGATGTTATTTAATTCAACTTAATTCAATTTAATTTAATTTAATTTAATTTAATTTAATTTAGTTTGATTTGATTTAATTTAATTCAATTTAGTTTGATTTGATTTAATTTTTAATTTAATTTAATTTAATTTAATTTAATTTAATTTAATTTAATTTAATTTATTTAATTTAATTTAATTTAATTTAATTTATTTTAATTTATTTATTTAATTTAATTTAATTTAATTTAATTCTATTTATTTAATTTAATTTATTTAATTCAACTTTTAATCTTAATTTAATTTAATTTAATTTTAATTTAATTTACTTAATTTAATTTAATTTTTAATTTAATTTAATTTAATTTTAATTGAAATTTTTGAAAGAGTTTAATGATTTAATTTTAGTTTAATGATTAAGTCTTTTAATATTTTAAATTTGAGTTATTATTTTAATTAAGAGTTGAATATTAATGAGATGATTAATTTAGGGATTTTTAAATTAAAGAATAAATCTCTTCCTAATAATATCCCTATTTTAATAATTCCAATTTTATTATTCTTCCAAATTTAATCAATTATTTAATTAATGTTTAATCATTTTAAATTGCTCAATGGGTTTCTACCCTTTAATTATTTAAATTTCAATCATCCAAATCAGATTAGGATCAAATATTTTTACTTGTTAAAAAAAAAAAAATTATTAAACCTAAAGTTTTAATTAAGGGTTAAAATTTAATTACCATTTTTGCCCTTTAAGCTTACTAATTTCAAAACTCACTAAATTGAACTCAAATGAACTTGAAATTTTTATGTGACTTCACTCATATGTCACTAAAGACATGAGAGGAGAAAATGTGATTTTTCTGTATTTAATTTATTTATATAATTATTTTTGGTAGAAAATAGAGATTTCCAAGGAAAATTTAATAACATGACCAAGGGAAAGTTTCTGTCCTTAAGAAAATTAGGGGACATTCCTGATGACCAGAGGACCACTTGGACCAAATTTGTGATTTTTTGAATTATATTTTATTTATTAGAATTATTTTAAGTTCGGAGTATTAATTAATTTAAAAATAGAATACAAGTTGAAAAATGAATTTTATAATTTTTAAAATTCTCTCGATATCAAGGATTCTAGAGAACCAAACTTTACAATTTTCTGATTTTTCTATGATTTATTACAATTATTTTAGTGAAAATGCTAGAAAATACATTTTTTTTAATTTTAAAATTACCCTAGAGCTTTAAAATTTAATATCTCACTAAATAGACCTAGGAAAAATATGGGGTTTGTTCCTAAGTGATTAAAATTCAAAATGTGACATTTTGGTGAATTTTATTATTTTTGTGATTTTTATTATTTTTTAATTATTAAAAATATTAAAATAATATTAAAAATCAACTTTTTTAGAAAATTGAAATTTTAATTTTCTTAAACTCCCCTGATATCAGAGAGACTCCAAAACCAATTTGGTAAATTTTTGAAAGATATTTTGAAAGTTATGAATTTTTAAAGTTTAAAATGACTAAGTGGCTTAATCAACCCAATTAGTGGGGCTAAACAAGTCCAATTGACCTCAAATTTTTATGGTGGGTTCCTCTGATCCTAAAGGTCAGTGGAGAATTGATTTCAAGTCAATTTGATTTATGGTTAACTCTAATTAATTAGAGACCTATTTTGGGTGTTTAAGCCAATTAGGGTTAATCTGAGTGAATTAACTCAAATCCTATTTTTCCTAGGGTTCTCTGGTCATAAGGAACATCACCAAATTTTCCTAGAATTTATCACACAACATGCTATTTATTGGAATTAAAATACTCAAAACAAGTGACATGAATTTGAAAAATCAATAACTCTTCATAGGGTGGCCTCGACTTTGGAAAATTCAGGGAATGTTCCCAAATTCAGAGGCTTCAAAAGCCCTATGGTCTGATGCCATGGTGAATTGTATACATGCATGGAGAGTTAAATGTATGCAGAGAGTAAATAAATTATAAAAAATAAAATACTTAATGAAATTAAATGATTTCTTTTCCACATTATTCTCCTCTCGTTCACTCGAGCAAGAGGGTATTTTTATTTTATTTTTCTGATTTTCCTACACAAAGATATGAATTTTCCAAGTTTAGGGAATTAAATAAATCGAGAAAATACCCTATTTTTCTATTTATCCGAGTCGGCGCCGCGTCAACCTTAGCCTCTCCGAAGCGGTACGTGTCGCGCCGCGATTGGGCACCGCCATCCGAGTCGGCCGTCCGGGACCCGCGAGTTCATGTAACATTCTCTGGTCCGGCGCAATCTGATCCGTCCGCTCGATACACGCGCGATCCAACGGCTCCTAGTCATCGTCTACGACTGGTGTGCACCCGTGACCGTCAACCTTCTAACCCTAATTTCTCACTCGATTCTCAATGGATTTTCGTGTTCTTATGCTCTATGGATTCGTCTTGAAGAGACGAACACATCCATACGGTAAACATGCATTGAAATTTACTCAAATGAAATGGAGAATCTCCGTAAGCTCGGGAAGAAGAATGAGTTCATACCTTTGCTCGGAGAAGTGAAGCTTCGATCTGAGAGTTGTTGCACATTCGATTGGATCCTAGCAAGCTCCGGATGAAGTCTCCTGGTCGCAGTGAATTGTCTGAGGTTGGACTTCGACCACGGCCGATCACAAAGCTTGGAGTCCGGAGCAACCGGGTGGCCTCGGAGATGGGGCTTTTGTCGGTGGACACCTTCCCTTGGTCCGGTGAAGGTGTAGGACCAATCAATTTGGGGATTGGTTTATCGTGGAGAAGTGTCCTGGTTTTGGGTGGAATTTCAACTCGAAATCGAGCTCGCGAGAGAAGAAATGGCAGGGGAATCTCACCTGGGGATCAAGTGCTCGTGTATGGGGAGGAGTCCGGAACAATTTTGGCGGAGTTTTGGCAAGGTTTGTGCAACTCTTCTTCTATGGCCGAGAGGGGGTGGTGTTTAAATAGGCATGGTCGGAGGCTCTCCTGTGGGGTTTAATGGTTGGGATCGACCTGCTTCGGTGAGGAGAAGAACAGTCGCAATGGCCATTTGGAGTGAGGCAGCTCACAAGGTGGAATTCCAAAATTTGGCTCCTCCCAAGGTCTCGGCCATGGTGTTTTCCGGCGACCCGGGCGGTCGGCCGGCGAGCATGGGTCACTCTCGTGTCCGAGTGGGTCGGGGCTGGAGGCTTGTGCGATCAATTGGGCCTTGCCATGTGTAAAGGGTTTGAATCAAAATGGCATGAGGAGGTGGCTTCTTTTGCACTTGGTTTGGTCAACCCATTGAAAATGGGCTTGGTTCACCTCTCCATGGTTGATTTGGGCTGAGGGAGGATCGTGTAAATCAGCTAGAAAAGGGTGGAAAGGTCACCATCCATGAATATTTTGATTAATCATGGATTAAGGTGAAGCATTAAAAGGGTTAAAACCTTTTTAAGGGGGATTAAAAGAGGCTCCTCCTTTTGCCATTAATGGCTTGATCACATGTCAAACCTTCCATGGCTTCATGTGGCTTGTTCATGGCTTCGCATTTGGCTCCATTTGGCTTAGGAAAAGTTTAGTCAATTTCATGGAAATAGAATTTAGGAATTTTGGTACTTTGGTGGAGAATTTTCATGAAGCTTGATTTGGAATGGCTTAATGATGATTTTAGGACTTAGTTATTGAGTTTAATTGAAAGTATGATGAGGGGAAATGTCATGTGGGCTTTAGGATGATTTGGGCTCATTGAAATGGTTTTAGATGGGCTTTTAAAATGGTTTAGGAAAGTGGGCTTTTGAATTTTAAAATGGATTTTGGGATGAAATTTTGGTAAAGGCTTGGGCCAAATAATTGTTGAGTTTGGTTTAGGGATGCTTCATGAGTGGTTTGAAACAAGTTTGAGGTGATTTGGGTTTGAATTGGGTTGGATATGGGCCTTTTTGGTAAAGTGGCTAAGGTGGGCCAAAATGGGCTACCATGGGCCAAAGTTGGGCTAGAGTTGAAATTGATGTAAAATTAATGTTGGTAAATGTTTATGGTAGTGTTTCAAAGAGGTTTTGGCTTTGGTTAGGTTTTGATTTTGGGATTTGGGCTCATTTGGGCTAGGTTTAAGTTTAGGTCAAAATTGGGCTTTTTGATTTTGGGTTGAATTTGAGTGGGGTTTGGGTCTAAATTTTGGGCAAATCATGTTAGTGTTTTGTTTATGGGGATGTTAAGGAAGGTTTGGAAAAGATTTGAGGTTAATTGGAGTTGAATTGGGTGAGTTTGGGTTAGGTTTAGGTCATAGGTCCAAATTGGGCTTTAAGGCCAAAAGTGAAATTGGATCCCAATGCCACTCAAATTGGGCTTGGATTGGGTCTGGATTGGTGTTGGGGATGTTGAATTGAAGTTTAGAATTGAATTGGACCAGAATTTGGGTCAATTGGGTGGGTTAGGTTTGACATTGGGTTTACTTTGGGTTAAAATGGGTCAAATTGGGGGTTTTGATAAAAGTGGGGTAAATTGACAAAATTGGCCCATGGTGTAGTTGAACAAAATGAAATTGGGAATATTTGGGATTTTCTGGAATTTTCTGGGAATTTTCTGAATTTTTGGATTTTTGGGTCAAGAGGGGTATTTTGGGTATTTGAAAGGTATTGGGGGTATTTTGGAATTTTTGGCATTTTTGGGTATGGATGATCAATTTAAGTGGTGTGGAGATGTTTGGGATTGATTTTGGAGAGTTTTGGGTAATTTGGAAATTTTTGAGAAATTCGGGTAGTTTCAAAGGCATTTGGTAGGTTAAGCGGGGTGTAGGGTCCCGGGGTTAAAAATTGAAAATTTGGAAAATTGAAGATTGGGTGGATGTAAGTGGAATACAACCATTTTGGTTGAGCCATGAAGCCATATCAAGCCCACATGAGCCATGAAGGGACTCATCTGAGGCATTCACTATGTTGTTCCTAACCCTCTTAGCCAAGGGCTTAGGGGTTAAGGACCATCCATGTGAATCACCTACATGAGTCGGGAGGTCAAGTTGGCTAAGGGTGTGTTTTTTAGGAGGTGTATGGAAGTGTAGTGTGTGTGTAGTGTATGTGTAAGTCGGCCCCTCACCAAACCAGGCCACCCAGGGCAGTCCTAAGGCCAAAGAGTCCTATAGGAACTCATCCTTTAAACTTCCACACTTGATTTCAACCCTCTAGGTGATTAGGGGTCTACAGTCAAGTTTGTGGAGTTTGCAGGGAGTTAAGAAGTGGTTTGAAATTCTAGGTGGTGGGTCCCAATTCTAGTCCTCTAAGATAGTCAAAGGAAAAGCCTAAGGCTAAATCCTAAGTACTAAAGAGAAGAAGAGAAGACCTCATCAAAAATGAGGTCAACAAATGGACCCCCAATAGGTGTGGTGAGCTGACGGAGCACACCGCGCGTATTGGTGTTGACCGAAGAGATCAACAAAACCAACACAGATGTCCAAGTGACAAACTTAGGACAAAGTAGAAGAGCTTCAGCTGGGGAGTGTCAAGTATATCTCTGGAACTGGAGATCCTTGAACTCTCGCTGGGGAAAGGAAAAGGAGGTGAATCCCAAATCACATGATTTGGGAGAATTTCGATTTAGATTTTATTTTGTTCCATGTTCAAGTCGTGATGTGTGAGTTTAGATTTCAATTTAGATTGAAGTTTGTCAAGATTAATTTGAAGGAATTTGATTTGAAATGAAAATTGGAATTTTGAAGTTTTAGATGTAACATCTTCAACCCCAAAAGAAGATCGAATCGATTGGATTGGATCATTACAATGAGGAAAGATCTCAGAGTAATGCGGTATTGGATGTAAAATCCTTAACCTCAAGAGTTTGATTTTGATGTATTTCATTGCGATAGGGAAAAGATCCTAAAGCAATGCAGTCTCGGATGTAAAATCCTCGACCCAAAAGTTTGAATTTGATGTATTTCAGTGCAATAGGGAAAGAATCCTAAAGCAGTGCAGTCTTGGATGTAAAATCCTCGACCCAAAGGTTTGAATTTGATGTATTTCAGTGCAGTAGGAAAAGAATCCTAAAGCAGTGCAGTCTTGGATGTAGAATCCTCGACCCAAAAGTTTGAATTTGATGTATTTCAGTGCAATAGGAAGAGAATCCTAAAGCAGTGCAGTCTTGGATATAAAATCCTCGACCCAAAGGTTTGAATTTGATGTATTTCAGTGCAATAGGAAGAGAATCCTAAAGCAGTGCAGTCTTGGATATAAAATCCTCGACCCAAAGGTTTGAATTTGATGTATGTTTGATGTGAGATCTGGAAAGATCGCATTTGAGATTTGAAATTTGACTGAGATTTGATTTAAGATCTGGAAGATCGAATTTGAGATTTGATAGAGATTTGGAATCTGGAAAAATTGAATTTGAAATTTGGAAGGATGAGTTTGAACTCGGTTGAAATTTGATTTAAGATTTGATTTGAAATTTGGAAGATCACATTTGAAATTTGTTTGAGAATTTGATTTAACATTTATGTTGATTTTGTTTATCTTTTAACGATTCAAATTTTGTTTTATCGTTTGTTTAATGTTCATGTGAATTTGGTGTTTGTCATTTTTTAGATTTTTTTCTTTTTTTAGGAAAGTCTTCTTTTATTCTCTATTTTTTTTTATTCCTTTTCTGTTCTTTGTTCGAAGTTCATTTAACTTTAACGGCGTTTCCCAATCAATTTGCACAAAAGAGGTGAAGGGCAAAAATGTGACATGGTCACTTTCATTCCAATCATGTAGAAGATACATCATACATCTTGATCCGGAATATATTTCATACAATCCATGTAAACTCAAAACGGATCGTGTATGATCTTTGTTGATCCATCTAAAGAAGCATCTGTCAAAAGTCCATGTCTGAACAGTGGGATACATGGTCAATAACATCACCTTCCAAGCCATCCTTGGCAAGGATGCCGTATGGATGTACATTGGAGGTGTGATATTTTCCGTGTAACTCACAGCTCGTAAGGCCGGAATGATCTGCAGATGGCGAGGCCTTGTGACATATTGTGGGATATATGGTTCAATCCCTTCACGTTCTCCTGCATACCTCGGCTCCTCGGTGGATGATGTCTATCGAGATATCCCACAGGGTTGCTTCTGCAACAAGGTCATGCATCACCGGTGGTTCTATCCGGTGGCGTGGTAGCCTTCTTTCTTCGGTCTTTGTGAGATTTCTCCGGTTCTTTCTCGCCATCCTAGGAGCCGGCCTCCTTTCTTCGGAGTTCCCGGTGAACCGGTGTCCTTGAAGTGTATGCACCGACATTAGCAATCTGTCTCGTCGTGCCGATCCGCGGCTAGTTTTGTCAACATCTTACGGATACGGCGATTCTTATTTCTTCGTTGCGTTGTTGTGAGAGTAGCTCTCCGAACTTCTTGAATCTACGTAGGCGCGGCGCCGACAAGCCTGCCCTCTGCCGTAGCGACTACGGACTTCATTTTCTTATCTTCTTCAATACTTGTCTTTCTTTTCTTGTTCGCTGGATTGGTGGCTTGGGCCACCCACTTTCATCACTGTATGTCCGGGCAGTTCTTCTCGGTCAACCGGGACCCAGTCACTTTCCTCGTACTGTAGGCCTGCTGGTGCGAAATCCGAGTCAATCTCGATTACCGCTCCATCTTTCACCCTCTTTTCATCGAGTGCAAGGCTTACGCCATTCTTAAAGTTCAAGACCAACCGCTCGCTCGACATTTCCTCGCGAAAAGACAAGGAAAAGGATCGAGGTGCATACTAAGAACAAGAACATTAAGAAAATGTTTATTAAAGACATTTTTATTTTATTATATTTTTAAACTTAGCAGGAATGAAGTGGGATAAGATCAGGTAAGAGATTTTGATTTGGAAAAGAAAATAAGGAAAATTTTATTATCAGGATTTTATTTATTTTAGCACATTTTTGTCATTTTTTTGGTTCGGACCCAGTCATAAGTAATTACTTCACCCGTGTTTCTTAGGTCTGAAGAATTCATTCCTTCGAAACATCAGGTAGCGTAGTACTTTTTCAAGTATCGTCCATTGATCGGAAGCATATGTCGTTCTCCTCGGCAATTCACTAGGCTGGTAGGAACCTCCTGAGTATACTGCTTCAACCACAAACGGTCCTTCCCAAGTGGGTTCAAATTTTCCTCCTATCTTGCGGTGTGCAAGAATAGGTCTTTTGAGAACGAGAACTAGATCACCAACTTTGAAGGTTCTTGGGCGGACCAGTTTGTCATGGGCTTGAACCATCTTAGCTTGGTATAGTTCTAAATTCGCATTGCGCCGCAAGCCTTTTCCCTTCCGGGCTCTCTAATTCTTCGAGTCGTAATTTGGCGTTTTCTTCGTCGTGAGTTTATTTGCAGACTGCAATTCGAGTGAAGGAAGCTCGAACTTCTAAGGGTAATATCGCCTCGGACCCATACACCGGAGCGTAAGGTGTAGCTTGAGTAGGTGTTTTGAAAGTTGTCCGTAGAGCCCATAAGGCTTCTAACAACTTCTCGTGCCAATTTCTCTTATTATCGTCTAAAGTCTTCTTTAAAATTTGAACGAGAGTTTTATTAAAAGCCTCAGCAAGGCCGTTTGCTCTTGGGTAGTAAATTGTTGAATATCGCCAGTCGATTCCGTGTCTTCTGACAAAATTGTTGATTTGCGTGCTTCTGAATGCTGACCCATTATCCGAGATGATTCTGCGCGGCACTCCGAAACGGTAGACAACTTGGTTCTTGAAAAATTGTAGCACGTGGTGTGCTTTCACTTCTCTGAGTGGAACCGCACTCGCCCACTTGGAAAAGTAATCGTAGCCGCAAGAATGAAGCGATGTCCTTTTGACGACGGTGGTTCTATTGGACCCACTATATCCGTGCCCCAACATTCAAATGGCCACGATGCAATTGTCGGATGTAGCACATTTGGAGGTTGGTGTAGAACCACTCCGTGCACTTGGCACTGATGACAGCTCTTGGCGATTTTCATGCGGTCGGTCATCATCGAGGGCCGTAGTACCCTAGTCTTTTAATTTTCATTTTCATTTTTGGACTCGGTCGGTGAGCGCCACGGAGTCCCGAATGTACCTCTTTAACAATTTCACGGGCCTCGGACCCGCTTAGGCACCTTAGCCACATTTGATCAAAAGACCTTCTGTATAATGTGTTGTTTATTAGTGCGTAGGACAGAGTTCTTTTCTTTATCTGATGGGCTAACGACCTATCCTCTGGTAGTTTTCCTGTTTGCAGGTAATCCATCAATGGCTGTCGCCAATCTTCCGTGTTTTCTGTTACCGCTGCAATTGATTCTTCTTCCTTTTCTGATTTGTGTATCGTGTCTATGTCAAGTCGTGATAGGATCCGGCGTCCGTGAACCGACACTTCTCTCGATTCATCTTGCAAACAAGCAAATTCTTTTGCGAGACGAGCTAGCGCATCCGCTAAAGAGTTTTCTTTTCGGGGATTTTGTAAATTGTCACATTCGGAATTTGTTCTAACAGTTCGTATGGCATACTTGGAAGTATTGCTCGAGTCTTGGTTTTAAAATTTTGTACTTGTCCGTGATCCGTTGAATGATCAGCTGTGAATCCCGTAGATGTTGATGTCTCGTTATCCCCATTTGAATGGTTAATTCCGATCTCGTTATGAGGGCTTCGTATTCTACTTCGTTGTTTGTACACGGCTCGTCAAGTGGTAGGAGTATCTTAACATCCCCGCTCCGGTGTTATAAAGATTAGCCCGATTCCTGCCTTACCAGGCACTATCACTTGCGATTCTTCGTCTTTGTGCGTCGAAGATGCTCCGTCGAAATATAATTCCCAACGTCGATCATCAAGGTCTTCTAGGTTCATTATTTGTTCATCTGGCATATCGTCATTGAGAGGAGATTCTGCCGGCAAAGGGTGTGCTGCAAGGAAGTCTGCTAAGGCTTGTCCCTTTACGGCACGAAGAGGCACGAAAGTTATATCGAATTGCAATAATATCATTGACCATCCGGCAAGTCCGCGGGAAAGCGTTGGACGAGTCATCAAGTATTGCAATGGATTAAACTTCGAGATTAGGTTGACCTTATGAGAAAGCATGTAATGCACGAGCTTTTGAGCGGCGAAGATCGGGGCCAAACAATGCTTTTCAATTGCGGGATACCTTATTTCCGTCGGCGATGAACGACGGCTTAGGTAATAAAGAGCATTTTCTTTACCCTCATCATTGACTCAGGCTAACGGGGCTCCGAGAGAGTCGTCTAAAGCCGCGGTATAAAGTATTAGCGGTCTACACGAGGCTCAGGGCTGCTAAGACGGGGGTGTCATTAAATATTGTTTAATGTCCTCGAAGGCCTTCGGCATTTCTCTTCCCAAATAAATTTGGCGTCCTTTTTAACTAGTGCGAGAAAGGTCGACACCTACCGACAAGTTCGAGATAAAGCGTCGAAGATATGCCGGCTTCCCTTGAAAAGATCGTAGTTGTTTTAAGGTTTTGGGAGGCGGCATTTCTAAGATGGCTTTTATCTTTTCGGATCGATTTCGATTCCACGATGTCGGACAACGAATCCTAAGAATTTCCCGGAGGTGACGCCGAAGGCGCATTTTAAGGGATTCATCTTAAGGTTAAATTGTCTTAATCGTTCGAAAACAATTCTCAAATCATACAAGTGGTTGTCCTTTATTTTGCTTTTGATGACCACATCGTCTACGTAGCATTCGACTTGATTATGGATGAGATCATCAAAAATTCTTGTCATTGCTCTACGGTAGGTTGCTCCTGCGTTCTTCGATCCGAATGGCATCACGGTGTAGCAAAATACTCCGATCGGCGTTCGAATGCGTAAGCTTTTCGTCTTCACGGAGCCATTTTTATCCGGTTGTATCCCGAAGATCCATCCATGAACGAGAATATTTCATGTGTTGAAGCGATGTCGATCATTAATTCTGGGATTGGTAGAGGAATTCATCTTTTGGACATGCCTTGTTTAAATCTCCGAAGTCCACACAAATCTGATCCGACCATTCTTCTTCTCGATCGGTACCACGTTGGCTAACCAAGTCGGGTATTGTTCTTCACGGACAAATTTAGCGTCTATTAGCTTTTTAACTTCAGCTATGACTTGTTGTTCGATTTCTAGACGCATTCTTCTAGGACCTTGTCCGGCTGGGATCGAAGCCGGATCCACCCCTAGCTTATGGACTTGCGACCTCCGGAGCTAAACACGGCATCTCATCGTAGCTCCAAGCAAAACGAGTCTTTAAATTCCATTAATAACTTGATTATTTCTTCGAGTCTTCTTTATTGAGTAAGGAGCTAACAAAGGTAGGTTTGGGCTCTTTCTTAGTACCTAAGTTAACTTCAGTTAACTCATCTATCGTAGATTTGATTTCTTCTTCGAATTCGGTGGAGCGTCTCCAATTTGTAAATCTTCGAGTTCGTCCGTAGTTTCCATGCGAGTTTTCATTAGATTCGCAAGTGACAACCAAGCAAAATTCGGTATCATCAGTCGATCCTATCGTGCCGAATCCGAGACCATGCTTTGAGTTGGGTGGACGACCGGAGTTATTCCATAAATTTTCAAAACGTTGTGATTGACCTTTTGTCCATTGTCGAGGTAAGAAACCACGCCGAATTAAATTTTGAACACGGGGAGAGTACCACTCAAAAGGTAATTCCATTAATTCGATGAAGTAGCATCTTCGAATTGTACATTATTTTCAGTTTTGGAGGAAGGAGCACCACGGTAGAATTTGATGGGCTTTGCACCATCGCTACGTACCTCTTTGACCTCCATACCCTCGATCTTATTAGAATGGATCGGGGTCAGGGTCATAGTATGTACATAGTGGTTAATCTTCTCGTACATTGATTTATATTCTTCGTTTCTTTCATCTTCGAGAGGGATTACGAATTGCGGCTTCTTCGACTTATTGTCGGCTGCTTCTTGTTTGATTTCTTTTTCTTCTTCGAACTATCTTCCCAATCGACTTTAATGGTTGGCTTCCTCCGTCCGATTGTCCTAACGTCTCTACCACGACCTCGTCCCCGGCCTCGACCTCGGATGCGAGTTGTGGAGAAACCTTCACCATCTCGCCGTAAGGGAGTGGTGAGTGACTGTTGGACTAGAACTTCGGGTTCTTCGTTGTCCCGAACTTTCTTTGCTTCATTTGTTATGGTATCTCCGGAGAAGATCGTTTTCTTCGGTGGTGCATAATAAGTTGCATCCTCGTGGATTCCAATTTCATGTACGGAGAATGGTTGTAAGTCACCTTTGATGCATTGTTCCCCTCCATCGTAGTACTTGATGCAGCGATGTAGAGATGATGGTACCATCCTGTTTTCATGTATCCATGGTCGGCCTGATAGAGCGTTGAATGACGTTTCGAATCAATTATGTGAAATTTCGCGGTTGTCTTTGCTAAGTCACCGGTCTTCATTAGTAGGTGTTATTGAGCCGAGGGCTCTTTCTCCTTTACGGTTGAATCCTCTTAATAACATTTTGTACGCTTCGAGCTCGCGGGCATCAATTTCCAAGTATGCTAGCGTTCGAAGATTCATTATATTGATTGATGCTCCTGGATCCACCAATACTGCGGAGAGTGTAAATTTTCCGATTGTAATCGAAATGTACGATGGTCGGTTGTGGTCTGCTTGTTCCAAGTAGTAGGTCATCGTCAGTGAAGGTAACACCTCGTTGTTCCTTTAACGAGCGAACCTCATCTAAGGACTCTCCGGCCATTTGAGCTAAGCAAATTTCCGGATCAAGTAAGGCCTTGATCGAGCTTCTCTCATCTCCTTTGATAAGATGAGAGCGTCGTAGATGCTCGGTTTGGTCGGTAGTTTCCTAAGATGGGCTAGCACGTTGTAGTCCACTTTGTTTTCATGTGTCTCTGCTTCTTCTCGAATGGGTATTTCTTCTCGCCGGGGTTGGTTCTTCTCGAACAACCACACCGCTTCCTTTGTCTTTTGGACCCATTCTCGGAGGTAGAACTTTTCCACTCCTTAAGTTGACTTCGTAATTTCTTCGAATCTATTGTTGAGCTCGCCGGTGTCTCTTCTTGAATCGGAATGACGGGCTCTTCCGGATTAGCTTCGAGTACGAAGGCTCTAACTCTATCGTGATTTGGAGCTCCTCGAAACTCGCAAATAGATTCGTTGCTTGTTGAACTCTCGTAGCCTCCTTGATGGATGTCTTCTTCGTTATTTTGCTTGTCGAGATCGTGTATGATTTGAGAATTGTCATTGGTATCGAAATCGATATCCGGATTACCGTTAGTTACGTAATCGTTAGAAACAGTCAAAACGTAGCCAACGCCGTCACCCTTATCATTATATGATCCCACCGAAGTAAGCAGATAATCATACGGAGTCAAGGGTTCGAGGGATTTTTCCCCGAATCGGAAGCAACTATCCTAGGATAAGCGGCCCCTAGTACAGCCCTAGGTGCCTCGGTCTTCTCTTCTTCGTCAATTTTCTTCTTTTCTTCGATCGTCTCCTGTTGAGGTGGTTCTTCTATCGCGAGTGATAGTACCGGCTTAACGGGTTTCAAACTACGAATTGAAGCTCGCACCGAAGCGGTTTGGATGCTTGTCTAAAATCTTTTCGAAGACTTCGTCCGAGCGGTAGTCCATCCATCTTCGATCGTATAGGGATCTATCGGAATGATAGGATCGATCGAGACAACATTGACGGAACCTCCTTTACGGGGTTCCTTCATGTACTCCTTCGGGATCGTTATATTCCCTTTCCGAAGGTTGTCATTGAGCCAACTTTTGAAGGTAATACAATCTTCTATTTTGTGTCCAAGCATCTTGTGGTAAGGGCAAAAGTTGGGATCACCTTTCTTGTTGACTTCCTCTGGTCTTTTAGGCTCTGGCAGCGTGGAAATCCGGAGTCTTCATCGGACTACGGAACATTTTCGGCACTTGCTTCATTCTTGAACGGATATTCTCCGCTCAAAAGCTCTCTTAATGTACGTTGCGGACGAGGTGGTTGTTCATCTTTGCGGAGATGAGCGATAGTTGGGCCGGGGTTGCTTGGTAATTCTGTTGTGGTTCTTGCGGCCATTACGGTGGTATTTGCATCGGTTGCTTGCCTTTGTCAAGCTCGTTGCAACGATCCCGGATTTCTTTTCAAAAGTCTTTACGAGGCTTTTGTTTATACGTTTTATCGGTGAAACTTAATTGCTTTGCCTCCTCTTGCAAGCTTCCGGCCTTGCTTAACAACTTCTCAAAGTCTTAATAGTGAATCCCTTGAGGAGAAGTGCTATCGGGCCATGGATGCTTTTAAGTAAAATGCCGATTGCGTGTTGTTCTTGCAGTTGTGGTTCACACTTCATGCTTAAGTTCCTCCATCGAAGTATGTAATCCACCAAAGTCTCATTCGGCTTCTGCTTCTCTACCACTAAATCACCTATAGTGATGTGGTGCTGAGCTCCGGCAAATCGCTTGATGAAGAGGTTCTCTAGCTCTGAGAACGTCTTTACCGAACCATTTGGTAATGCCGCATACCGGTCGAAGGCGATTCTCGACGGACTGGCGACGAGCTGTCGGAAGAGTAATGCATCGCTCCCGCCGGCATTGCAACAAGCGGCACGAAAGTGTGCCACATCTCTGTCGGGGTTTCCGGTTCCGTCGAAGGTCTTGAACGAGAGGTGGTACGAAGCCTTTCGGGTATTGGACGGCGTCGAATTCTTCGGGTAAGGTCTACCCGTCCGAATGGATGTCCCGCTCTTCGATTGTGCTAAGGCTTCTCGCACTGCTTGTTCCACCGAGTTCTTGATATCCTTTTCGGGAATCATACTTTGTGTTGTATCCTTTTCGGTGATCATCCCCATTGACGGACGTAATCTCCTTTCCTCCGTCTACAATGTGAATGACTTCTGGGGGTGTCTCTCTATGTGGTTGTACTTAACTCTGGAGAGTGGCCAGAGCTACGGCCATCTCTTCCATCCTTTTTGCCATTTGAGCGATCGTGTCGTCTTTTTCCTGAAGTTGCCTTCTCATCAATTACGGCTCCTCTCTTTCTGCGGCTGCAGGAGCACCTTGCGAAGCTGATGAAGCTCGTGTCTCAACCATGTTGATTTCGCGTATTCGTCGTCCATGAATTCCGATGAATCAATCTCGTCTCCGAACTTTTCCTCTCTTTCTTTTGCCAGCCGTCGGATATCGGTTCTCAAATTTTCCATGGCATCTTCTAGCGGGGCTTTTCGTGTGTCTTCGTGGTTGTCGTGCGATAGGCTGCTAGGGTCCCTTTCTCACGAGTCCCCTTCATCGCGGTAGCACTTTCTTCGGATTCGAGTCTCTGGCGAGACTTTCTTTCTCGAGTTGCTCGTTTCGATCTCAGCTTGCCAGTAGTGGGACGCCATACCATCCTTCTAGCGGCGAAGGTCTAGGACCGGATGGTCGCAGTCGGCCAAATGTTTGGAAGGTGGTATCCTCCCTAATCTGTAATCTCGAGACGACAACGGGTGGACTAGCCTTCATTCTTTTACTTAGCTTTTACGTCATGATGGCGGGTTCTACTCGGGGCCCAAGACGGGATTTGGCCGGCACCCGCCCTATCCTTCGTAGAATTTCGACACGGGGCGGTTTTCCTTCTTTGCTAACTTTTCTACCAAAGTTTGCGGTCGAGCAAACGGCGTAGTTCTAGTTCTTTTCTTGCGGCTATCGTTGTAATATGCGGGTCGTGGTAATGTGGCGACAATCTTGCGAATGTTTTCTTCATCTTCGCGGCGGAGAGGGGATGAAACACTGCTTCCTCCCAAGAGTGGTATGTATTCGAGCGAGCGGTGTATATTACGGCGGTTCCGGAATTTCCTACTGGAAAGCAATTTCGGCGGCTACGGCTTCTCTAGCGATCCTTCTACTTCGTTTCTTCTTTGGGTCCTTGTCGGTGACGGAATCTTTGAAGCTGGACCCGATTTCGAAAACGAGAAGGTCTTACGAGAAGATCTGTACCCTCCACGGTAACAGGTCCATCATAATCTTGGATTTCTTTCCCCTTTGATTTGGCAAAAGTCGGGGCAGGTGCAGAAACAACTAGACCGGTGGGGGTAGAGATAACAGTCCTTCTATGGACATCGGTACTCCTCCTAGTTGGGATCCTTTGCGAGAGGAGGGAATTCTTGGGTCGATCTAAGGTTGAACTCGAGCGGCGGCTCCTCGGCTTCGGATACCTTGTTCATCGGTGCGAAAAGGGAGACGTCGGTGATCTTGACGTTCGTGTTTTCAAATCCTTGTCCAAATCGGATGATTCCATTGTCGGGCGGCTCATCCTTATAAACGGCGAGGTCCAGTCCGTTGGTGAAGGAGAAAATCGGTTTTGGGGCTTCCATTTCACGGGGTAGATTCGGTTTGTCAGTCCCAAGTTATGCTTCTTTTCTTTAGGACGAAAAGAAAGGAATTGAAAAGAGTCCGAACTCATTCATGTTCATGTATTTATAAGAAGGAATCACTTATTAAAAGAATCATTTATTAGAGAGTTTGTTTATTTAGAACGGAGTATTCAAAGGTGTAGAGAAGGTAAGGAATCGAATCGGAGTTGGAAAGGAAAAGAGAGTCTTAAGCAAGACTTCTCGACTCGAAGGATCACTCCTAAACTAACACCTGTGGGGGTCCACCCCACCTCGAAATGAGGTACAAGGATCTCGGAACCTCTCTGTTTAGAGGTGTCTAAACGAGTGGCTCCTAAATCCGAGAGGATGTTGGTTATACTTGTTCGAGGTAGAAATGAACATAGTATCCCAACGGAAAGAAGGGTAGTTTGATCCATAAGGGACATGGATGCACTACCGATTTATGAAAGCAGAATTGTCTGATTAGAATGGAGAGAGGAATTTTCCCCAGCGGAGTCGCCAGAAATTGTCGGCATATTTTTAGGTTGTGTTTTTATTTTAAAAAGGGGCCGCCTAACAGAAGTTGTCGGCGAACTTTTAATTTAATTTAAATAAATAATTTGAAATAAGTAGTATTTGATTTTTGAAAATAATTTTAAATTTGAAGATTTTAAGATATGAAATCAAACCGATCTCACATCCCAAATAGTTTATATAAACGAGCACCGCACCATGAGCCGTGTATCTATCCCTAAGGATAGACACACACATGATGGTGGGGCTCGGTTAAATAAACTAGAAGATTTGTGACATCCGTTTGGTACGCGAACCAATTTTATAAGCCGACAAATTCCACTGCTTAATATGAAAACATTAAACGGGGTTTATATTACACAGGTTCTTTAAAATTCCCTATAAGGGCAAGCCCCTATAGTTAATTACATCTTAAGTGACGGGAATCACCTAAGAAAACTCTCGATAATAATCGATAATTACTGCTCTCGAGAATTTCGAAGTTTAAGTTTTCAAAGAATTGAATTTTTGAATCTCGATAGGGAATGGATCAAGTTTGGAACATTTTATTTTGGGAATTCGAAAGGAAGAAAAGTAGGAGAAATTACGGATTCGAAGTGAACTTCGGTAATCTCCCGACTATCCTATTGTTTGGCTTGGATTTAGGAAAGTCCTAACGTTCATTTAATGTTTTAATCTTGCCAATTTTAGTTAATTAGGGCTTATATTTATATGATAGAATCATACAAATTGCTGGAAGATATGAGGGTTTATGTCGTATCGGACGACTACCTCGGAATCCTAAGACTAGGTTAGGGCTTAATTTGCAATGCAAATGCCTAACGAAGAGTTGAGGATTTATGTTGCACTAGAGCGAACTACCTCGAAGTCCTATGGTTTTGTTGTTTAATTCTAGGAAAGTTTTGTTGATGTCGACACGAGGTTTTGTCGACGACGATGGTCGTGCTTGCCCACCATGCTCAGAGCTCCTTGTTGTTGCGGAGGTTTAGTTGTAGAAGTCATAAATCGGGAGATGAGAGAAGTGTTTGGTTTAGAGAAGTCTTAATTTCCAAGTGTTCTTTATGTTTTAATTAAAACGGATCTTAAAGTTGATCAAACGAACCGATTAAGATCCCACGGTTCCGTCATCCAGCATCAGATTATTTTCATCGAATTCACTTAGTCCGGATGAATTTGCTAAACTCGACTAAATGAGTTCCGCACTTTCATTTAGGCCAGTGGAAATCCCGTTAGCAACACGTGGGTTACATCATCAGAGGTATTCCCGATCATTCGATGAGACGTTTTAATTTAGTTGTAGTTGTAGTTTTGTTGTTACGTTTGTGATTAAATTTTGAGTTGTCTTATATTTTGAAATGTTGTGGAGGTGAATTTTATCTTGTAGTGTCTTTTAATTTAGTTATGGGTTTCGGTTTTGGTTTACGTCCTAAAGGTGTCGGTTTTCATGTAAGCTGTTGTTTTATCATGCAAGAAAAATAAGTGCGATGCGATTAAATAAATTGCGATAAAATAAATTGCAATAAAATAAAAGCGTACACGGAGGGTCTTCCCGTCATCCCAAGTGCACTTAAAATACGATTTAGAGCATTTAAGCATTCATAGCAATTTCTAGGTAAAGCTAAGGGAAAGGGTTATGGTTTTCTACCAAGTTCTAATCCTATAGCTAGTCATTTCCTATGACGTCTAGGTTCCCGTGTTTTTAGTTTGAGGACGATTTTCTTCATCGAAGAATAACTAAGTTCGATTGTTCTTATAAATGTCTATCATATTGAGGAAGTGCTTAGGAAGGATCCGAAACATCTTTTCGATATTTCTAGGATTGTTTTAAGTCAAGAGAATTTAATTATGTAAATGAATCGATCGTCAGAGGTTTTCAAATTTTATTAACTTGCTCGGTGAACTAGGACATTTGAATATCCTATAAGTGAAGTAACATTTCATTTTATATTACGTTTAGGAGTTATGATAACTAAAGCTCTTGAGGGTAAATTGGTGTTCAAATGGTTCGTGATTCAAATTTAAGTTCGGATTAATGATTTAAGTTCGGAATAGTGTTCGAAGTTATTTTAGATTTATTTTGAGTTCTTTATGTCTTAGGTGATGTTATTTAATTCGACTTAATTCAATTTAATTTAATTTAATTTAATTTAATTTAATTTAGTTTGATTTGATTTAATTTAATTCAATTTAGTTTGATTTGATTTAATTTTTAATTTAATTTAATTTAATTTAATTTAATTTAATTTAATTTAATTTAATTTATTTAATTTAATTTAATTTAATTTAATTTAATTTAATTTATTTTAATTTATTTATTTAATTTAATTTAATTTAATTTAATTCTATTTATTTAATTTAATTTATTTAATTCAACTTTTAATCTTAATTTAATTTAATTTAATTTTAATTTAATTTACTTAATTTAATTTAATTTTTAATTTAATTTAATTTAATTTTAATTGAAATTTTTGAAAGAGTTTAATGATTTAATTTTAGTTTAATGATTAAGTCTTTTAATATTTTAAATTTGAGTTATTATTTTAATTAAGAGTTGAATATTAATGAGATGATTAATTTAGGGATTTTTAAATTAAAGAATAAATCTCTTCCTAATAATATCCTTTATTTTAATAATTCGATTTTATTATTCTTCAAATTTAATCAATTATTTAATTAATGTTTAATCATTTTAAATTGCTCAATGGGTTTCTACCCTTTAATTATTTAAATTTCAATCATCCAAATCAGATTAGGATCAAATATTTTTACTTGTTAAAAAAAAAAAATTATTAAACCTAAAGTTTTAATTAAGGGTTAAAATTTAATTACCATTTTTGCCGCTTTAAGCTTACTAATTTCAAAACTCACTAAATTGAACTCAAATGAACTTGAAATTTTTATGTGACTTCACTCATATGTCACTAAAGACATGAGAGGAGAAAATGTGATTTTTACTGTATTTAATTTATTTATATAATTATTTTTGGTAGAAAATAGAGATTTCCAAGGAAAATTTAATAACATGACCAAGGGAAAGTTTCTGTCCTTAAGAAAATTAGGGGACATTCCTGATGACCAGAGGACCACTTGGACCAAATTTGTGATTTTTTGAATTATATTTTATTTATTAGAATTATTTTAAGTTCTGGAGTATTAATTAATTTAAAAATAGAATACAAGTTGAAAAATGAATTTTATAATTTTTAAAATTCTCTCTGATATCAAGGATTCCAGAGAACCAAACTTTACAATTTTCTGATTTTTCTATGATTTATTACAATTATTTTAGTGAAAATGCTAGAAAATACATTTTTTTAATTTTAAAATTACCCTAGAGCTTTAAAATTTAATATCTCACTAAATAGACCTAGGAAAAATATGGGGTTTGTTCCTAAGTGATTAAAATTCAAAATGTGACATTTTGGTGAATTTTATTATTTTTGTGATTTTTATTATTTTTTAATTATTAAAAATATTAAAATAATATTAAAAATCAACTTTTTTAGAAAATTGAAATTTTAATTTTCTTAAACTCCCCTGATATCAGAGAGACTCCAAAACCAATTTGGTAAATTTTTGAAAGATATTTTGAAAGTTATGAATTTTTAAAGTTTAAAATGACTAAGTGGCTTAATCGACCCGATTAGTGGGGCTAAACAAGTCCAATTGACCTCAAATTTTTATGGTGGGTTCCTCTGATCCTAAAGGTCAGTGGAGAATTGATTTCAAGTCAATTTGATTTATGGTTAACTCTAATTAATTAGAGACCTATTTTGGGTGTTTAAGCCAGATTAGGGTTAATGCGAGTGAATTAACTCAAATCCTATTTTTCCTAGGGTTCTCTGGTCATAAGGAACATCACCAAATTTTCCTAGAATTTATCACACAACATGCTATTTATTGGAATTAAAATACTCAAAACGAGTGACATGAATTTGAAAAATCAATAACTCTTCATAGGGGTGGCCTCGACTTTGGAAAATTCGGGGAATGTTCCCAAGTTCGGAGGCTTCAAAGCCCTATGGTCTGATGCCATGGTGAATTGTATACATGCATGGAGAGTTAAATGTATGCAGAGAGTAAATAAATTATAAAAAATAAAATACTTAATGAAATTAAATAATTTCTTTTCCACATTATTCTCCTCGTTCACTGAGCGAGAGGGTATTTTTATTTTATTTTTCGATTTTCCTACACAAAGATATGAATTTTCCAAGTTTAGGGAATTAAATAAATCGAGAAAATACCCTATTTTTCTATTTATCCAGAGTCGGCGCCGCGTAAGCCTTAGCCTCTCCGAAGCGGTACGTGTCGCGCGTGTGATTGGGCGCCGCCATCGAGTCGGCCGTCCCGGGACCCGCGGTTCATGTAACATTCTGCGGTCGGCGCAATCGATCCGTCCAGCTCGATACACGCGCGATCCAACGGCTCCTGGTCATCGTCTACGGCGGGTGTGCACCGTGACCGTCGACCTTCTAACCCCAATTCCTCGCTCGATTCTCGATGGATTTTCGTGTTCTTATGCTCTATGGATTCGTCTTGAAGAGACGAACACATCCATACTGATAAACATGCATTGAAATTTACTCGAAATGAAATGGAGAATCTCCGTAAGCTCGGGAAGAAGAATGAGTTCATACCTTTGCTCGGAGAAGTGAAGCTTCGATGCGAGAGTTGTTGCACCTTCGATTGGATCTGGCAAGCTCCGGATGAAGTCTCACGATGCAGTGAATTGTCTCAGGTTGGACTTCGACCACGGCCGATCACAAAGCTTGGAGTACGGAGCAGCTGGGTGGCACTGGAGATGGGGCTTTTCTTGGTGGACACCTTCCCTTGGTACGAGTGAAGGTGTAGGACCAATCGATTTGGGGATTGGTTTGCTTGTGGAGAAGTGTCTCGGTTTTGGGTGGAATTTCGACTACGAAATTGAGCTCGCGGAGAAGAAATGGCGGGGGGATCTCCTTGGGGATCAAGTGCTCTGTGTATGGGGAGGAGTACGGAACAATTTTGGCGAGTTTTGGCGAGGTTTGTGCGACTCTTCTTCTATGGCCGAGAGGGGGTGGTGTTTAAATAGGCATGGTGGAGGCTCTCCCGGGGGGTTTAATGGTTGGGATCGATTTGCTCGGTGAGGAGAAGAACGATTGCAATGGCCATTTGGAGTGAGGCGGCTCGGCGAGGTGGAATTCCAAAATTTGGCTCCTCCCGAGGTCTCGGCCATGGTGTTTTCGGCGACCCGGGCGGGCGGCGGCGAGGCATGGGTCACTCTCGGAGTCCGGGTGGGTCGAGTGCGGAGGCTTGTGCGATCGAGTGGGCCTTGCCATGTGTAAAGGGTTTGAATCGAAATGGCATGAGGAGGTGGCTTCTTTTGCACTTGGTTTGGTCGACCCATTGAAAATGGGCTTGGTTCACCTCTCATGGTTGATTTGGGGTGAGGGAGGATCGGGTAAATCGGCTAGAAAAGGGTGGAAAGGTCACCATCCATGAATATTTTGATTAATCGTGGATTAAGGTGAAGCATTAAAAGGGTTAAAACCTTTTTAAGGGGGCTTAAAAGAGGCTCCTCCTTTTGCCATTAATGGCTTGATCACATGTCGAGCCTTCCATGGCTTCATGTGGCTTGTTCATGGCTTGCATTTGGCTCCATTTGGCTTAGGAAAAGTTTAGTCGATTTCATGGAAATAGAATTTAGGAATTTTGGTACTTTGGTGGAGAATTTTCATGAAGCTTGATTTGGAATGGCTTAATGATGATTTTAGGACTTAGGTATTGAGTTTAATTGAAAGTATGATGAGGGGAAATGTCATGTGGGCTTTAGGATGATTTGGGCTCATTGAAATGGTTTTAGATGGGCTTTTAAAATGGTTTAGGAAAGTGGGCTTTTGAATTTTAAAATGGATTTTGGGATGAAATTTTGGTAAAGGCTTGGGCCAAATAATTGTTAAGTTTGGTTTAGGGATGCTTCATGAGTGGTTTGAAACAAGTTTGAGGTGATTTGGGTTTGAATTGGGTTGGATATGGGCCTTTTTGGTAAAGTGGCTAAGGGGACCAAAATGGGCTACCATGGGCCAAAGTTGGGCTAGAGTTGAAATTGATGTAAAATTAATGTTGGGAAATGTTTATGGGAGTGTTTTAAAGAGGTTTTGGCTTTGGTTAGGTTTTGATTTTGGGATTTGGGCTCATTTGGGCTAGGTTTAAGTTTAGGTCGAAATTGGGCTTTTTGATTTTGGGTTGAATTTGAGTGGGGTTTGGGTCTAAATTTTGGGCAAATCATGTTAGTGTTTTGTTTATGGGGATGTTAAGGAAGGTTTGGAAAAGATTTGAGGTTAATTGGAGTTGAATTGGGTGAGTTTGGGTTAGGTTTAGGTCGTAGGTCCAAATTGGGCTTTAAGGCCAAAAGTGAAATTGGATCCCAATGCCACTCAAATTGGAGCTTGGATTGGGTCTGGATTGGTGTTGGGGATGTTGAATTGAAGTTTAGAATTGAATTGGACCAGAATTTGGGTCAATTGGGTGGGTTAGGTTTGACATTGGGTTTACTTTGGGTTAAAATGGGTCGAATTGGGGGTTTTGATAAAAGTGGGGTAAATTGACAAAATTGGCCCATGGTGTAGTTGAACAAAATGAAATTGGGAATATTTGGGATTTTCTGGAATTTTCTGGGAATTTTCTGAATTTTTGGATTTTTGGGTCAAGAGGGGTATTTTGGGTATTTGAAAGGTATTGGGGGGTATTTTGGAATTTTTGGCATTTTTGGGTATGGATGATCAATTTAAGTGGTGTGGAGATGTTTGGGATTGATTTTGGAGAGTTTTGGGTAATTTGGAAATTTTTGAGAAATTCGGGTAGTTTCGAAGGCATTTGGTAGGTTAGGCGGGGTGTAGGGTCCGGGGGTTAAAAATTGAAAATTTGGAAAATTGAAGATTGGGTGGATGTAAGTGGAATACAACCATTTTGGTTGAGCCATGAAGCCATATCAAGCCCACATGAGCCATGAAGGGACTCATACGAGGCATTCATCTATGTTGTTCCTAACCTCTTAGCCGAGGGCTTAGGGGTTAAGGACCATCCATGTGAATCACCTACATGAGTCGGGAGGTCGAGTTGGCTAAGGGTGTGTTTTTAGGAGGTGTATGGAAGTGTAGTGTGTGTGTAGTGTATGTGTAAGTCGGCCCCTCACCAGACCGGGCCGCCGGGGCGATCTAAGGCGAAGAGTCTATAGGAACTCATCCTTTAAACTTCCACACTTGATTTCAACCCTCCAGGTGATTAGGGGTCTACGGTCGAGTTTGTGGAGTTTGCGGGGAGTTAAGAAGTGGTTTGAAATTCTAGGTGGTGGGTCCCAATTCTAGTCCTCTAAGATAGTCAAAGGAAAAGCCTAAGGCTAAATCCTAAGTACTAAAGAGAAGAAGAGAAGACCTCATCAAAAATGAGGTCAACAGGAGGTACGAATAAACAGGGAGATAATCTTTAAAGGGTATAAAATTAAATATGTTTTTAAAGTGATAGGCTAAATTCTATCAATTTGGTTTAAGAGGAGGTGACGGGTCACTAGTAGGCTCGACTTTAGGCACCCTTGAGGGGGAAACTAGAAGTGAGAGCCTAGAAATTTGTCCCTTACTACTAACAATACATCTTGATCCAATCTTCTAAAACTAGCTAATGTTCTTTATACGCTGGACCAAATGGTAAAGAATATTTATGCTCATATTCGTCACAATACCACATTCTAAGTTCTCAAACTAATTTTGATGTTTACTAATCATTAAATATTTCGTATGGGGATAGAATCTTTATTTATTGTGTTAAAGAATTTAAAGTATTTTTTTATTTCCTACAGCTACTTTAATAACTTGCATATTTGTACATGATAATTGATTAGTTTATAAATTGATTTGCATCTTTATTTTCTTAATTATTTGCACTTAGCCTTCCCCATGGGATCGATATCCAGGGCTTAATTAGAACGCTCTATATTATTTGAAACGATATGTATACTTGCGTAGTACCCTTAGTGTGTGATTTATATTTATTTATAAAATCTTTAATCTTTAAAAATATCATACAGTAGTCACTTAATCTAATTTAGGGATTACATTTGTCCATAATCTCATAAGTTGTTTTACTTGCGTAATTGCGGTCGGGTCACATCCCTCTAAAACTTTTTCCAAGTTGCATAGGCATGCATCAAATGAATCTCTGAATATTGAGAAATCATCCATAAAAACTTTTATTCCATCATCAATTAATTTGTTAAATATGGATGTCATACATCCTTGAAATGTTTCAAGTGCATTACATAATCCAAAGGGCATTATTTTAAAAGCAAAAGTTCTATAAGGGCTCGTAAATGTGTTATTCTCTTGATCCTGAGGAGCAATAGGTATTTGGTGATAACCGGTATATTCATCTAGAAAATAATAGTACTTGTGTCCAGCAAGTCTGTCTAGCATTTGGTCTAAAAATGGTAAAAGAATGTGACCTTTTCTAGTGGCGGCGTTTAATTTTCTATAATCAATACATATTTTCCAACCAGTGACTTATCTTGTCGGTATAATTTCATTTCGATCATTTAAGTCAACAGTCACTCCTCCTTTCTTAGGAATACAATGAATTGAGTGATGGCGATGAAAATCTTCTTTAGTCGATTTGCATCGCTATCAATTCCCGTATCATGTCAATGTCAATGAGTCACCACTCACTTTCTCTAGCTATCTTATCCTACCTAGACTCATTGTCAGAAGTCTTTGGAGAATTTGAAGAAGGATTAATCATGATAGAGATTGTGAGAAAAAGAGATCAAATGATAATCTCATAGAATAAATCTTTAGATTATGTAATTACTGAAGTTTTTCACATAAGAAAATCATATGAAGATCTTGAATAACCAGAGAGGTCTTGTAGGTGAAATACCTATCCTGAGTTCTTTAATCTCCTATAGGAGCAAGCTCCTATAGTTAATTACATCTTGAGCAATTAATATTGCCTAGAAAAACATCAGATTAAGGTTAACATTTTATCCTCGAAAAAGTGTAAGTGTTGTCGTGTTAAGTTCGATTTAGGTCGAACTTAAGAATTATGTCGGTTTGTGTCGTGTTAAGTTCGACTTAAGTCAAACTTAAAAATTATATCTGTCTATGTCTTGTTAAGTTCGATTTGGGTCGAACTTAAGAATTATGTCGGTTTATGTCAAATCATGTCGATTTCTGTTGAATGTCGAATTACGTTAAGCTTGGTTTAAAATGTCAATTAATGTCATTTAATGTCGGTGGTTATTGAAATTGGTTTGAAATGTCGATTAATGTCCGTTTATGTTTGATTATGTTTGGAATGTTGACATTGTCGAATATTTTCGTTTGAAATGTCGAATTTGTTGAATTTTGTTTGAAATGTCGTATTTATGTCAGTTATGTCAATTTTTATTTGAAATGTTAGATTTATGTTGGTTATGTCGATTTATGTTTGAAATATCAAATTTATGTGGATTATGTCGATTTATGTTTGAAATGTCAAATTTATATCGGTTATGTCGATTTATGTTCGAAATGTCAAATTTATGTCGGTTATGTCGATTAATGTTCGAAATATCAAATTTATGTCGATTATGTCGATTTATGTTTGAAATGTCAAATTAATGTCGATTTATGTTTGAAATGTCAAATTTATGTTGATTATGTCGATTTTTGTTTGAAATATCAGATTTATGTCGTTTATGTCGATTTATGTTTGAAATGTAGAATTTATGTCGATTATGTCGATTTGAGTTCAATTTTGTTGATTAGGGTTCAATTTGGGTTGAACCTAAGATTTAGATTCAATTTGGGTTGAACTTAAGCTTTATGTCTTGGTTTAGGTAAGACTTAAGTTCAAGTCAGGCTGAACCTGAGTATGATTTCAATTAAGTCTAATGTGGGTTAGACTTAAGTTAGGTTTAAGTTAGACTTAGGTTCATGTTGAGTTGAACCTAAGTATGATTTGACTTAAGTCTAATATGGATTAGACTTAAGTTAGGTTTGGGTTAAACTTAGGTTCTTATCAAGTTGAACCTAAATATGGTTTGATTTAAGTCTAATATGTGTTAGACTTAAGTTGGGTTTAGGTTAGATTTAGGTTCATGTCGAGTTGAACCTAAGTATGGTTTAACTTAAGTCTAATATGGGTTAGACTTAAGTTAGGTTTGGGTTAGACTTAGGTTCATGTCAAGTTGAACCTAAATATGGTTTGACTTAACTCTAATATGGGTTAGACATAAGTTAGGTTTGGGTTTGAATTTAATTAAACCTTAATTGGTTAAGGTTTAATAGTTTAATTAAGTCTAATGTGGTAGACTTAGTTAGAATTTAAGTTTATTTAAACCTTAGTTAGTTAAGGTTTGATAGTTTAATTAAGTCGAATGTGGTAGACTTAATTAGAACTTAAGTTTGTTTAAACCTTAGTTAGTTAAGGTTTAATGGTTTAATTAAGTCTAATGTGGTAGACTTAATCATGGTTTATGGTTTGATTAAACGTTAGTTAGTTAAGGTTTAATAGTTTAATTAAGTCTAATGTGGTAGACTTAATTAGAGTTTAAGTTTGATTAAACCTTAGTTGGTTAAGGTTTAATAGTTTAATTAAGTTTAATGCGGTAGACTTAATTAGAATTTAAGTTTGATTAAACCAGTTGGTTAAGGTTTAATGGTTTAATTAAGTATAATGTGGTGGACTTAATTAGAGTTTTAAGTTTGATTAAACCATATTTGGTTAAGGTTTAATAATTTAATTAAGTCTAATGTGGTAAACTTAATTATGGTTTAGGTTTGATTAAAGCTTAGTTAATTAAGGTTTAATGGTTTAGTTAAGCATAATGTGGTAGACTTAATTATGTTTTAAGTTTGATTAAACCTTAGTTAATTAAGGTTTAATGGTTTAATTAAGTCAAATGTGATATACTTAATTAGAGTTTAAGTTTGATTAAACCTTAGTCGGTTAAGGTATAATGGTTTAATTAAGTCTAATGTGATAGACTTAATTATAATTTGGGTTGGATGAAAGTTAGTTTTAAGTTAGGTTAAACCTAGACTTAAGGCTAATTTAAGTTCAATATGGGTTGAACTCAAGTTTAATTTAGATTTGAGTTAGATTCTAGTTGGATTGAACCTAGACTTAAGGTTAACTTAAATTCAATATGGGTTGAACTCAAGTTTGATTTGTATTTGAGTTAAGTTAGGTTCAAGTTAGGTTGAACCTAGACTTAAGGTTGACTTAGGTTCAATGTGGGTTGAATTCAAGTTTGATTTGGATTTGAGTTAAGTTTGGTTCAAGTTAGGTTGAACCTAAACTTAAGGTTGACTTAAGTTGATGTGGGTTGAACTCGAGTTTGATTTGAGTTTGAGTTAAGTTAGGTTGAAGTTAGGTTGAACCTAGACTTAAGGTTGACTTAAGTTCAATATTGGTTGAACTCAAGTTCGATTTGAGTTTGAGTTAAGTTAGGTTCAAGTTAGGTTGGACCTAGACTTAAGGTTGACTTAAGTTCAATATGGGTTGAACTCAAGTTTGATTTGGATTTGAGTTAAGTTAGGTTCAAGTTTGGTTGAACCTAGACTTAGGGTTGACTTAAGTTCAATATGGATTGAACTTAAGTTAAGGTTTATTTTAGGTTTAAGTTTGATTAAACCTTAATTGGTTAAGGTTTAGTAGATTAATTAAGTCTAATGTGGTAGACTTAATTATAGTTTAAGTTTAATTAAAGCTTAGTTGGTTAAGGTTTAATTGATTAATTAAGTCTAATGTGGTAGACTTAATTATAGTTTAAGTTGGATTAAACCTTAATTGGTTAAGCTTTAATAGATTAATTATTTCTAATGTGGTAGACTTAATTATAGTTTAAGTTGGATTAAGTTTCATTTAAATAAGACTTAATGGTTTAATTAGGTCTAATAGGTTAGACCTAATTAGGGTTTAGGTCTGATTGTCTAATTTAGTTAAGACTTAATTGTTTAATTAGGTCTAATGAGTTAGACCTAATTAGGTTTTAGGTTTGTTTAATTCTAATTTAGTTAAGACTTAAAGGTTTAATTAGGTCTAATGGGTTAGATCTAATTAGGGTTTAGGTTTGATTAAGTCTAATTTAGTTAAGAATTAATGGTTTAATTAGGTCTAATGGGTTAGACCTAATTAGGGTCTAATTTGAGTTGAACCTAATGTCATTAAGGTTTAAGGTGTTAATTAAGTTTAACATGTTCTTAAACTTAATTTAAGTTTGGTTTTGTGTTGAACTTAATTTAGTTAAGGTTTGATGAATTTAGTTAAGTTTAATATGTCCTTAAACTTAATTTAAGTTTTGATTTTTGTATTAAACCTAATTTAGATAAGGTTTAATGAGTTAATTAAGTTTAATATGTCCTTAAACTTAAATAAAGTTTTAATTTTGTATTAAACATAATTTAGTTAAGGTTTAATGAGTTAATTAAGTTTAATATGTTCTTAAACTTAATTAAAGTTTTGATTTTTGTGTTAAGCCTAATTTAGTTAAGGTTTAACAAATTAATTAAGTTTAATATGTCCTTAAACTTTATTATGGTTTTAATTTTGTATTAAACCTAATTTAGTTAAGGTCTAATGAGTTAATTAAGTTTAATATGTCCTTAAACTTAATTAAAGTTTTGATTTTGTATTAAACCTAATTTAGTTAAGGTTTAATGAGTTAATTAAGTTTAATATGTCCTTAAGCTTAATTAAAGTTTTGATTTTGTATTAAACCTAATTTAGTTAAGGTTTAATGAGTTAATTAAGTTTAATATGTCCTTATACTTAATTAAAGTTTTGATTTTTGTGTTAAACCTAATTTGGTTAAGGTTTAATAAAAAATTTTGTTTTATGTCCTTAAACTTAATTAAAGTTTTGATTTTGTATTAAACCTAATTTAGTTAAGTTTTAATGAGTTAATTAAGTTTAATATGTCCTTAAACTTAAATAAAGTTTTGATTTTTGTATTAAACCTAATTTAGTTAAGTTTTAATGAGTTAATTAAGTTTAATATGTCCTTAAACTTAATTAAAGTTTTGATTTTTAGTATTAAACCCTAAGGTTTAATGATTTTAATTAGGCTTAAGTTGTCTTCGACCCTAATTAATGTTAATTTGATTTCATTTGGGTTTGGATTCATCATTGGTTTAATCCATTATGAAATGGGTTAAGTAAATGATAAAAATGTTTTGAAATATTAATTTATAATTAATAAATCTTAACCTTATTTCAAAATGTCTTTTTAAATTAATTTAATAGCTTTAGAATTGTTGTCTGTCATCCTAAAATTCTTAGCCATTTTGAAATTTAATTTTCCAAATTTTATAATTATTTTTTGAAATAATTATAAAATATCATGGAAATTAAAAAATCATATCCTAGAGAGCTATCCTAAACTTAGAAAAATCAGGAGATGTGTCTAAGAACTTAAAGGTTCTTCCCTAAAATTTTCACATTTTTCTTATTTGTAAATAATTTTTAATAATTAAAATACTCTAGAGAGTATTTAATTATTTAAAAATTAAATACTAAGAATAAAATTATGATTTTGGTTTCATAATTTATACTCTTCAAGAGCTTTCCAGAGGTATTTTTATTTTATTTTTAGGAGCTCTAGGTAAAAAGATATGAATTTTTGAAATTTTTAAGGTTAATCTGAATTAACCTAGCCCGGAAAATTGTGGGCTTGCCACGCATCCTCGTACACGTCGAAGAGCAAGAAGATCCACTGCGCGGATCCGAACACAGGACACGGGATCTCCAGATCAGCGCCATTTGTTCCAAAACACGGGAACGGACGACGGAGATTAATCCCCATAAATTCAAAAATATTTCGAACCGTCCAACTTTAAAGCTCAATATCTCACTCATTTCTCAATGAAATTGAGTGATTTCTGAACCTATGGAATCATCTGGACATATAGATTATATCTATACAGTGATGATACATTTCTGGGCTAGTTTAACTCATAATTTTTTGATTATATGAATTATTTTGGATAAAATAATACATACCTTAGCCACAATAATCCTGAGAATGATCATCCTTGATGATCGGCTTCTAGGACTCCCAAAGAAGATCTTTGTCACTTCAATTTGGTTTTGTAGCTAGCCTTGGTGAGCAATTTGGCAAAGTGGCTAGATTTTAGCTGATTTTGGATTTTGGCCAAATTGGCTTGATTGGGCTAATCCTATGGCTTGATCTTGGTTGGAATAGGTTCATGAGGTCCTTAGCAATACTTTTCGTGTTGGGAGCTAAAGGATTTGGGCAGCCTATAGGTTTCTATGGATTTTTTCTCTCCTCTTCAAAATTTCGGCCAAGGGGTCCTTTTATAGCCATGGATGGCTGTGATTCAACCTTGGTTAGCTTAGGATTGATAATGACATCTAGAGCTGTAGAGTAGAGTCTAGTAACAACCTCCCCCATGTAATCCAACCATCACCTCTCCATATCCCATGAGAATTTTGCCACTTAAGCAAGTTCACATTTCATGGCACTTTTGGATTTCAAATTAACATGATAGGTTTTAATCTCTTTGTTCCCACTCCATTAACTAAGGGAGAGGTTAATGGTGACTCAAATGGTTGATACCTTCTCCTTCCACCACCTCATTTAACATTTCATGGGGTGATGACACATTAGCTCCCTTCTTAACATTTTTTATGAAATGTTATGATGAGCTTAACAATGGTATGAAAAATGGTTAAAGCCTTGTCTTTTCTTCATTGGGAGGCTAGGGAGGCGGCTAAACTCATCTCACCATGGCAAGCCACCTCACTTGTAAAGGAGGATGAGTCACACTTCAAAACACCATGGTTTTGCCACCTCATTTTTATGTCATTATGGCTCTTAACCATGGTTAAATATCAGTCATCAATGGGTTATTTTATCTTTAATGGGTCATATGGGTTGTGTCTAACCCATATGAGGTCATGTGTGATGTTATAAATGAGTTTTGGAATTTTTAGAAAACAAAAATGTCATAGGTTTAAAAATTCCATTTAATACCCCTCTTGATTTAATTTTCATTTTTAATTAATTATGTCATTAATTAAAAGTTGGAAATTATTTTATTAAATAATTATTAATTGGAAATAATTCCAAATTAATTATTTGATTAATATTCATGCCATTAAAATTGAATTTTGTCTCATTTCATGACTTTTCAATTTAATTTTCATCTTAATTAATTATGTCATTAATTAAAATGTGAAAATTAAATTATTAGTTAATTAATTAATCAAAAATAATTTTAGAATTAATTATTTGATTTCCATTATTTTTAATTAATTTGTGCATTTTATCATTTTATGGCTTTTAATTTTAATTTTTCATTTTAATTAATTATGTCATTAATTAAATTTTTTTAAAATTAAATCATTAGCTAATTAATTAATCAAAATAATTTTGAAATCAAATATTTGATTAATTTTGTCATTTTTCATTTCATTTTGGTGCCTTTTGTCACTTTATGATTTTTAATTTAATTTTTATTTTAATTAATTATGTCATTTAATTAATTATGTCATTTAATTAATTAAATATTGAAAATTAAATTATTAGTCAACTTCATTTAATTAATCAAAATAATTTTAAAATTAATTATTTGATTAATTTTGTCATTTTTGGGGTCTTAAACAGGTCATTGGGTCAATAATTGGTCATTTGGTCAAAAATTGACCATTTTGACCAAAGTTGACCTTTTAGGTCAAAAGGTTGACCTAAGGGGTCAACAGGGTTGGTCATTGGGTCAGGATTGACCATTTTGACCAAAGTTAACTTTTTATGTCAAAAGGTTGACCTATTGGGTCAACAGGGTTGGTCATTGGGTCAGGATTGACCATTTTGACCAAAGTTGACTTTTAGGTCAAAAGGTTGACCTATGGGGTCAATAGGGATGGTCATTGGGTCAGGATTGACCATTTTGACCAAGGTTTACTTTTTTGGTCATGGGTTGACCTAATGGGTATATGGGGTTGGTTGAGACCTTTCATAAAAATGAGGTCAACATTGGGCTTACCCAAACACTATCAGAAATAGGATATAAAATTACAGCATCTAACCACTTTAAAATCTCTTTTTTAACCACGTCATTCATTATTGGGTTTAATCTCCTTTGTGGATCAACTCTAGGTTTGTGTTGTTCATCCAACAAAATTCTGTGCGTACAAATCGATGGACTGATTCCTTTAATATCAACTATGGACCAACCAAAAGACTTTTTGTATTTTTTTAAGGTGTCCATTAATTTTTGTTCTTGATATTCATTTAAATCCAAAGATACAATGACTGGTAAAGTAGATGATTCTTCTAAAAACATATACTTTAAATGATTAGGGAGAATTTTCAGCCCAACTTCAGGGGGTTTAATGAAAGATGGAATTAAACTTTTATCTTCATTTTTCATAGTATCCAATCTTTCAAATTTTTCCTGAACAAGTTCTAACTTTTCATTCTTCAAAGCATCAAAATAATCCTCATTTTCACTTTCATTTTAATCCTCACATTCCACATTTTCTTCAAATACTTCTCTAAAATGATCTTCTCTTAAATAATCGTAGATTTTCATTCGAATGCACTCATCATCTTTTTCAGTTGAAGGGTGTTTCATAGATTTCAGAATATTAAAAGTTACCTCCTAGACATTAACTCTCATAGTTAATTCTCCTTTTTAAACATCAATCATAGCTCTCCCAGTAGCAAGGAATGGTCTTTCCAAAATAATTAAAATTTCTTTATCTTCCTCCATATCTAATACAATATAATCCACAAGAAAGATAAATTTATCCACCTTTACTAATACATCTTCCACAACTCCTTTAGGATAAGTGATAGAACGATCAGATAGTTGAAGAGTCACAGATGTAGGTTAAATTTCTCTTATTCTCAATCTTTTGAAAGTTGATAGAGGCATAAGATTAATACTAGATCCAAGATCACATAAAGCTCTTCCGAAAAATTTCTCACCTATAACACACAGGATGGTAAAACTACCTAGGTCTTTAAGTTTTTCAGGAAGCTCCTTTTGAATAATTGCATTACACTCACCGCTAAGTGCAACAGTCTCGTGGTCTTTAAACTTTCTTTTCTTTTTAAGAATATCCTTCACAAACTTTACATAATAAAGCATCTACTCTAATGCTTCAACAAAGGGAATATTAATAGTTAATTTCTTAAGAATTTCCAAAAACTTTGCAAATTTGTTATCTCTGTTATGTTTCTTTTGTCTTTGAGGAAAGGAGGAGGTGGTTTTTTAAAAGTTATCTTCATTGGTTCTAGCGGATATTTATCTTTATATATCTTATTAGAACCTTTCTCAATGTTCACTTCCTCTCTTTCAACTTCGACTTCTTTTTGAACTCTTGGTTCCAATTCTTTTCCACTCCTTAATTAAATAGCCTTAATTTACTCTTTATTATGATCTTTTAGATTGATCTCAACTTTGCTAGGAAGATTTCCAGAAGGTCTATTATTAAGCGCAATAAAGATATGTCCCAATTGATTCTCAAATGTTCTTCATTGCAACCTCTTGAGCTCAAATTGGATTACCCATATTCAGAATCATTTCTTCAATAGACAACTTCTTTTCCTTAAATTGTTGATTACAATAAAAACTAGGAGCATAAGAAGGTATATAATTGGTATTTCCTTGGTTGTTCAGATTTCCAACTGGATTCATAAGATTGTTTCCCCATTGCGGGTTAACAACAACATTGGTGTTATTCCAGTTGAAGTTCGGGTGATTCTTCCAACTAAGATTATAATAATTTGAATAAGGATTATTGACTTTGTTATTTATGGCATTCAAGGTTTCATGAGACATTTGAGAGTCTATCATCTGTCCTAATGAATTTTCTTCTAATACTGGGTGTGTTGGAGAATAATTCATTCCATATTGATCTATTTTCTTGGAAAGTGTAGAAATTTGAGAGACTATCATAGTTATCGCATCAGAATCATGAATGCTGACTACTTTCTTAGGATTGACCCACTCAGAGGGCCATTGAAAATTATTAGTAGCCATCTCTTCAATTAACGAATATGCTTTATCAAACGGTTTTGACATTAATGATCCACCAGCAACAACATCGATAATCGATCTCAAAGACCCCACTAATCCATTATAAAATGTTTGAATTATTAATCAGTCTGGTAAAGCATGGTGTGAACACTTCCTCAGAAGATCTTTAAATCTTTCCCAAGCTTCATATATTGATTTGTCCATCAAATTGACTACAAGATGTGATATCATTCCTCAGCTTAGCAGTTTTACAAGGAGGAAAATATTTTGATAGAAACTTTCGTGAAAGCTCTCCCAAATTTCTGATAGATCCAGGTGCTAACAAATTTAACCACGTCGTAGCATTATCCTTTACTGAAAAAGGAAAAAGTCTAAGCCTAACAGCATCGTTTGACACTCCATCATATTTAAAAGTAGCACACAGTTCTAGAAAACTAGCGAGATGTAAGTTAAGATCTTCATTATGTGTTCCTCCAAATTGATTCTTCTATACCATTTGGATAATAAAAGGTTTAAGCTCAAATCAATTAGTAGCTACATCAGGATTTTGGATAGTTAAGTGAATTCATCTGCTGTTGGATTAGCATAATCTCTTAAAGGTCTTGGTATATTTTTGTTTTGACTATTTAAATTGTTTGTCATCTTGTGAGGATTTGCAGATTAATTTTTGTTGTTTTCGAATTTTTCTAATAGTACGCTCTAATTCGGAATCGTAAGGCACTAAACCTATAGATCTGATACTACACATACAAGCACAATAAGCACACTAACAATAAACAAGCACACACAATGATGACTTGCAATTCAAATATAAGATTTCAAATAATACAAAATTAAATTTTAACAGTTACTTTTTTTTACCGTACCTCCCCAGCAACGCTGCCAAAAACTTGGTGTGACATTTTAAATTTGCCAAAATTTATAACTCAGATTTAGATATATATTGATTTAGTTTTATAATGAGTCACATAATTAAACGTAAGTATACGTATCTCTCAATTAATACAGGGCTCTAGTAGAGTTCTAGAATAACGATCCCACAGTGAGGGTTTAATTTTATGGTGTAGCATAGAAATCACTTATCAAATCACAACACAATTACAAGTAAGTTTAATCCTTAAAATAAAGACAATAGTTGTAGTTACTATTTCTACCAAAATATGTTCAAGTTAAACAAACACAATGCTAAATTTATAACAAAGTTCTGTTGCAAGAAAGAGTCTTCCTCCTTTCCAATCAGAATGTGATGATTATTGTGACATGGATCAGTGATTGTAATGTATTGTGCCAAATAGGAGCATTCCTATTCTTTACCCATATTTCGACATATAAAGAACATTAGCTAATCCTAAGTTTAGTCCCCGAATCTGTAGTTAAACTGGGAGGATACTGGATCTCACTCTAGAGCTTCCACTTCCCTTCACCTGAAGGCTAACTCCCACTTCAGTTTCTAAACATTAAGACCAAATTGAGAATTTCAATATGTCACTCTAAAATCTCCAATACTACATCCATCAAAGTATATTTCCCTATTTATTTGCACTTAATCCCCATGAACTATGTCTCTCATTCATGGACATTGAATGTGACCTTCACTTTTATTGTGGAACTCATAATCCTTTTGGAAAATATGTTTCCCAACAAGTTTTAACAATTCAATTAGCCAGCTCAAAAGGTAAATGAAGTTTAAAGTGAAAAGGTCATCACAAATTATCTATAATAAATCGGGACATCATTTCCATATCACAACTTCAACACATCACATGAAAAGGAGAAAGAAAAAAAAATTTTACTCAAGACTTATGAGGAAAAGTTGACAAAACATAGATTATATATATGAAAACAACGTCATACAAACAGAGTAAAGTAAAGACAACTTATCTCAAACTCTTCCCCAAGCGAATCTCAAGGAATTCCTTCGACTTCTCTTCTTTCTTCACAACAACACACAATTATCTTTCTAGGGTAGTAAGGAAGAAGAAATCTCGCACTTTCTCACTCCTCTCACACTCCTTAGAAGAGACAACACAAAACTTAATTTCCTACACAATATGAAAAGAAACTCTCTCTAAACTCTAAAAACTTCTCTTCTCTTCTTTCCCCCTTCTAAACTTTGCTCCAAATATGTTTAAATTCGACCAAAACTAAATTCCCAAGAGTTTTCCTAAAGCAATCCTTCAAAATCCACCCAAATACATTGAATCTAGTTCAAAATTGGATAGGGCGTGGTCTGGCGCTATATAAGGCGCCGTTCGGCGTATTATTCTGCCAAAATGGTAGTAACTATCTGTAAATGGTGTTGTCCAGCGCTGGTGACAACGCCGTTCGGCGCTAGTTCAAAAAAATGCACTTTTATCCCTTTTCACTCCAAATTTGCTCCTTTTCTCTTCCTTTTGCTCCAAAGACATAAAATCATTGTACCTGCATGAAATCATGAAAAATACCTTCCTTTAAAGTCCAATATCATTAAAAATAGGTATGAAATGGATAGTAAAAAGCTATCAAATTTTCAGTGGATCAGGCCTCTACAACTTTGGCCATTAAAACCCTTATTGGTGGGATTTCTGAAAGAAGAAGGGGGATCTAGCAACTCTTGAGTCTTTTCTGGTTTCCTTTATACCAATCTCTCCATTGTACTTTTTTTATCTTGACTGACGTGCTTGTCATGGGTGTTTGATGCGCCTCCAACGTGTGCTATTTTTCTGCTTATTTTATGTTCATATGAACAAGCAAAAACTAGAGGTTCTACGCAAGCATATGTATCGTTCAAGTAATATAGGGCTCTAGTGGATCCCGTTCATTGATCCCACAGGGAAGAGAGGTAAGAGGTCCTTATTCAAATTCTAGTCTACTATTATGAGACCTTAGTTTGGAAGATCTATTTAAGTGATCTTTGTAACAAGTACTCCTAAAGGTAAGTCTTAAGAATAAAATAACTAATAACTACTCCTAAATGAAAATATTAATTCTAAAGATAGCCCCTTGCTAGATTAATTGGTTTGGAGAATTTTTTGTTGTTAAACTACTATTCTTATGTAGTAAATTTGATAAAGTTTAGGAATAGGATACATTAAATATTGTATGTGCCAACTAGAAGCAATCTTATTCTTTACCCTCTTCCGAGTGCATGAAAACATTGGTTAATCCAAGGTTTGGTCCCAAAATATGTGGTTAGGCTGGGAGGATACTGGCTCTCACTCTAGAGCTCCCACTTCCCCCTCGCCTGAGGGCTAACATCTCACTTTAGTTTTCAAACACTTTGACCAAATTGAGAATTTTAGTCTGTCACCCTAAAATCTCCAATTCTATGTCCATCAAAGTAAATTTCCCTATTAATTTCCACTCAATCCCATGGATTAAATTCTCATCCATGACATTGAATGTGGTTCCACTTTGTTGAGAATTTCACCGCCCTCTCGGGTCTTAATGCAATTACAACGAATTTTAACACTATAATGGGCTCTTATTATAATGTAAATGAAATGCAAGTAAAAAGCATCACATTTATAATTAAAACTTCTTCTAGCATGCATCCCAATATCCTAAACATGAATACTACTCATTACAAAAGAAAAAAAAAAGGAAAATAATAGCATAATCCTCTCATGCCAGTAATTTCAAATATAAAGAAAGAATAAGAAAAACACATCACAAAGCACGAAGAAAACACAACTGAAAACTTCATTACATAAAAGAGAATCCACTAGATAAATGCTTACATAATCATAAGATAATGAAGAACACAATACTTAGCTTTTTCCCCTTGAAAGAAAAGATGAAAATCTCTCCTACAAAGTTTTCTACTGATCCATGCAATGCTAGAACATTCCCTTACATATTCTCTTAAAATACCCTCACCAATCTCTCCAAAAAGATAGAAATCTACATTTCTACTCCTATTCTAAGATCTCTCAATATTCTCCACGTTTTCCCACTCACACACACCACTTTTTCTGACATAAAATCATTATATTATAGTGTAGGGACGAATTTCTCAACAGTTGCCTTAAGAAGCCTTCCGAAAAATGTCCATATTCAATGTATATGGCCAGTAACCGCCACTGGCACCATTTTTAGGCACTGTCGGCGCTCAAAATTGTGACTCTCGGTATTCTAGCACCGCCAACACCCTATCAAGTGCCGTCAGCGCCATTCTGTGTAGCTCCACCGTTTTGCACCGTTTATCTCCTTTTAGCTCTGTTTCGCTCCATTTCAGTTGTGTTGCATTCCTAACATCTTCACCTACAAGATAAGCATAAAAAACAACCTTATTTTAAAGTATAATTTCATTCAAAAATATGCAAAAATTATGGAGTATATTAAGCATAGAAAGACATATCTAAATGCGCCAGGTCAGAATTTTTTTTCTAGCTCATTTATGCTCCAAATTGCACCGTTTTTGCTTCTTTTTCTCCAAAGTCCATTTCTTGTACCTAAAACCAAAAACATGCAAAATATCTTCCTTTAGAGTGAAATATCATTAATATTAAAAATAAAATATAAATGAAAAATCAAACATTTTTTAGGCGTGTCAACTCCCCTAAACTTAAATTTTACTTGTCCTAAAGTAACACTCTAAATTTTAGAAATCATATATGTTAACTTGTGGTTAAAGATTTCAGTAGAGTTTCCTATACTCTCATCTCAGAAATATTATAGTGTAACTTAGGAGAAAGTCCAGCAAATCAACATAGGACTAGAGTGTAAGAATATCTAATATTAAATTTCGGGATCGTGATTTTCTATTAACTTCAAATGTTATTGAGCTTGTCAAACTAAAGATTCATAGAAAGTATCAAAACAGATAAGCACCTTATCTATACCCATTCGATCAATACCTTTTGAAATAAGAATAAGCTTAAGATTGTTTTTAAGTCTTTTCATTTAAAAAGATTCAAGTGAAACCAATTTTTGATTAGGCTTCTCCTCAAGCTTCTTACATATTTTCTTTTAACTTTTCTTTTTCTTTTTCTTTTTTTCTTTCTCTTTCCATTAGGATCATTTTCAATTCCATTTTTTCTTATGTGAGGATTACTACATCTAGATAGGCCTTTAAAAATTTTGAATTTCACTATCCCCTTTCTAAAGTCCAAAACTTAAAACATTCTCTTAATTTTTAAAAGTGTAAGTATTAGTTTGAAAAATGTTTCAATGAAGGCTAAATTCTCATTAAGTATAAATCTAAGAATATTAGTTTTTCAAATATTCAACTTCTTTCTACAATAAATAGCAAAATCATATTTCTAAAGTTTCCTACAAAATATCTTAACTCTAGAACAGTTTCTTTACAAAGGAGATCAACAAAGTTATTTTTCTAACATTCGTAAAATCAAAATTATAGTAACCTAAAGGTAACACCACATACCACAAGTCATTTTAAAGATGTTATTACATTAAATACGGGCTACTGAGGAAAAATAAAGTTAAATTTAAAAAAAATTCTTCCCCCAAACTTGAAATTTTAAATATTTTGCAATTAATTCAATAAAGTGTAGCAGGAAGAAAAAGTAATTAAATTTATTAGCTACTAAAACATCCTATCAAATTCATATGCATGCACAATCAGGATAAGATGACTGTAGGAGAAAGTAAATCTAGCCTAAAATATGCTTGCAATATATTAAACTAAAAGGAAGTATACTCACTTTAAAATATACTTTTCTTCTTACCCCCAAACTTGATTTTTAACATATATAACATTCAGTACATAAAATATAAGTAGGAAGAAAATTAGTTCAGAAATTCTATCTACTGCAAATGTCTATCAATAACATCTACAAGTATTCATCATGACAAAACAATATGCAACAGAAAGTAAATTCAAGCTAAAAATGCAAGGATGAAATTGACTAAACAAAATTCTAACTAGCATAGCAGGTATCAGCATGAGAATATAAAAATGTTCTTCAAGGCTCATATAAAGTTGTAACACAAAAACAAACACACATAATAAATGAGTTCAATTCATCCTTTAACTTATCACATCTCACTATCATATTTCCAACTTCTAACGAAATCACTACACTAAAGAAATAGGTACATTTTAAATGATTTTATAGATTATAATCCAAAGATAAGATTATATCTGATATTGGCTTCTATGCACCAATCTCAGGCATCATCTAATCCCTTTAAGTAAGCACCTCTAACAGTTATAGGGGTAGTGTAAGATCATCCACATGTTACTAATCAAATAGGTTCGCAACTCCTATCAAATGAAAACAAAGTCAGAGAAAGGAAGTAACAAAATTGAGATGGAACTATCACAGTTCAAATTTATGATGTCTCTAATAAAATTCAAGTCCGGGTAAGACTCGAGTCGTAGTTGACTCATCAATCCAACTACAACAAGAGAATATACAAATCTAGTCAAAACAAGAAGTTAAGGAATCACCTCCCTCATGACATAAACAAAGATCAAATCAAACCACTAACAATCCAAACATCCAGCAATCATCAATCAAACTGATCAATCCACACTAAATCAAACACAATACAACACTAACAATCATGACTCTCAAGCATATTAAATCAAAGTACACATATAACTATGGTTTGCCTCCCACAAAGCGCTTGGTATAACGTCGCTAGCCCGATAAATGATTCCTCCTAGATCAAAATTTCAATTAAGCAGTCCTTGATCAATCATCTAATCTTTTCCAGTTCTAAGGATTCCTACAAAATCCTCAAATTTTAATTTTTCTTTCAGCTATTCCATTTAAGATTAATTCATATCATTGTTCATCATATTTCATTCTAGATTCAATATTCTTCTATTGATTTTTTGAATTTACATATTAATATCTTCCTTAAAATTTATAAGAAATGGATCTCTATAAGATACTTCAAGATCTCCTAAAATTTGGATCAGATTCTCTCAATATAATTCAGATTATGGATCAAAATCTTTTATGTTACTCTCTTGTTCAGGTTTTTCTTTCAATTCTTCCTTTTGGGATACTATTATAGGATATATTGTTGGCTCAATTATCTCATTCATAAAGCTAAATATTACCTAATCCTTAAAATTAATTTTCCCATCAAGAACCTCTTTTTAAAACTTCACAATGTTGGACGTTTGTTCTAATGCCTTGGCTAACAGAATATTTTTAGTTAATTTTCTGATCTTCCATAAATCTTGAGAATTTTTTTTCTAATTCTTGTATCAATATTCTTTGAGGAAGTGGTGAAGGTGGTGTTTCTATATCTATCTTGGTTGACGACATAGTTTTCTCTAATTCCTTAATAATTTATTTGAATGGTCTTTCAATCTCCTTATCCTCATCTCTCAACTCAAAGTTCTATTAAAATATATCGTTAAATTCTCTTCTAAATATTTGTTTGATAATTTTATATTACTCATCATTCATCTGCCTAGGGTTTATCTCAGGGTCACAAGGTAAAATCTTTGGGGGGTAACTATTATTTGCATTAATAATCTGCCCCAGTTGGTTTTCCATATTCCTTATTTCGGCCCCTTTACTTTCCAGCTGACTCTACATTTGATTAACATCTTTTAATAGTAATTTCCTTTTCTCATTATGTGGGTTGAAGTTGTAATTATGAGGAAAATAGAGTTCTTCATTAAAATCACCCTAGCTATTCCTATTACAAGTTTGATTAAATTGATTATCTTCCCAAAATTAGTTTTCTCCTCCAAAATTATTATTGCAGTTAAAGTTTGAATAATCTTCCCAACCTAGATTGTAATAATCAGAATAAGGATTATGTATCTCAAGGCTAGTTTCAAAATATTTACGCTCAATCAATTGTCCAAACGAATTTTTCTGAATAACTGGGGGACCTTGAGGATAACTCTTTATGTATTGATCTAACTTCCTCTCAATATCAAAAACTTGAGAAATTAAAATAGTAAGCATATCTTCTTGAAAATTCGTCACTCTCATGGGGTTTACTCTTTCAAAGCTACTAACATTATAATCCAAATCTGAATATTCATTATATCGTTAATCCACAACTTCTATATTAAATTCATGGAGTTTTTTCTAATTCATCATCCTCCTAAATGTTCTCTCTAAATCTGAGTCGTAAAATTCAAGGTCTGCAGCTCCTGAACTATGCATGCAAATCTAAAGAATTAACTAATAGGATAGATATCAAAAGTATTTTTTGTATTTTGGATTTTTCTTGAAAATAAACAAACAATAATTAAACACACTATATAATAGTACTACAAGTTCCAAACCTAAGCCTTATAGGTTTAACTAAAATTCTGCTAAAGTTCTTATCGAAGCTTCCCCAGCAAAGACACCAAAAACTTGAAGCGCCTCCGACGTGTATTGTTTTTTATCTCATTTTATGTTCATATGTACAAGCACACACTAGAGTTTCTACGCAAGTATATGTATCTTTCAGGTAATACACGGCTCTATTCGAGTCCCATTTTTTGATCCAACAGAGAAGCAAGGTAAGTGGTCCTTAGTCAAATTCTAGTCAATTATTATCAGAACTTAGTTAGAAAGATCGATTTAAGTGGTTTTTCTAAGAAGTACTCCTAAAAGTAAGTCTTAAGATTAAAATAACTAATAACAACTCCTAAATGAAAATATTAATTCTAAAGATAACCCCTTTCTAGATTATATGTTTTGGAAAATTTTGTGACTTTAAACTACTATTCTTATGTAGTGAATTGGATAAAGTTTAGGAATGAGATACATTAAATATTGTATGTGCCAAATAGGAGCAATCCTCTTCTTTGCCCTCTTCCGAGTGCATAAACAACATTGGCTAATCCAAGTTTTGATCCCTAAATCCGTGGTTACGCAAGGAGGATACTGGCTCTCACTCTAGAGCTCCCACTTCTCCATCGCCTGAGGACTAAAATCTCGCTTTAGTTTCCAAACACTTAGACCAAGTTGAGGATTTTAGTCTGTCACGCTAAAATTTCCAATTCTACGCCCATCAAAGTATATTTCCTTATTTACTTGTACTCAATCCCATGGATTATATTCTCATCCATGACATTGAATGTGGTTCCACTTTGTTGAGAATTACACCGCCCTCTCAGGTCTTAATGCAATTTTAACGAATTTTAACACTACAATGGGCCCTTATTATAATGTAAATAAAGTGCAAGTACAAACCATCACATTTATAATTAAAACTTCTTCTCGCATGCATCCCAATATCCTAAACATGAATCTTACTCATTGCAAAAGAAAAGTGAAAGGAAAATAACTACATAATCTTCTCGTGTCATTATTTCCAAATAAGAAGAAAGAGTAAGAGAAACACCTTAGAAAGCACGAAGAAAATATAATAGAAAACTTCCTTACATCAAAGCAAATCCACTAGATAAGTGTTTACATAATCACATGATAATGAAGAACATAATACTTAGTTTTTTTTCTCTTGAAAGAAAGTTGAAAATCTCTCCCACAAAGTCTTCCGCTGATCCATGTTATGCTAAAACATTCTCTTACATATTCTCTTAAAATCCCCACACCAATCTCTCAAAAAAGGTAGAAACCTACATTTCTACTCCTATTCTAAGATCTCTAAACATTTTCCACGTTTTCCCACTCACACACACCACTTTTTCTGACATAAAATCATTATATTATAGTGTAGGGATGAATTTCACATGAGTTGCCTCAAGAAACCTTCCAAAAATCATCCAGATTCAATGTATATGGCCAATAACCGCCCTTAGCAGCGTCGGTGCCATTTTTAGGTTCTGTCGGAGCCCAAAATCATGGCTCTCAAAATTCTGGCGCCGTCGGCACCCATTCTATGCAGCTTCACCATTTTGCTCCTTTTGGCTTCAGTTTAGTTTTGTTTCGCTCAATTTCAGTTGTGTTTCATTCCTAACATATTCACCTACAAGATAAGCATAAAAATAACCTTTTTAAAAAATTATAATTTAATTAAAAAATATGCAAGATGTTTTAAGTAGATTAAGCATAGAAAGACGTATCGAAATGCGCCAGGCCAGGATTTTCTTTCTTGCTCATTTTTGCTCCAAATTGCACTGTTTTTTCTTTTTTTCCAAAAGTTCATATCTTATACCTAAAATCAAAAACATGCAAAATATCGTCCTTTAAAGTACAATATCATTGAAATTAAGCATAAAATGTATATGAAAATCAACCTTTTTTTAGGTGTGTCAGTGTTCTAGGGCTTTCCTTTAAAAAAATGGCTCTTTTGATCTCGACGATCATCATAAAATTGGTTCTAATTTCTTCCCCTAGACTTTGGTTGTCCTAAGATTCTTGGGCGAGAATTTTAAACTTCTGCAAAGATGTGGTTATTTAGGAGCTTCAAGAGCACTACCAATGTCTTTAGCTTCCGTAAGTTCAGTGGGTATCAAAATGGACCTTCATGTAGGCCTTGAGTCAAAGCTACACGAGCGACATTGAGCTCTAGGACTTGGACATCTAGCATTTATCATTGAACATGAGTGATGAAACTCCTCAAGCATTCAGTGTGCTCCTAATGTATTTTCAAGAGTGCTTGCAAGCTCTTTGGACGCTTTTGTCATTGGCAAACTAAGCCACAAACATTTACATGAATACAAGGAGGCAATGACTCCTGTTAGGTGGTTGAACCAGCCCAAGCCAAAATCATTCAATATAATGAAAAGTAAATGACATTTTAAAGCTTTGTTTAATCTATGTAAACAAGAAGCTAACTTGAAGGAAGTCAGCGGTTAGTTGAGTTAAATTTCCCATTATATGATTCCATGGATGGAATCTTAAACCTCTTAATCCTATGACTTCTAAAACCTCTCTCAAGTAGGGTTTTCTACCAGTCCCTCTCTTCTTTTTATCTTTTCGTATTCTTTGTAGAAGTTAGGAGAAAAGTTTCATCACCTTCTTTTTTTCTCTTCCAATCGAGTTTGAAATAGGTCCTTCTTCTAAATGATGAAGAAATTTAAGTCGAAAACTCGTCTGACTCTGGCTCTTGGTAAATCCTTGACATGGGTCAGTTAACCTATCTTGGGACCTCTTGTTTTGGTAACCCTTATTGCAGCTTAGCTTCTATCTGTGGCACGACCTCTAGCCTTCACAGATCTCAATGATATGGTATGCATTTTGGTTCAAGAATAAATTCAAGAAGCTTCTCTCATGTCATGCACTACTTTTCTCATACTTCTCTCAACTCATTATTTTGTTGAAAAACTCCATAGTACAATCCATCGTTTTTTCAGAACATTCTCCAGATGAGAATAGTTATTTTTTATAGAGTATTTGTATGAACTCCATACTCACCACATCTCTTAAAATGTTGAATCCTTTTGAGACTTAGGGTCTCGTATCATTCATAAGTGCATACATATTGGTAAAAGATTTTGTATTGTAGAGAGTATGATTGGGAGAGAAAGAGATGGATGGGAGGTTTTTAGGGAACCTTAAGAAATATATTATATTATAATTTTTGTTAAGACGAAGGTAGGCGGCTTTTTGAAGGTTCCCAAATTTATACAATTTTAGAGAGGGAAAGATGAAAGTGAAGATGAAAAGTGATAACCTAAGAACGCAGAAATACAGAAAAAGTCCCTGGTCTATTACTTTCACTCCCCTTTTATACATTAGGGAGAAAATCAGTAACAAAGTGAAGCAGTATATCTTATGTTGTATGTCATCGTTCTCTAGTGCCTTGATAAAACAATGTGATGTGAATATCAAAAATTGCCCGTTTAGTGTCAAGTGTTGCCGGTACAGTAGACATTCTTGGTACTTTGATAAACAGATCCAGTCTTAAGTGTCATGCGATGTCTTTCATAAGGGTTTGACGAATGTCCTTATTAATAATGATGCCATCTCATTAACCTTGATGGCTTCTTCCAATAGCCACACTTTCATTGGTGGGCTAGCCTATCCTTTCAAAGGAGATGAGAGTGATTGGATCAGTAGAAGAGCTTGATTCAGGCACTTCAGCCGTTTTGCTTGATTCGGTCATTTAGGCAAGTGGGCTCGATTCAGCAAAAAAAAAAAATAGTGAAAATTAATGTATACTCACATATGTGTATACAACACACAAACATATTTTAATGTGATTGAGACACCAAAGTGTTATTTTACAATCAAACTAGATGTTAGATATGTAAATAAATAAGTACTAGCTAAATTTTTTATGTAAATCCCTAAAATTTTTATCATACTTGGCACTGTCAAAAATTTGTTGTTTGATTAATCATATTTTGCTTGTTAAATAGCTAGCTCGAGATCGACAACAATTTATAAAATCTACTTTTAAATAAAATTCACGTGTGTCTGGGTCCCCTATTTAATTTGATAAGGTTTAATGACGAATACAAACAAAATTTCTTTCTTTTATTGGAGAAGCCTCTATGTGAAGAAATATTTATATATGGAGAACGTATGCAGCTATCTGTGTGTAATCCTCTCCCAATATCCCTTTAATAACCTCCCGCAAAGATTATTTAGGGTTATTGCGGAATTATTTTGACGTTATTTAGAGCATACCCTGCGTGGTTATACTTTCACATTTTCTCGTGTTAGAGTATTGACTCCAAATAACGCCGAAATAACTCCGCAATAACTCGCCAGTAACCTTCGCGGCAGGTTATTGAGGTGTTATTGGGAGGGGATTACGCTCGGAGAGTTGCATGCGTTCTTGGTACGTAAGTATTTCTCCTCAAACTGACTGTTTATTGACTCGCTTCTATTGATACTTTCATACTATGTTAGAACACCACAGTGTGTCACAAGTTCCTTCTTTATTTCACATACCCAGTCGGGTAATATTTAAACCGGCTGAAGTAACCTGCACATGGCAGCACATGTGCTAATCATCCCGCATGCAGTCTCGGCATAGCATATCGGTTTTCTGGCATAATCAGTGACTTGTTTGCTAATGCTTATTATCAATTGCGTAATCAATATCTAATCATAAGGAGGGTAAGGTTTGATGAATCCAAACAAAATTATAAAATAAACAACTCCGAATCTGTTTGCTCTTAAATAATTTCGATCTTCCTGCATAAGATGACGAAGCGGATGGTGGCATTAAAAAAAGAAAAAGTGTTTTTTTGCGAGATCAGTAAATAAAAGTTGGCGTTATGCTCTTCATCACCATGTGCCTCTGAATTAAATGACCGTTGTCCCTTCCCACACGCCACCAGAAAAAACTACCAAGTACCAGCGGCCTTGGCCCCACACGTCGCACAAAACAATTCATTCATACTTTATTGTTGATTCCTTCCCCAAAATAATTATGTTATTACTAATTCTTAAAGCAATTTCATATCTGAGATAAGGAAAATATTCTCAAAAGAGTTAAACATGGTATTAAAATATGAGAGCTTTACATACTTGGTCCTAAAAATTTTTATTTACATGTCACACTTATAATACGATATTTAGAGAGTGCATCTAAAGCTTGATTAAACCATCATAAGTTACTATTTTTTTTTGTTTAGTGACTATTTAGCTCTATCTCACCTGCTCATCATCCCACTAGCTCGTCATCATGCTTGTTCACCCTCTAGCGATGTTGCTACCGGGCACGCTCACCGTACCCCGGCTAGCTATCACACTGGATGTGTATACTCCAAATACACGATTTTGGCAAGCCAGAAGATCATCGGCACCATAGATGGGCCAACAAACATGGGCCTTCAAGGCCGGCCATAAAAAGGACCGCATGGTCGGCTACCTCGGCCAGCAACCTCTTCAAAAAATAAAATAAAATAAAAGTAAAAGAAAATTTTAGATGCATAGCACCCAAACCTGTTATGCACCACAAAAGCTTGATGACTGCTCTCTGGTCGGCAACCTTGCCTGCCAGCCAGTCGTCTACGGGCCGGCAACCTCACCCTTCGACCGACCATCCACTGGTTGGTTGCCTTGCTGCTCCGGCCAGCCACCATGGATGGATTTTTTAAAAGATACCAAATTTACATGATAACCACCTAAACCTTGTAGGCCACCCCATCCTCCAGCCGACCGCTTACTGGCTAGCAATCTCCCCTTTTAGCCGATCATCCACCAGTCGGCCTCCTCGCTGCTCTAGTCAAACTCTTGAAAAATGAGAAATTTACATAAGCAACATTCAAATCTTGTCTATCACCCTCCATCCGGCCACGTAGCCTGTCGAGCGGTCTTCTTTTGGACAACCACCTTCCCCTCCTGTCGACAACCACTGGTCAGCTGCCTCATGGCTCCAACCAACGAACCCTTTAAAAATAACAGATTTACAAAAAAAAACATTCAAACCATGTTGGCCACCAATAACAAGGTCATCTCACCTGTAGGCAGACCACCTCCTTCTACGGCCAGTCATCCTCCAGCCAGCCACTATGGTCAGCCAACTCATAAAAACTGAAACATTGCATGCATCCCACCCAATCTTTTTATTTCAATTAACACCTAAGCATTTGGATTTATTTTACCACCCCTTTCAGCCAAATTAACAGGCCACACCTTGTCAACTGGCCACTTGTACTGAAAAACCAGCTGTTCACTTGGGATAAAAGCTTTCACGTGGAGGAATAACTTTAAGGCAACTCCACTTTCATTAACCTTGTAGGGACAAAAGCCTAAAGTACACTAGCATTTATTGCCAATATCTCACTGTCAGACTTTAAAAGAATGGTGTTTTCTAGGTATATAAAGGAATATTATATTCCCACAGTAAATGGGCATGTTGAGCTAACCAATCACCCCTTTCGATCAGCGACGTTAACTGCTCAATGGTGAGTCTCCTTATGTTAGCCAGCCTACCTTCGAGCTGGACAACATGGGTCCACCACCTACCAGTAGTGGAGATGGATGAAGGCCGAAGTACCCCTCATGACCCCCCATATAAAAAAGGCATAAATGTAATCCTCTCCTCCTTCTCTTTTCTCTATAAATAGGGGACCCCTTGGCATGTATAATGGGTCCCTTTAGACTCAAGGTCCCTCTTATTTTGGGAGGTTGCTCGCCTTTCTCCATAACTTGTAACCCTAGCTTCTATGGAATAAAAGGGGTCCTCGAGCCCAGGGACAAACCCAACTTAGCCCCAGATCTATTAAACAACACCAAATCTTGTCGGCCTCCCTCTGGTAGGCTCCTCACCCCCTGTTTACTATCTTGTAACCTCCTATTCATGTCGGCATCCACAGGGTAGGATACATTGAAGCTCCAACCGACCATCATGGTTAGTAGGTTCTTAAAAAAAACCTTGTCGACCACGTTTTGGTTAGTCCCCTGTTGACCTCACTTTTGTCGAGTCTAGTCTTTCTTCCTTAGGAGGATAGGATCTTTCCATAGAACTTTCCTTTTGACTTTTCTAGAGGATTGGTGATGGAACCCTACTCCATTATAAATTTCAAACACTTCTTTACTTTTCTTAGAGTTTTTTATGCTTGGTTCTAACCTCTAGCACTTATTAGGATGGAACCAAATATAATGGAGCTCGAGAAGGGTTCCAATAAGATTACCTAGCCTTATAGCTAGCCCTGGGTGGTGTTGACTTGGTCAGTCTGGAACACACACACATAACTCCTCACCTTCACTCACAACTCACAACCCAGAACCAATCATGCTTAACCTGGTATTCCACACATTTGAAAAATCATGTGGGTGGTCCCCAATCCATTGGCCCAATGCCTAGGACCAACACATGGAGGATCCAAAATGAGATTTCCCTTGGTCATATGGCTCAATAGGGGTAATTCTATGATCAACATTCTCAATTGATCCCGATTTTTCCAAATTCCTCATTTTGACATTTTGGCCCCAACTTTCCCAAAATTACCAAAAATGCCCCTCATAATCTCCAAATTCACTCCAAATGTCCTCAAAATCAATTTGAGCTACTCCATATCTTTAATCTCTCCCAAATCCACTAAAATTAGCCAATATTTACCAAAATTCCCAAATTGCCCTTTAGTGCCTAAATTCCCTAAATCACCCCTAATTTCAACCAATTTGATTTCATACTCACCCAATATTAATCCCAAATCAATTTTCATTATGTCACAAAAGGTGCATGTCTTTTGGAATGAGAGAATTCCTGACGTTGGCAACACATAAATCAACGTATCAAGAATGATATTGTAAAGGGATTACCCTACCAAATTACTTATAAGAACCCAATTTATAAGGGTAGTGATTTCATTAGAAATTTAAAGTAAAGAAAGGATGTATGATGAGGAGGATGAGCCATCTTGTTTTCTATTTTGTGTCTGGGGTTGATTAAAAAAATATAAATCTATCAAAATGAAGTTGAATCGAGCAAATTAGGTTTCCGAGACCACTGGTGTGTGGTGCTTTATTTTTAAAACAAAAGAAATTAAAAAAACTATCAAAATAAACAATGGCGCATAAGCTCTAGTTACTCGAATGCATGGCACCTAGGTGCCAAATCAGGTGCCTAGGCGCCGCACCAGCCCAACTACCGAAACCTATTAGAAAGGCTAATGTGGATCTCTATCTAAAGCATGCAGCTTTTAGATCTGGAGCTAGATCTTTCTGATGTTCCATCTACTTCTAGGCCCTCTACTTCACGTGCTTCTGCTCACCCTCCTACCAACATGGAATCTTTTACTAGGAGAAATTTGAGAATGATTTTGCTCATATGCAAAAACAAATATATGTTGACCTCATTTTTATGAAGACCACAAATTAACACCCACACATAAGATATGCATTAATTTATCTGCACTAGCTCAAGATCCCCAAACACCACTTTAAAGACCTAATGATCACTCTGATCATTATATGCATCCTAGGAAGAGCTCTACCAATATAGACCTCTTTGAACTCATTTGTTTACCTTGCTTTTATGAAAGGTCCCAATGATAGTTAATGAACCCTAATGACCAGGGTTAAAACTTAATAAGGCCTTATTAATCTAAATTTTAATGACATTCTTAAATGATCCAATCAGTAATGGCAAACCTTGATTTCATCAATTACTGACCCAAAAGCTCAAATTTTGACCTAAATGGTTAGCTTTGGTCAAACTGGTCAATTTCTAGCCTACTGAACAACCCTACTAACCAAACAGATCAACATTTGACCCAACTGGTCAATTTTGGTCAAAATGATCAATTTTTAACCCAGTGACCAACCTTACTGACCTTACAGGTCAACATTTAGCCCAAATGGTCACATTTGGTCAAAATGATCAATTCGTGACCCAATGACCAACCATTGAGCTAAAAAGTCAACATTTGACTAAAAAAGTCAATTTTGGTCAAAATTGATCAACTATTGGCCCAATAGGTCAACTTTTGACCTAAAAAGACAACTTTGGTCAAATTGATCAATTTTTAATCCAATGACCAACCATTGACTACCAAGTCAATCAAGACACTAAAATGATCAAATATGACTCATTTAACCACTTAAAGACATCACCATGACCATTAAGACAACTTTGGTCAACCCTTGACCTAGATAGGTCAAAATTGGTCAAAATGGCTAACCCATGCCTCCCTGACCACAAAATTAACTTCAATGATAGACATTAATATAAGAAACTTGACAATACTCAAAACCACCAAAAATTAATCCAAGTATCACTACATTGACCTTTGGATTGACCTAAACCCCAAAATTGGTCAATATGACAAAATTAAAACTTTAATAGCAAAACCCAAAAACATTATAACCATATCAACTATGACAGGGTTTAATAGGTTATATAAGTCACCCTTAAACCAAAATGAGTCAACCTAAGTCAACTTAAGTCAACATTGGTCAACCTTAGTCAACATGTATCAAATTTGGTCAAAATAACCAAATTTGGACCAAAAATGATAAAATTAATCAAATAATTAATCCTAAAATTATTTTGATTAATTTATTGGCTAATAATAAAATTTCCAATATTTTTGATTAATTACATAATTAATTAAAAATGGAATTATAATTAAAAAGCCATAAAATAAAATTTGAACACATGACATCACCCATGACATAATAAATGGTTTTGAATATTCAAACCCATTAATGACATCATAAGTGATCTCATATGGGTTACACATAACCCATGAGACCCATTACATATGAATTAACACATTAAATGACCCATGACACACCATTTAACCGTGGTTAAAAATACTATCATAAAGGATAAAAGAGGTGTCATGCTCGTACCAATTCTTAAAGGATCACGGGGATGAGTCATCATTCACCTCACAAGCTATCCAATGAGGAAAACCTTAGCTTAAGTCATCCCCACATCATAAGGTGACATCATATATACCAAATTTTGAAAATAAAAAGAAAATGAAAATTATGTGTCATTCCTTTAAAAAACCATGGATGACATGTTAGCCTATGTATTAGGGGATCAATTAGTTCATATTGGAGTCATCACACACCTCTTTCCAAGCCAATAAACATGAACCAAATCAATGGAAGGTCCATCATGACTAAGCAATGGTAATGATGAAGAAGAAGGCTTAAGTGTCACCTTACCACTCAATTCATTGAATGCGTTGAAGGCATTATATGGGGGAGGTAATTTAAGACAATCTTAGACAGCCACATCCACCTCCCAAATCATCCAATGGGGGCAAGAAAAATTAAGAACCAAACTCTCACCATGAATAAACTTAACATGGGTAATCTTTGGAATGAGGAATTGAACTCATCCCCAAGCTTAAATCTTATCCTCAGCCATCATTAAATAGGATGCCACCTTCCCCAAGTCAATCCAAGCCAGTCCAAGCATTCCCATAGCCATCAATGGCTATAAAAGGGACCAAACCCGAGCACATGAGGAAGAGGGACCAAGATAGACAACTCCTAAACACTGCTCAAACCCTTTGACTCCTGATCCATGAAAAAAAGTACCTATTTTTAGTGTTCATTTCATGCCCACTTTATGCATATTTTTAATGATATTACACTGTAAAGGAAGGTATTTTGCATAATTTTACACATTTCTATTTTCAAGTATAAAAATATGATTTTAGAGAAAATGAAGCAAAAACTATGCAATTTTGAGCCAAAATGAGCAAGAAAAACAAATTCTAACTTAGCACATATTGATATGTCTTTCTATGCTTAATATCTTTTATATTTCTCACATGTTTTTGAATGAAATTATACTTTCGAGAATGGTTATTTTTATGTCTATATTGTAGGTGAAGATGTTAGGAACGCGACGCAACTGAAATGGGGCGAAACGGAGTTGAAACTGAGCCAAACGGAGCAAAACAGTAGAGTTGCGCACAGGGTGGCGCCTAAGCACCAAAACCCGGCGCCTAGGCGCCAGTGAAGACGAGAAAAAGGCGCCTAGGCGCTAGAATCAAGGCCTAGGCGCCAGAATCAAGGCCTAGGCGCCAGAATCATCCAGAAACGGTTATGGACGGATTTTTGACGACTTTGGGAGTTATTTTAACGGTGTTAAGTAGTTTCTAGACCTTCTAGAAGCCTGGAAGTTATTCCTAATATATAGGACATGTGATACAATGTATCTGGACACATTGGAATGGTTTTAATTACAAAGAGGTGCTTCCCAAAGTGAAGGGGTGCGAAGACTTGGTCACAGGAGTCTGGCGCCTAGGCGCCAGAGTCGGTTTCTAGAAGATTCATTGAATGTGGACTACTTTTGAAGAGGTGACTTAAGCAACCCTTGGCCATTTTTAGAGCTCTATAAATAGGAGCCCATTCTACAGAGAAAATCGCACCCTATAGTCTCTTTCTTTCCCCTTAGTCATTTTAGTCATTTTAGAGTCATGAAGATGTAGATTTCTACATGGAGAGATTGGTGAGGGATTTTGAGATATTTATGTAAGGGATGTACGAACGGCGCATGGATCACTGAGAAACTTTGGTGGAGAGATCTTCTTCTTTCCTTCAGAGGGAAAAAGCTAAGTATTGTGGTCTTCATTCTCTTGTAATTGTTGTAAACACTTTCTAGTGGATTTTCTTTGTTTTAAACCAAGTTTTCTGTCGTGATTTATCCATGCTTCGTAAGTGATTTTCTTTACTCTTTCTTTTAATATGAAGTAATGGCTTGTGTAGGAAAATCATTTTTATGATAGAATTATCTATTAGATGCTTCTAGGTGACAGATAGTTGCATAAATATAATAGAATACTAATGAAATAAGTTCCTTGTTGGCACTTAAATTATTACATAATTCTATCAACCCTTTTACTTCTTATGTCATTATTTTCATTTGCTTTTATTTTGTAATGAAATAGATGCTTGTTTAGGAATTAATATTTACTTAGATATTCTCTTATTAAATTATGGTGATGATATACATACCAGATCTTCATTTACTTTACAAATTGTTCACTTGTATTATTAAAATCTGTTGAAGAATTCTGAGACCTATCCGGAGATGAGTTCTTAACTAGTAGATATCACATGAATCTTTGGGTAATCGAAGGCGTTATGCTGGTTATTCATGGTGAAGTGCAAATAAATAGGCAGATATTGTTTATTGGGCGCATAATTGATTAGTTTTTAGAGTGGCAGACTAAATTCTAATAATTTGGTCTATATAAAGGAAACGGGTCACTGGTAGGACCAACCATAGCCACCCTTGGACATCTAGTAGTGTGAGTCTAGATTAACCCATTCTACTAATAAAACATCCTGAACCGATCTATAGATTAGCCAATGTTCTTTATGCCTGGACCAAAGGGTAAAAAATAGGATTGCTTCTATTAGGCACTACTACATAAAATTCTAAGCATCTCTTTCCTACACATTATCTATGTAATTGCAAGAGAAAGGTAGTCTTTAACATCTCAAAATTCCCCAAACCAATTTATCCATAAGATATCTTTTTATTCAAGAATTTTATTTAGGATTAGTTATTAGAAAACCCATTTTAATTAACATTCTAAATTTAGGCCTTATAGAAATAGACTGGAATTAGCCTAAAGGATTGCTTACCTCGCTTCTCTGTGGAATCGATACTGGGGTTATAAAAGAAAACTCTATATTACTTGAAACGATACGTATACTTGCGTAGTACCCCTAGTGTGTAAAATATTTTCTAGAGTTTTACAACATTTTAATTTTATACACTAGCCGCTAATTATAAATTGGGTCAAATTTTTTGCCATCTTTTGGATACAAAAATTACTGCATTTTTGTGGATCGGGTCAACTCCCAACACCAAAATCCTTCCTTAGGACCTAGGCAATGAAGCATCACTGAAATTTTCCACTCTTACCTACTCACTCTCTCCAATTTATCCAGCCCTAAAAGCTTAAATCAGGACAAAAATTGAGTTCAAAATGAAGTTACTTAAAACTTCAAATTGACCTTCCTTGAAGCTTCCTAGGACCCTACGAAGAGGAGCCAAATCAAAATTGGGCGTCCTCATAGCCTCCAATCCATTGTTCAAACTCCTCATCTCAAGTCAAGATACCTTGAGAATGAACTTGTACTTCGAGCTAAATTAGCTCCAAATTGAAGCTAGGACAAGCTTGTTGAGGTTTCCACGAAGGTGTAGAACCAATCAAATCGAAATCTCATCCACCGAGGCTACGGTATGGCTTACTTGACCTAGATTAGGTTCGGGTTCGATACTTTGTGAAATGAATAATTTCAAAACCCTAACAAATCCATATGGATATGTTCATATTGACACGATGAAGCTCAGGGAACAATCCCCATGAAGTTTCATTAAGATTAGAGCGAGATCTTAAGCTCTGATCATGGACGGTCCATGGGATACACCAGACGGAGGGAGATGAATCGATGCCATCCGTTTTTATGTTTTAAAAACGGACGGCTGAGATTAATTCATATCTGATCCGCTGTTTAGAGCCCCACAGCTAATCAGACGTGTTTTCACGCATACGACGACACGCGACGCTCCCGTGTTTTTCTAAATTGGTTAATGATCACAGGAAAAGGTATTGAGAAATTCATACCAATTTTATATTAAATTGCACTTTAAAGAAAGGTATTTTCTATCTTTTATTGCAGGTATGAAGAATTATAGGTAATGGGAGCAAAAAGATCGAAAAGAAGCGAATCTGGAACAAAAAGGACTAAAAGAAATGAAAATTGAACTATCCCACCGACGGTGAGGAATAGGCCACCGACAGCGTGATTTTCCCGAAAGTTTTTTAATATATTATAAAGGAGCCCGCTGAAGGCGAGCTTGAGCCCGCTGAAAGCAAGCCTTAGCAGTTGGCCAATGTTCTAGAAGCCCACCGACGGCGCCATCGAGCCCGCCGACGGCGAGAAGGTCGGTTCAAGCAAATGTTCAAAGAATCTAGACGCTTTTTGAAGAGGTGCTTAAGCAACCTTTGGAAATATTTCTCCCTCTTTAAATAGAGACAAATTTAAGCCTAAAAAGTGTGTTCTTTTGGTGTGTTTGTCTTAATATGAGTCTGGAGAGTCTGTAGTGTGTGAGTGCGTTCTAGAGAGTTCATTAGTAAGTTTAATTGAGTGTGTTGTACAAGAAGGAAGAGTCAGAGGAACTTCAAGGAGTCTGCATGGGGAGAATATTCCAGATAAGTTTTTGTTTATTATTTTATAGCTTTAAATGAAATCCAATTTTTGTGTTATTCTTCAAATGCATTTTGAGTAGTTTTCTATGTCTTTCTCCTTGTTGTTAAGATTTTGTGAAATGGAAAATTGAATTAGTTGTGTCTTAAATATTAAATAAACTTTGTGATAATCTTTTACTTAAATCTTAATTTACTTTCAATTTGGCCAATTGAACTGTTAAAATATGTTGAATTATCAACTATAGTAAAGATTACTTCCAAATTCAGGGAAATCAAAAGCCTTGACAGGAGAGTGCAAATAAATAGGGAAATATTATTTATCGGGCGTAGAATTGGATATTTTAGTGTGACAGACTAAAATCTTCAAATTTGGTCCTATAGTTTGGGAGCTGAAGTGTAGAGGTTAGCCCTCAGGTGAGGGTAATGTGGGAGCTTCGAAGTGGCAGCCGGTATCCTCCCAGCCTAGCCGCAGATTCAGTAACCAAGCATAGGATTAGTCAATGTTCTTTATGCCTGGACCAAAGGGTAAAGAATAGGAATGCTTCTATTTGGCACAATATAATTCTAACTAAATTAGTTATTCATTCGCTTAATTCTCTTAACAAGGAGAAAGATACTTTTTCTAAATTACAATCTTCCATTAAGTAATAGAGTTTAGTATAAGCGTTCTTTATTTCCGTATACTAGATAGTAATTGCATCTGCTGAAATTAGTTCTTAATCTCTAAACTTCCCTATGGGATCGATATCTAGGATTCCATTAGAGCCCTTTATTACTTGAATGATGCGTATACTTGCATTGATAAAAAGGGCACATTTGTTATTTTTACTCTGTTAAACACTTATATAGTTATAAAGCTCCGCAAACATATACACCCTGTGCGTGCCACCTGTGTAGTCAAGTTAATAAATTAATTAATTTAGAATAATCTTAAAATAATCAAAAAATAATATCTTGACATAGAAAAGCATAAAAATAAAATAAAAATAACCCTGGAAAGAGGAGAAAGAGGATGTTGACCTCATTTTTTGTGAGGTATTTTGCTTCTCTCTTTAGTACTTAGGATCTAGCCATAGGCTTTTCCTTTGACTAATCTTAGAGGACTAGAAGTGGAACCCACCCTTTAGAAGTTCAAACACCTCTTGACTCCCTGCAAACCCCACAAGCTTGATTGTAGACCCCTAATCGGCTAGAGGGTTGAAATCAAATGTGGAGGTTTAAAGGATGAGTTCCCTATATGACTTTTTGGCCTTAGGAATACCACAGGTGGTACGGTGCAGTGAGGGTTGACTTGCACATACACTACACTCTCACACACATTCCAAGTCCTAAAAACACACTCTCACCCAACTTGACTTCCTGACTCATGTAGGAAATTCATATGGATGGTCCTTAACCCCTAAGCCCCTAGTAAGAGGGTTAGGAACAACATAGTGAATGCCTCAAATGAGTCCTCTTATGGCTCATATGGGCTTAATATGGCTTCATGGCTCAACCAAGGTGATTCCATTTCACTCACATTTGATCAATCTTCATTTTTTGCAAAATTTCAATTTTGGACCCCCGGGGCCCTACACCCACTAAACCTACCAAATACCCTTGAAATGACCCAAAATTTGCAAAATCACCTAAATTACCCAAAATTCCTCAAAATCAATCCTAAACATTTCCCCCCACTCAAATTAATCATCCATAGCCAAAAATACCAAAAACTCAAAAAGTACCCCCCAATACCCTCCAAATACCCAAAATGCCCTTCTTAGCCCAAAAATCCAAAAACTCCAAAAAAATCCCAAAAAATTCCATAAAATCCCAAATATTCCCAATTTCATTTTGTTCAACTACACCATGGGCCAATTTGGTCAATTTACCCCACTTTTACCAAAACCCCCAATTTGACCCATTTTTAACCCAAGTGAACCCAATGTCAAACCAAACCACCCCAATTGACCTCAATTTTGGTCCAATTCAATTCTAAACTTCAATTAAATATCCCCAATATCAAGTTATACCAAATCCAAGTCCAATTTGATTGACATTTGAGCCCAATTTCAATTTGAAGCCTAAGGCCCAATTTTGACCCATGACCTAAACCTAGCTCAAACCAATCCAATTCAACTCCAATTGGCCCCAAATCTTTTCTAAAACCTTCCTAACGTCCCCATAAACAAAAAACTAACTTGATTTGCCCAAAATTTGAACCTAAACTCCACCCAAAACTAACCCAAATCCAAAATCCCTTAAATTGACTTAAGCCTAAACCTAACCCAAATGGGCCCAAATCCCAAAATTAGAGCCCAACCAAAGTTGGAAACTCTTTGTGACACTCCCATGAACATTTTTAAACATTAATTTTACATCAAATCCAACTTTAGCCGAACATTAACCGAAGTTAGCCCAATTTGGCCCACCTTGGCCCCTTTACCAAAAGACCCCACATTAAACCCAATTCAATTCCAAATCACTTTAAACTTGTTCCAAACCACTCATGACACAAGCCTAAACCAATTCCAACATTTATTTGACATGGTCCTTAAAAAAATTTCCATCTAAAAGCCCATTTTAAAATCTAAGAGCCCACTTCCTTAAACCACTTTAAAAGCCCATCCAAAACCATTCCAAAAGCCCAAAATCTATCCTAAAGCCCACATGACATTTTCATTTGTCATTCTTTTTAATCAAAACCACCCCCTAAGTCCAAAATCCATCATGTTGATAAAACCGAAATGGCATCATGACAAATCCCATTAAAAGAATTCAAAATTTTCAAAATTCCAAATAACCCATTTCCATGAAATTGAGCCAAGCCATGAGCAAGCCATAGACAAGCCTAGGAGCCATGCTTAAGCCACATGGAAGCCATGAGAATCTTAGGATTGTCAACCCTCCCTAAATGGAAAAAGGAGGAGATCCTTTAAACACTCCCTAAGAGTCATTAGACATACCCATGTTCCACCCTAACCCAAAATTAATCCAAATATATTTGGATGGGGACTTCTCCACTCCAAACCAGGTGACTCATCTGACCTCCGTCAGCCCAAATCAGTCTCTTTGTGGGTGCACTAAACCCAAATACATGAATTGACCAAAATCAAGCCAAAATGACCCTTGCCCCATGTCATTTTAATCAAACCTCCTTACACATGGCAATAGCCAATTGCTTGCACCAAACCCCGGCCACGACCTCACCTGGTCAAGATGGTGACCAATGCACTGGTCGGCCGCCGCCCGGGTCGCCGGAAAACACCATGGCCGAGAGCTCCATGTGAGCCAAATTTTTCAATTCTCCTCGGTCGAGTCGTCCCAACCCAAATGGACACCATGGCTGTTCTTCTCCTCCCCTGAGCAGTGATCCCAACCTCCAAACCCCCCTGGGAAGCCCTCCAGCCACCTCTATTTAAACACCACCACCTCGGCCAAAAGAGGTGTTGAACCAAACCTTACCAAAACTCTACCAAAAATCACTCCAGATCCCTCTCCAGGCATAGAGAACTTGATCCCCACTGAAATCCAGCCCTAAAACCCTCTCTGTGAGCTCAATTTCTGAGTTGAAAATCCACCCAAAAAACAGGACACTTCACCATAGTGAGCCAATCTCCAAATTGATTGGTCCTACACCTTCACCACCAAGAGGAGAAGTTCCCCAGCAAAAGCCCCCTCACCAGGCCAGCCATTGCTTCTAGCCTCCAAGCTTTGTGATCGGCCTTGGTCACTTTCATACTTAGACAATTCCCCAGAGCCAGAGACTTCATCTGGAGCTTTCCTGGACTCAATCGAAGGTGACACAACTCTCAGATCAAAGCTTCACTTCTCTGAGCAAAGGTATGAACTCATTCTTCCTCTCAAGCTTCCAGCAATTCTCCATTTTGTTTGGGTTAATTTCATAGCCTATAACCCGTATGGATGTGTTCGTCTCCTCAAGATGAATCCATAGAGCATAAGAACACAAAAATCCATTGAGAATCGAGTGAGATCTTAGAGTTTTAGTGTGGACGGTCACGGGTACACACCAGTCGTAGACGATGACCAGGAGCCGTTGGATCGCGCGTGTATCGAGCGGACGGCCGAGATCAAGTCGGACGACGCAATGGTACATCAACCGCGGGACACGTGGCTGCTGACTTAAGTGGCGGCGTCGAATGGGAGCGCGACACGTAGGGGCTTCAGAGCTGTCGAGGTTGACGCGGCACCGCGTGGATAAGTAGATAAATCCCTATTTTCTGAATTAATTAAATACCCATAACTTAGAAAATTCATATCTTTGCATAGAAAAATCAAAAAAATAAAATAAAAATACCCTCTTGCTCAGTAAACAGAGGAGAATAATGTGGAAAAGAAAATCAAGTTAATTGGATGAGTATTTTATTTTTAAAAATTTATTTATTATTTTCAGTATTTTGATTCTTCATTTGCATAGACAATTCATCATGGCATGAGACCATAGGGCTTTTGAAGCCTCTGATCTTGGGAACATTCCCTGAATTTTTCAAGGTTAGAGGCCATCTCTGTGAAAAGTTATTGAATTTTCAAGTTCATGTCACTGTTTTAGGTATTTTAATTCCAATAATTAGCATGTCGTAAAATAAATTCTAGGAAAATTTGGTGATGTTTCCTAGGACCAGAGGACCCTATGAAAAATATATTTTGAGTTAATTCATTCATAATAGCCTCAATTGGCCTAAACCCCTAAAATTGAATTTGAATTAATTAGGGCTAACCACACATTAAATTGACTTGAAACAATTCTCCATTTCTCTTTAGGGTCAGAGGAACCTTACATAAAATTTTGAAATTAATTGGACTTGATTAGCCCCACCAAATGGATTGATTAAGACTCATAAGCAAAATGAAACTTTAAACATTAATAACTCCAAAATTAATTTTCAAAAATTCACAAAAATGATTTTGGAGCTTCTCTAATATCAGGGGAGTTCAGGAAAATTAAAATTGGAATTTTCTAAAAAAGTTGATTTTTCACAATATTTTAATATTTTAATAATTAGAAAATAATAAAAATCATAAAAATACTAAAAAACATAAAAATGACACATTTTGACTCCTAATCACTTAGAAATAAACCAAATATTTTTCCTAAGTCCCTAGGATAAGATATAGAATTTTAAAGGCTTAATGTAATTTTTAACATTAAAAAAATGAATTTTCAACCTTTTTCACTAAAATGATTATAATAAATAAAAAAATCATAAAATTATAAAATTTGTTTCTATGGACTCCTTGAGGTCAGAGGAATTTAAGAAAAATATAAAATCTATTTTTCAACTTTTATTTTATTTTAAAATTAATTAATACTCTAAAACTCCAAAATAATTATAATAAATAAAATATAATTCAAAAAATCACAAAAATTGGTCCAAATGGTCCTCTAGTCATTAGAAACATTCCATAATTTTTTTAAGGATAGAAACCTTTCCTTGGTCATATTATTGAATTTTCTTTGAAAACCCTTATTTTCTACTAAAAATAATTATATAAATAAATGAAATTCAGAAAAATCACATTTTCTCCTCTAATGTCTTAATTGACATGTGAGTGAGGTGACATAAGAGTTTCAAATTCATTTGAGCTCAATTTAGTGAGTTATGAAATAAATAAGCTTAAACGGGCATAAAAGGTAATTAAGAATTTTAACCCTTAATTAAAACTTTAGGTTTAATCAAAATGGAGGGTAAAATATTTGATTTTAATTTTCTCTTGGATGATTGAAACTTAGGGAAATTAAAAGGGTAGAAACTCATTAAACACTTTGAAAATATCAAAATGAAACTTTAATTAATTAAATAATTTAAATTTTGGAAGGAATATATTTTAAATTTGGATTATTAAAATAGGGATATTATTAAGAGGATATTTATTCTTTAATTTAAAAATCTCTAAATAAACCACTTTAACAATATTTAATTCTTAATTAAAAATTAAAAGAATGATCCAAATTAAAAATTAAAACTAAAATTAAATTAAATTAAATTTAAAATATTGAAACTAAAATTAAAATTAAAATTAAATTAAATTAAATTAAATTAAATTAAAATTAAAATTAAACTAAACTAAATTAAATTAAATTAAATTATATTAAAATTAAATTAAATTAAATTAAATTAAATTAAATTAAATTAAATTAAATTAAATTAAATTAAATTAAATTAAAATCAAATTAAAATTAAATTAAAATCATTTAACAACAAACCTAAATGAAATCATTAAGAGTTAAATCAAAACATACCAATAATTTCAACACCTCTTTCTAGCTAAGTAAATTTAAAACATAAACATCAATTTGAAATACTAAGATAATTAAAAATGTAAAGATTTAAATTAAATCTAAAATAATTTAAACACTATTCCAAACTTAAAATTATTAATTAAAATCTCACAATTAAATTAAAACATTTTTGAATTATTAACTCAAAATTTAAATGATTAAAATCTTCGATAAACCAACTTGCCCTTAAAGGCTTTAATTATTATAACTCTTAAATATAGTATTAAGTGAAATGTCACTTCATTCATCGGGTAATCAAATACCCAGATTCATTGAGCAAGAGACAAAGTTTAACTAAACTCCTGGATGATTAATTCACATGTACAATTAAATTCATTTGGACTCAAAATAATCCCAGAAATATTGAAAAGATGTTTAGGACTCGTCCTGAGCACTTCCTCAATATGATGAGATGTTTTAGAAGAACAACTGAATCTAATTGTTCTTTGATGAAGAAAATCATCCTTAAACCAAACCAACAACCTAGACGTCATAGGAAATGACTAGTTACAGGATTAGGAATTTGGTAGACAACCAAAACCCTTCCCTTAGCTTTACACAGGTATCTATTGAAATATTTAAATGCCTTAACATGTGTTTTAAGTGCAGCTTGGGATGACGGGAAGACCCTCCAGGTACGCTTTTATTTTATTGCAATTTACTTTATTGCAATTTACTTACATGCACTGTACTTTACTTTTTCTTGCATGATAAACAAAACTGTTGCATGAAAACCAAAACCTTTAGGATAGTCCCTGAACTGAAACCAAAACTAAATTAAAAGTCATTGTAAGATAAAATTCACCGTCACAATATTCCAAAATATAAAATAACTCAAAATTTAAACACAAACAGAACAACAAAACTACAATTGCAACTAAATTAAAACGTCTCGTTGAATGATCGGGAATACCTCGGATGATGTAACCCACGTGTTGCTAACGAGATTTCCCAATGTCTAAATGAAAGTGTGGAACTCATTCAGTTGAGTTTAGCAAATTCATCTGGACTAAGTAAATTCGATGAAAATAACAGTGTCGGATGACGGAACCGTGGGATCTTAATCAGTTCTGTTTAAACAACTTTGTTTGTTTTAATTAAAATATTAAAAACACTTGGATTTTAAGATTTTCTCTAAACCAAAACACTTCTCTCATCTCCTGATTTATGACTTCTAAAACTAAACATCTGCGACAACAAGGAGCTTGGAGCACGGTGGGCAGCACGACCATCTTCGTCAGTAAAACAACTCTACATCAGCTAAACATTCCTAGAATTAAACAACCAAACCATAGGACTTCGAGGTAGTTTGCCTAGTGCAACATAAATTCTCAACTCTTCGTTAGGCATTTGCATGATCATGTCATGTAAACTAAGCCCTAACCGGTCTTAGGACTCTGAGGTTGTCGTTTGATACGACATAAACCCTCACATCTTCGAGGCTGTTTGTGTGGATTTATCATACAAATATAAGCCCTAATTAATTAAAATTAGCAAGATTGAAACATTAAACAAACTCCCAAATTGAAGCCAAACAATGGGATAGTTTGAGAAGTTGCCAAGATTCTTCTTGGATCCTCAGCTTCTTCTACTTTTCTTTCTTTGGACTCTTAAAATAAATTGTTCCAAATTTGATCTATTCCCTATTGAAATTTCCAAAACTCAATCCTTTGAAAACCTTAAACTTTGAAATTCTTGAAAGCAAAACCACTGATCATTATTGAGAGTTTTCTTAAATGATTCTCGTCATTTAAGATGTAATTAACTATAGGGGCTTGCCCTTATAGGGAACTTTAAGAACCCGAGTAATATAAACCCCGCTTAATTCATTTGTATTAAGCGAGGGAACTGTCGGCTTATAAAATTGGTTCGCAGACCAAACGGATGTCACAAATCTTCTAGTTTATTTAATCGAGCCCCATCATAAAGTAGTGTGTCTGTTCTTCGGGATAGATACACGGTTTGTGGTGTGGTGCTCGTTTATATGAACTATTTGGGATGTGAGATCGGTTTAATTTCATATCTTAAATTTTTTTAAATTTAAAAATTATTTTCAAAATTAAATACTACTTTTTAAATTACATATATATATTTAAATTAAATTTAAAATTTAAAATTAGCCAACAACTTCTGTAGGCGACCCCCTTTTCAAAACACACTTAACCTAAAAATATGCCGACAGAGGAGAATAATGTGTAATCAATAATTTTAAATTTTGATTTATATTTTATTTTAAAATAATTAAGAACTCTCTGAAGTAATTTAATTATTAAAAATTAATTATAATTTCAAAAATAATGAGATTTTTACAAAATCATCATCTCATCAAGACATATATTCCCCGATTTTTTTTAGGACCGAAAAATTCTCTAGGGTGATATTTAATAATTTTTAAGCCACTTTATAATTATTTCTAAAAATAATTATAAAAATTAGAAATTAAGAAAAATAAAATTGGATAATGGCTAGAAATTTTAGGGTAACGAGATAATCACCCTAAGACAATGATTTTTAAGTTATTAAATAATTTTAATATTAATTAATAAATTTAAATCCTAAAAATCACCTTTTATTGCTTAACCTATTTTTCATAATAGTATCAAGGGTACATTTAGTTAATTACATGACTTTTCGGTTTGCGTAATTGCGATTCTATATTGTCCGAGAAGCACTGCGAGAAGCATCATCGGGAAAGTTTGGATGTCCGTTTGGTTGCAGTTGTGGGGCAGCTTTTTCTGTAAAAATGACCAGACTGTCCCTATTTATTAAAACTGTCTGAAATTTTCGATTTATTTATATGATATACAGGATTTGCAAATTACCATTTAATTCTGGAGAAATGACCATTGTGCCCCTGTGTAGTAAGATATTTGTAATATAATATAAAATAATTTTTTTATTTATCAAATTGTTTGTTAAGCAAAGCTTATATTTTTATCAAATCATTTAAAATGTAAAAATATGTTTATAAATAAATCATTAAATAATAATAAGTTATTAGTTTATATAATTATTATTAATTTAAAAATATATAAGTTAAGCATAATTATTAATTAATTAAATTAATAAAATTAAATTTTAATAAGAATAAATTAAACCCATAAAAACATCTTCCCTGCCTCCTCCCATGCTCAAAACCCTCCCATCCTCCCTCCCCTCCTCCCTCCCCTCCCGGTTTAGTCCAAAACCATGGCCTTACGAACCCTTGACAGTCGCGATTAGAAGCTGGGAAGGCACGGGATAGCGTCAACCATCAAAACTTCCATCTCTCTCATCATCCACTCTGTTCCTATTAGAAATTGTCGAGGAAGGTAAGCCTGTTCACGTTATTCTTCCTCATCTCTCTTCGAATCCCGTCTCATGCTCTCATCTCTACTCGCATCTTCGATGCCATCGTGTTCCCTGTCAATTTTTCGGGTTCTGTATGTCGCGATCCGTTGTTCTGTATGACGTGATCCGCTCGTTGTTATTCCAAACGCCGAAGAGGGCAGGGGTATTATCAGCAAACGCTCCCCACGAACGCGGGAAGCTGGGTGAGATTCGCAGCCCGCTTTCCGCCAGATTCACGTCCTGCCACGAGCCGGACGCCGAACCAAACAAGAGAAATTCGCGGCTCCTGGCCGTGAAGCGCTCATGTCACTGTCCCAAACGGACCCTAAATTCAAAATGAGTCTAACTCACAATAGACTCATGACAAAATCTAGTTAAGTCTAAGATGATAAATTATGCTTAATCATCATCCTAATCAAACCCTTAATCAAGCTTAAAGACAAATTAAGCTTAATTAAATTAAACGTAAAAAGAAATGAACAAATCTTAAATAATATAAATTTAATTAAGTTAAAAACATATTAAACTTAATTAATCCATTAAACCTTAATGACATTAGGTTTAATACAAAATCAAACTTTAATTAAGTTTAAAGACATATTAAACTTAATTAACCCATTAAACTTTAATTAAATTAGGTTTAATGCAAAATCAAACATTAATTAAGTTTAAAAACATATTAAACTTAATTAATCCATTAAACCTTAATTACATTAGGTTTAATACAAAATCAAACTTTAACTAAGTTTAAAGACAGACTAAACTTAATTAACCCATTAAACTTTAATTAAATTAGGTTTAATGCAAAATTAAGCATTAATTAAGTTTAAGACATATTAAACTAAATTAACCCATTAAACCTTAATTACATTAGGTTTAACACAAAATCAAACTTTAATTAAGTTTAAAGACATATTAAAATTGATTAATCATTAAGCCTTAATAACATTAGGCTTAATTAACCTTAAGACATCAGTGAGGTTTAACTCATTAGGCCTAATTAATCAATTAAACATTACCTAAATTAGGTTTAATTAACCCTTAAACTAATTAGAATTAACCCCAATTAAGTCTAATTAATCAATTAAATCTTACCTAAATTAGGTTTACTTAACCTTTAAACTACCTAAATTAGGTTTAATTAACCTTTAAACTAATAAGAATTAAGCCTAATTAAGTCTAATTAATCAATTAAACCTTAACCAAATTAGGTTTAATTAACCCTAAACCAATTAGACTTAACCTAATTAAGTTTAATTAATCAATTAAACATTACCCAAATTAGGTTTAATTAACCCTAAACCAATTAGACTTAACCATAATTAAGTCTAATTAATCAATTAAACTTTACCTAAATTAGGTTTAATTAAAACTTAAACTAATTAGACTTAACCCCAATTATGTCTAATTCATCAATTAAACCTTACCTAAATTAGGTTTAATTAACCTTTAAAATACCAAAATTAGGCTTAATTAACATTTAAACCAATTAGACTTAACCCTAATTTAGTCTAATTAATCAATTAAATTTTACCCAAATTAGTTTTAATTAACTCTAAAACAATTGACTTAATCTAATTAAGTCTAATTAATGAATTAAACCTAACAAAATTAGGTTTAATTAACCCTTAACCAATTAGACTTAACCTAATTAAGTTTAATTAATCAATTAAACATTATCCAAATTAGGTTTAATTAACCCTAAACCAATTAGACTTAACCATAATTAAGTCTAATTAATCAATTAAACCTTACCTAAATTAGGTTTAATTAAAACTTAAACTAATTAGACTTAACCCCAATTAAGTCTAATTCATCAATTAAACCTTACCTAAATTAGGTTTAATTAACCTTTAAAATACCAAAATTAGGCTTAATTAACATTTAAACCAATTAGACTTAACCCTAATTTAGTCTAATTAATCAATTAAATTTTACCCAAATTAGGTTTAATTAACTCTAAAACAATTGACTTAATCTAATTAAGTCTAATTAATGAATTAAACCTAACAAAATTAGGTTTAATTAACCCTTAACCAATTAGACTTAACCATAATTATGTCCAGTTAATCAATTAAACCTTACCTAAATTAGGTTTAATTAACCCTTAAATTAGTTAGACTTAACCCCAATTAAGTCTAATTAATCAATTAAATCTTACCTAAATTAGGTTTAATTAACCTTTAAACTACCTAAATTAGGTTTAATTAACATTTAAACCAATTAGACTTAACAATAATTAGGTTCAACCCATATTTAAACTAGACTTAACTTAGACACTGAGTTCGACCCATCTTGAACCTAACTCGACATATCTAACTTAGGTTCAACCTAAATTGAACCCAAGTTAACTCGAACCTTAGGTTCGACCCATATTGAACCTAACTCAGCTATATCTAACTTGAGCCAAGTTAACTTAAAACTTAGGATCAACCTACAAGCAACATTTCTAACTTAGGCTCAACTTAAATTGAACTTAAGTTTAATCAGCGTTAGGTTAAATCAAAAATTAAATTTAACTCAACATTTATAACTTAAGTTCAAACAGACATGAACTCAGCTCAACTTTAGATTCAATTTACATTGAATCTAAATCAATACTTCTAGCTTAAGTTCAAACAGACATGAACTCAAGTTAACTCAACTATAGATTCAATTTACATTGAATCTAAATCAACACTTTTAACTTAAGTTCAAACAGACATGAACTCAAGTTAATTCAATCTAAATAGACATGAACTCAAGATTAACTCAGGTTCAACCCAAATTGAACCCAGGTTGAATTCATACCACATTAAACTGAAATCAAATTTTTTATTTAAATTTTCTTAAAAAAATCATACTACCTTAAAGATCAAATCAAAGATATTTAGATTTCAAACAACATTGAATCTGATTATCAAATGACTTTATATAAGTCTAATCCATATTAGGCTTAACACTTCTTCTAGATTCAGATGACAATGAATCCAGTATTTTAAAATCTAACTCAGGTTAGATTTTATTTTAAAGTTTAGCATAATTAGACTTAACATTATATTGAAAGACACTGAATCTAAGATTCTAAAATCTAATTTGTGTTAAATTATATCTAAGTCTAATTTGGACTTATTAGATTCAAATGACATTGAACCTAATTTTCAAAAATCATTAGATCTAAATCTTTAAATTCAAATAAAATTCTTAGATCTAATCAAATCTCAAACATGATTTCTCAAATCTAATCAAATTTTATATTCAATCACAATGAATCTAAAAATCAAAGCACATCAATTTTAAAACTTTAGGTGCAAAAGACATCGAACCTAAGATTTTGACATGAAATGACATAAAAAATCTTAAGAAATCGTAAACAACCTAAAATTTTTCAAACCTAAAATTGGAAAAGACATTAAAACTTAAATGAAACCTTAATGAACAAACATCATCGAATGCAACTTGAACCCCAGTGTTCTTAATCTACGAAGATTTTTCAGACTACACAATCCTGGTTGCTTAAAGAAACCTTCTGGTCCTAGTTTAAACACCTTTTGGACTAAGTAGATTAAGGCCTCTGATGACCCCGGGACAATGGAGCCAGTGAAATCTTGACCAGGTTATCTAAAAATATAACTAAACAAAGAGATTGAAGAAATAAAACTAACATTATTTCTTTTAAATCTGACATTGTTTTCCTTTGAAGGATGAAGATAAATTTCATTCTAAAATTCCTTTGCATGTTATAGGGTGTGCTAACTCTGTTTTACAGGACGTCATTCCGAAGATGAGACAAACGACAACAGAACAGAACAAAATTACAATGACATCAAAATAACGACATTGACAAAACAAAACAAACAACATTATAATGAAAAAACCAAAACAAAATCAAAACTTTTAGGATAACCACTAAACAAATAAACAACAAAACAAAAAACGACAAAACAATAAAATATTGACATAACAAAATGACATTTAGGATTGATAGTCGGTACATCTTTCCTTAAAAGCTCTTCGGAAAAAAAGTGATTAACATTAATCAGAAGTTTTTTTATATAATTATAAATCGCCTAAGATGTAATTAACTGTAGAAGCTTGCTCCTATATGAGATTAAAGAACTCAGAATGGATATTATATCTAAAAATCTCTGGTTACCTAAAACTTTATTATCCTTATAAAGAACTTCTAGGATAAGGTATCCTAGAATCTTTTCTTATAAGGATTATCACTGACATTCCTTTTTCTATTGTTTTTATATATTATTAGCCCTTATTTTCTTCAAATTTCTTATTATCTAAGGATTTTTTTACGGGATCTAAAGAAATAAGATTTATTAAAGATTACGACAATATTATAGGTAAACTAAGTGGTTTTATTCCTTTGCTTGTTAACAAAAAGCCTAAAATTTTCTTTAGGGCTTTGAGGGGATGAAATATTAAAAATTTCGTGTACCTTTATAGGGTTGGGTTTTATTCCTTTGCTTGTTAACAAAAAGCCTAAGATTAGGGCAATATTATAGGTAAACTTTTGGACTTCATTAGTGCTTTGAGGGGATGACATATCAAAAATTTCTTGTACCTTTATAGGGTTGAGTTTTATTCATTTGCTTGTTAACAAAAAGCCTAAAATTTTCTGATTCATGCTCTAAAAGTATATTTCAAAGGATTTAGCTTTATATTAAATTTTTTGATGTTTCAAATGTTTCTTTTGAATCTTCTGTGTTGTTTGTTCGATTTTCTTTTAAATATGATATCATCCACATACATTTTAACAATTTTTTTCCTTTCTGATTTGTAATGATTAGGCACTGATAGCTCGCCCTAGCATTTTTGAGTCAAATGCGCATTACATCAAAACGAAAAATACTTTGACTAGCAATAAAGATGTCTTCTCTGCATTAGTTGGATGCATTTTTATCTAATGGTAGCCAGATAAAGGGTCGGGAAAACTCATCACAAAGTACTTGACTACTACATCGATCAGTGTGTTGATTTTGTGCAATGCATAAGTGTCTTTCGGGCAAGCAGTAATAAGGTTTGTGAACTTGAAGCACATTCTTCATTTTTTCTTAACCTTTCAAACCATCACTAGGTTTGAGAGCTAGGTCGATCACTATTCCTTGTGGACATGGCCACCCTCCTTTAGCTTTTGTACCTTCTCTGTTATTGGCTCAGCCAAACTTCTAGTTGTTGATTAGATCTTCTGCTGCAACAATCAGCTATTTGGCTAATGTTTAGTTGATGGAAAGCAACATCAACTAAAATTCCAGGCATCACCGCCACTGTAAAAGCAAAGTCTTCCTAATGCCCTTAAGGGGTCTAGATTAGCAGATGAATGGCTTTCAATAACTTAGCCATCAAAACATTCAGTAGAGTTAAGCCCTACGTCACCCGAAACACATGTTATCGCTCATAGTATTGAGATGATTATTGTTCATAATTTTGATTTTGACTTTTGTTGCCCTTGTCATTTTCTTTATTATGCTGAGGCCACAGATTTTTATTATAATGAGATTGACCAGCTGTGATTTGGTTTTCCTTTATCTTATTTCCTTTAACATGCGCCTTCCTATTCATCAATCGATGGTTGAACAATTATGGTTTGGCACTAGAGAGGCAGTAAGAGCCTCCGGGTAACAATGTGACTGTTGGTCTTTTCCAATAGTTTAGGAAAAGACATTAGTTAAAGCAAATTGAAGCGTACTTAAATCGCGTGTCTCTAACTCCTTACACCATAGCAGTTGGGCATTCAGAGGTTGTATAATCTTCAACTCTAGGATGTTCTTCTCAAGTCGAGTGAGATAAGCGTACAGGCTTTCATTCTCCCCTTCCTATGCTTGTAGCAAAGCCCGAGACTTCTTCCTCAACTTTTGCACATTGGTGAAGTGCACCACAGAGAATTTCGTAAACTCAGTGAAGATTGGAATAACACCATCTGAAAATCTAATAAACTACCGAAGAGCAGACTCCTTAAGAGTTGTTAAGAAAAGCTGACACTTCATCACATTGTTAATTTGCATCACTTTGACCGATGATTCTAAGAAGTCACATGACCAGCTAGATCGTTCCTCCCCTTGCAACGATTCAAATGAGGAATCCTTAAATTTCTCGATGGTGCTGCCTCCATAATCTGTCAAGTGAAAGCGGTATTTGGGGGCGTTTGGAACGGTGCCTTAACCGCTCTACTTGATGGCTGAGCATGGACGTAGACCAAGTGCTGCAACATGTTGGGAATCTCTCTGCCTTTTGAATGCTTGATTTCTCACTCCACCATTGGATGTCGGGGGATTCTCAAGAGGATCCTTAAGGCCAAGCTCTCCGAGATCCCACCTCTAAAAGCAGTGGTTGATCATTCCTCATAATTATTTCTTCTCGAAGGGACTCAATTTAACTTATTATTTGCTCCCACAATTCTAGACTTGTTGTTGAATCTCTCGATGCACTAACTCCCTTATTAACTACGTAGTTGTTGCATCTCTTTGTTAAGATTTTCCTTCGTAGTGTGCTTCGCTTCTCATTTGTGGCATGTTCATGCTCACAACACCACCTTTTAGGATGTTAAATCAAAAAATGTCTTTCGTTATACATGCCCGGAGAGTTAGAGCTCACAAAAGAAAGAGAGAAAAAATAAAGTCGAGTGAAAGAGAATGTTATGTTCCATTTTATGTCTAGACCCCCAACTTATAGGGGTACAAAAATATAGTTACAGAAAAAAGAGGGAACAATTGTTATAACCACCTAAATAGCTGAATCGACGTGTCAGTTGAAAGAAAATTACATTGCAATACTAAAGAAATATATTGTATGTCAATCACCGGAGAACTTCGATTGTCGACTGACCATGTAAATGATCGCTTCCACTAAGGGATCCAATCGATCGATCATAGTCGTCTAGTCAATCGGTCGATTTTGTTGTGTGCCGACCAATCGCTTGTTCAACTCATTGGGCTCTTCGGCACGAGACTTCAGTTGCCTGAAACCTTTTAGGATGTTAAATCATAAAATGTCTTTCGTTATACATGGCCGGAGAGTTAGAGCTCAGAAAAGAAAGAGAGAAAAAATAAAGTCGAGTGAAAGAGAATGTTATATTCCATTTATATCTAGACTCCCAACTTATAGGGGTATAAAAATATAGTTAAAGAAAAAGGAGGGAACAGTTGTTATAACGACCCGAATAGCTTTGGCTTCAGCCCTGAATGCTGCATCTTTCTCTAGCCTAGCCCAAATGCATGTTTGGATTTGCGTAACCTTCCTATCTTTGGCTTCAGCGATTACCAAAAAACAAGTAAAGGAAATTTACAAATATACCACACTACTACAAGTCTAACACATAATGTTTGTTATTTACATTTATAATATAGTGATCTTTTAAACCAATGAATGAGAATGTGCAACTACTTTTAATAAGTCAGTTATAATGGTATTTATAATGTGATGTTAAAGACTTGAGTCATATGCATGAAAATATTGAAGTTTAGGAGTTGGGCATATAAATATATAAGAATTGTGTGCTATGTATGCTAATGCCCCCTCAATAGATTTACAATATCCACACCTAATAATTTCCAACTCGTAAGTTCCAACTAGTGTCAATGAATCTAATAGTTGTACCATATGCTTATCTATCATGATTAATGCCATCCTTCAAATTCCAGGATATTAAAAAGTATCCATAATGAAAGTCGGCCAACATTGATTTTCTCACATACAGGAATTTTAGTATATTTTCTTAGCATAGAAAAGAAAGATTAACGGGCAAGTGGATCCCGAGAGACCTGCCCCATAGATGACTAAGAACAGTTTGTTTGGTTAAGAAGTACAACACGCATGGTTAAGTAGAGTTTGGCACGCTGCTCATTTAATTAGTGGGATATCACGGCCATCTTTTCCTTTTGAACATCTTTTTTATGAACCGGCTGGATCCATTGATGTATTATATGCATTATCATGCAATAAATGAAACATTCCCTTGGAATATTCCTAGTTCCATTAGTCTTATCACAGGAATATGTTGAGAAAAAAATTTCAAGTATTTCATTTCACCAGTATTCTTCCTGCTTCAAATTTAAAAAATTTTCGGTAAATTTATTTTCTTAACTGAGATATCGCATTTGAAAAGAATATTAGCTGATACATTTGAACATGCACAAAATATAATGACTATAGGGTGCAACATGTAACATGTACTAACTCATAATGAGTACAGCGTTGTGCCTGTTATATTTTTTGTATATCCGGATGTAATTATACATCTGGACTCCACACATAATATTTTTTCAGCAGAGGGCCTTTTGGGTATTTACATACACAGCACAAATATTGTGTATTTAAAAATCTAGCTTTTAAATATTTATATTTACATGCATGCCACTCGAATCCTAAACTTCATATCAAAAATAGTACTGTCATCATCTTTTTAAAGATGAATACATAGAATATTATGACCGCAAAGTGTTATAAATGTAAATATCAAAATTCGAGTGTTAGATATGTAAATACGAAAGAATTGCATGGTATGAATGTAAATTTCCCTTTCTTTCTTTTTTTTTTTTTTTTTGTCAAATAAAAACTAACTACCCAACTCTCTTGTTTTCTCTCTTGAACTTGCTTCAACTCCACGCAATTTAAGTAGAAAAGTATCCACTATTAGGGATTCATGCACCTGCCTTTGCTCTTTCACAGGACTCTCCCATGTTCTTGTGTCCGAGTTAGCCCTTTATCCTTTAATCCCGTTTGGAAATTCATGTGGTCTATTCCACGAAAAAAGAGCCTCCTTTATGTATCTATGACCTATCAATTCAAGAATAAATTCCATACCCCATGCAATGAATGGGCTAAATGCATGACCAGGTGATGCGATGTGGTGAAAGTCAATGGCTTCGTTTATACTGTTTTTTTATTATGCTTTTCCAATATATTATATTTTTAAATGGGGCACAATAATTGTTTTGGAGAGAAAATTTCATAAAATTTGTAGTGGAAGTGATAATAGAAAGTGTTTCATTCTTTTTATGAAATAATAGTTGAGTGGAAGAATAGGACACTGAACTTGAGACTATGTTTGCTATCTGTAAAAATTGTGTGATATCATCCTAACAAATTATACATAAATCTACTCTATATCCGTAGCACCGGCAACATGTGATTGGACTTAGAATTGTGTGACTAAAGAAATAGTCACAGGTAATCTTATTGTAAATATTCCCTTTATAAAATCACATTGACCATCATTTCATTTTTATGGTAAATTTTATATGAGATGTGAAAAAATATTACATTCGAACTTTGGATGCATCCGGAGTCCAATAGTGGGACATCATATGCCAGGTGACCCTTACAAATTTTAACACTTACTAATGACATGTATTGCGATGGGGTCTACCTGACACGTGATACCCCACCATTAGACTTACAGATGCAAATTATGTCCAGAGTCTAGATGTAATATTTTTCCAAGGAATGAGGGAAAAGTTTTTCATTCATTTCATTAATTAATTATTTTTTTACACAAGTTCTTGTCGGTTTAATTGTTTGCTTATATGATTTCATTACACATTAATGTTTTTACAAAATCATTACATAACAAAAAATTCTATAGCATAAATATTTAAAAAAAGAGGATATTAAATAATAGAAACAAAGAAACGAGATTTTCTTCTAAGAAAAAATTCAAACAAACGATATTTTTAAATATTTTTTTGCTTTATTTATTTATTTATTTATTTATTTATTTATTTATTTTGTAGAATAGAAAATATCTTAGAATATTTTAATAAATATTTTCCAGAAATAATATATACCATTAGATTTGGCAGCGCCAATAGATTCCAAATCCAATTAATGTAAGTGAGAGTGATATACCAGTATTTGTATTCATTTTTATTTGCTTATTAATTGAGTCCGCATTTGTCACATTGTAATAATAATTATTATAAAAGGGAGTCTTGGATACATGTTGGTCAAATTTCCTTTGAAAAAAAAAATGCCCTGACAGATAGTGAAAGAGGGGTTGATAACTTCAACGGCTATTAACGGTCAAATGATCTGCAGCCTATTTGTCGGGCGCTTGTCGGAGGTAAAACTGGCTTTAGATCTGGATTCAGTGCAAGTAGGTGTTCACTTATTTGTGGCGCAGGATAATAACGTAAATAATTTGATATCTTATTTAGAATATTCGCTATACGAAATTATTTTTTTATTATATATTTTTTATGACAAAATTATTTTATAAATGTATTTTGATACGTTATGAACACTCAGCTGTTTTTTTTTTTCCATTCGCCCAAAGCTCTAATATTATTTTAGTCATTAAGAAAATGTAATTAAAATAAATAAATTATATATATTAATTGTTATGCAAAGGATTGGATTTTTTTATTTTAATTTTCTTAACATTTAAGATAATTTAGTCAAAATATCGCGCTTGTCAGATATAAATCTCTTGATCGAAATCCTGCACACTTGACTAAGAGTCTAACAAGATAGCATGTAATATTTAAATCCTATCATGATTTTGTTGGTTTCAAAAGCCACGTATTGGGGGAAGGCTATGTATAAGAAAAATTTATGAAATAAACAAAACTTTAACCAATATATGAATCTAATAAAGTTAAAAACTAAATCAAAGTATTCAAATTATAGAAATACATTATACTTCAATTTTTTTTTTTGACACATTAAAACTATCACACTGTGGTTCTGTTTGGGACATCTTTCTTCCTACTTGTTTTTCAGACTGTCACCACATTATTGTTTAGGGAACTTTTTCTTTGCTGTTTTTTTGAAATTTATATTGTAGAATGTTATTTATGTTAACCAGAGTTGATAAAAGTGCAATGGCAACCAATAAGTTGCGGTCTGACTTTTTGAAAATGAAATAAATTTGTGATAACCACCGTAGCTTTTGCAAAGTCGTTTTTTCATGAGCAGAACTTCATAACCGTTTCTTCGAACAATTGCAATGTCCCAAAGAATGTAGTGTTTTACTGACTCTCTTGAGCATTTTATTGAACGTCTCTACTGATTAGCATGATTGCACATTCAGTTTTTAAGGAACTTCTCAATTGATTTTTTATATGGTACTAATCCTACGGATCCTAAACTACGCATAAACAAACACAATTAACTATTATAAAAATAAACACTCACACAAGAACGTGTGTGTGTGTGTGTGTGTGTGTGTGTGTGTGTGTGTGTGTGTGTGTGTGTGTGTGTGTCTGTGTGTGTGTGTGTGTGTGTGTGTGTGTGTGTGTGACCGAATGAGGTCTTCTAAGTTAGTCCTAATGAGGTCTTCTTAGTTAGAAAGTAACTTTCTGTTACCTCCCTGTGATGACGTCAAAAACTTGATGCGGGATTTTCGTGTGCAGTCAAATATTTTACAACACCACAACACACTGGATATCAAAACTAGTAAATATGCAAAACAATAACAATAAATATTAATTTAGAATAATCAGTTTTATTTTTTCAAAATTTTTAAAGCTGTCATTCCTAGTGAATTAAGGTGTAATTTTAAATTCAATAGTCACTGGGATGCAAAAACAAGTATATGTGTCGCACAAGTAATAAAGGGCTTTAATGGAGTCCTAACTATCGATCCTACAGGCAGGTGGAAATACTTATGATGCTATCGCAAAGACACAATATTTAAACTATAGAAAACTAAATTAAGTAAGCAGGTCAAAATTTGTTTAATTAGTTAAAGGAACTAAGGGCCCGTTTGGGGCAGCTTAAAAGTGTGGCGGCGCTTTTGAAAACGCGGCCGCACAGTTTGGATTTCCCGTTTGAACTGCTTATTTGAAAACTGCGTTTTAATTTTGTATTATACACCAGTCGCGGAAGGACCCCCGCGGGCCACTTTTTTCTTTCATGTTTTCGGATCCAATTACTCCCGTGCTCTCACTCTTCGCACCGGCTTTCTTCTTCGGCATTTCCAAACCAGCAATCGTCCCCCATGCCATCGCCGAACCTCTCGACTCGCTTCTTCTCTTCCTCTATTCCACCATCTCTGCTCCACTTAATGCCATGGCAGACTGGTTTGTTGGCCCAATCATGGATAAGATCATCAACGCTTGTTCTGATTACCTGCAAGATCACTATAGATTGTAGACGGGCGTGATGGACGAGCTCGAAAAGCTGCGAGAGAACCATTCCAAGATCCAAGTTGTCGTCTCTCAGTTGAGGTCAGTACTTTCCTTCATCTCATCGAAAACACAAAGCAATAGCAGCAAGAGCTGCTGGAGCTTCAGTTGTTCAAAGCTCGTGAAATATGATCCTTGCCTCAAATTAATCTCATCAGTCGAGGCGAGGATAAGGATTCTATTATGCAGTGGGTTGAGGAAGCCAACAAATGAAGATCCAACTCATATTACTAGCTCTACATTGTATAAAAACATTTCTTTTCTATCTATAGTGGGTCATGGTGGCATGGGCAAGACAGCTCTCTTGCAACACATCTATGAAGATCTGAAAGAAGAATTTGACCTGAATATGTGGGTTAGTGTTTCCAACGACTTTGATGCAAAAAAGATCATTGCCGATATGTTGGGATCTGCAATCCTTTTTTTTCCGCCTCTTTTTTTTGTTCTTGATCGCATTTAGGATGGCCTGAATATTATCATGAACCAATGCTTTTGTTTTTCTGGTGAATTCGACAATAATTAGCTCTCTTTCTTGAAACCGATAATTTAAGAGGACTCAAACCTGCATCTTTTTATTAAAAAGAAAAATTAAACACGGAATTTCCATTCTAAAATAGCTAATCCATTGCTAAAGCATGTGTAAATATCATACTTCAGGTATTTGATATGTAAGAATTGTGTATGTAAATTTCTTAATATTTATGTGTGTGTGTGTTTGTGTTTGTCAATTTAAATTGATATGTTTTGCAATGCACATATCTTGGCAAATATGCCTCTTTTGTTTTTAGTTGGCAACATAAGATGGCTGATAATGCTTAGGATTTTTCTTCTGTTTCTATCATCTTTACTTCAATCTCCGCCAAGGAGTGTAATTATATGGGACCTAATAATAGCAATTATCTGGATTTCTAACTTATATATAGCTTGCACTTGTGTGTTGCAGTTTGCTTCATTTATGATTATGGTTTTGGGTAGAAGTGCAGTTGAAGGAAGAGAAAGAAGAAAGTTTTGTAGGTCTTTGCATATTGTCATCCCGTTATTGCTTTCCCAGCTTGCTCTAATTGTGACTATCAAGAGGATTTAAGTGTTATAACATCGAAATTATGTTTTCATCTCTTGTATCTGTATCAAAGATGGTAATATCTTGTTGTAGAATGGACTGAATATATTTGACCCTAAGACGTGCTGTCTGCCTCTCTCCAATCTGCACCCAGAATGCTACCCTTGTATTTACATTATACATTAGAGTGTTGGGTTCTGCATTCCTTGAATATTTGGAAATTTTGCATATATACCACTCACTTACTATCTATTAACATATCCAACTCCTAAACTTTATTTTTTACATGCATACCACTTTAACTTTGTGTATTTCACTTATTAAAATATAAAATGATATCCGCATTACTGATTTGTAAATTATCCATTCTTATGTATGTATATATCTTACACCTAAACTTAAATTTTTAAATACATGTCACCTATCCTAGTATAATTTTTTAAGAGTTAGAATTTTTGAAAATTTTGTTAGTTGTTCAAAGCTGTTATATCACTTGCGAAAATTTTAATATCGACGGTTTACCAATATTTCATATCTTCTCAAATATAGGTAATCTGATACATATATAAAAATTATATTTTATGTGTTACATTAGCAGTTATGTTAAATTTAAAATGTAAACTATTAATTAGCAGTTATGTTAAACATAATTTAAGAATAAAATTTTTAAACTTATGATTAACATAATTTATAAGGTATATGGGGAAAGTATATTGGTTACATATGTCGGACAAAATTGTCTTTCTTAAATATAAAATAAGAATTTATATCTTAATAAAATTTTATTAATCTTAGAGGAGTAGAATTTGTTATTTTTTTGGAAACAGCTGCAAAAAAGTTGTTTCGAAACCGCAGAAACCAAACAGTTTAACAGCTTATTCATTTCAGGGGCGTAATAGTTATTTATCCACAAACAGCTGCAAATCAGCTGTTTTCCAACGCTTCAAACCAAACGGACAGACGAATTATCCGAATCGATTATGTTATCGACAGATTATCGAATAGCGAACTTATCCGAATAAGTTCTGGATAAGTTACATGCTTGCCAAACAGACCCTAAGTTTACAATGCTAATCTTTAAACTTCAATGTTAAATTTACTATGACTAAACTAAGTTTGAAGATGAATAGTTCAAATTTAAGAAATCACCATTCCCCTTTACAATGAGGTTATAATCAATGAATAATTCAAATTATTGTAAATTGTATTGTACCAAATATAAACATTCATATTCTTTCTTCTCTTTATAAGCGAAAAAGAATATTAACTAATCTAGAGTTTGGTCCCTAAATCCGTGGTTAGGCTGGAAAAATATTGGCTCTTACCATAGAGTTCTTATGTTCCCCTCGTTTGAGGGCTAACATCTCGCTTTAGTTTCTAAACACCTGGACCAAATTGGGGATTTTTGTTTGTCACCATAAAATCTCCAATTTTACGCCCAACAAAGTATATTTCTCTATTTATTTGCACATAATCTCATGGACTGCCTTACCATCCATGAAATCAAATATGATTCTTACTTAGTTATGAAAAGCATAGCCCTCTTGGGTCGTATGATTCAAAACAAATTTTAACAAATTAATTTGTAAAATCGAAAAGTAAACGAATTTCAAAGTTTAAATTATCACAATTATAAAATTTAAAACATCGCAAAAGAATTTTGATTCTTCACATGACTATATCTCATTGCAGAGAGAATGACAAAGTAAACTACCAGAATTCATGAGAAGGATACAACAAAATATGAATTTTATATATGAAAACAAGTTTATACAACAACAAAAAGTAAAGAAACACAACCTATCTTAATCTCCTCCCCAAGAAAATCCCTTGAAGTTTCTTTGAAGCACTTTCTCTCTTTACAATAACACTTAATTCTCTCTAAGAAAGGTAATGAAGAAAAAATATTTCACTTTTTTTATCCTCTTACAACACTTAGAGAAAATCACTCCCCAACACACACTAACACACCAAAAAACCTTTTCTCTCCTAACCCACACACAACCCCTTTTCGGACATAATATATTTATTTTTTAATGTAGGGATGAATTTCCAAGTATTCCCTAAGCACCATTCAAAATTCGTCAAATTCAATGCATATGTAGGCATAACTGTTTATGGCGCCATTGGCGCCGAAATCTGGTGTCGTTGGCGCCTGTTCGCAGAATTATGGTGTTGCTATCTGAATACTGGTACCGTTGGCGCCAGTGAAATTTTGAAAAAAACCACATTTTGACTCTAAATTCCTTCCTTTTTGTGTTCTTTTAGCTCCAAATGCCTAGACTTACTATACTTGCAATAAAACATGAAAATATCTTTCTTTAAAGTACAGTATCACTAAATATACGCATTAAATGTATATATAAAATTGAAGATTTTTTTTTTTGTAGAAGCACCTTTTGTTTGAAGGTGCGGAAGAGCCTACCGAGTTTTGTAGGTGTTACTTCTGGTGTTATTTTTAGTTGGACCCTGGGAGCAGACAATTGGTTTGCGGGCACTTGAGGCTGAATCACGGGAACAACAGGTCGGTTTATGGGCGATGTTTGTTCAAGGATTGCGGGCTCATAACTTGTTTTATTTTAGTTGGACTACGGGCGCTCTTTGGTTGGATAGTGAAGGTTTGAGGTTGGTTTGCGGGTGCTTGATGATGGAACGTTGGAACACGTAGCTGGATTGGGGGTGCCTTCTCTATGTAGTCGGTGGGTGGTATGACCGGTACTATTGTGGTTGAGTTTTGGTTGGATCGTGGCCATTTGATCTTACAATTTGAGGATGGTTTGCAGCATCTGTTTTTGCTGAACTACGGGTGTTATTTTCCAATTTACTATGGTAATATTTTGCTGTTTTGCTCTAGTCCATTGGCCTGTTATTTACTTTCTACACTTACTAGTAATTGGCCTTTGGGTTTTTCTTTTTGTTTTGCCTGTGGGTTCTTGGAACCAACTATCATTGTGTTTTCCCCAATTTTACTATCAATGAAGCTTACTCTGTTTGATATACTATATATATATATATGCACACACACACGCGCGCGCGCGCGTGCGCCTTTCATACATCTCACCCAATTTCTATGCATTTAAAGATTTAAAACCTAAAATTTGTAATTTACATTTAAACTACCAAGTCATTCATATCACATCAAAAAGATCACCATTTAACTTCTGATAAGTGTACACATTTTCTTTCGTTACGTGGTATGTAGGGTTGTCATAAAAGCTGGTTTTTCAAGAACTTATGTTCGACTCATTACGTATCTCATGATTCATTAAATCTTTAAACATGTGAGTAAAAAAAATTATTTTTTTAGCTCGATCTATAAACGAGCCAAACAAGAATTCAAAATAGTTAAATTAAATAGTATTTATTTCTATTCCTGATATTAATTATTTATACTAAATTTAAAAATATTAAATTTAATTAATTTTAAAAATTCTTTTTGTGCTATAATTATAAAAAATATAAATATTGATGTTAGAAATGTAAATACATAAGATGTGTGTGGATTTATGCAAATACCAGTAGGTAAAATTCCGGGCAGCCTCCCAACTCATCTTTTTGACATTAAAATGTTATATATGTAAATATATAATATGTAAAAGCCCTTGTGAAATTCTCACCGCCTTTTGAAAATTTCCGTGGAAATTTCCCGCTTCCTTTTGAAAATTCTCACCGGATTGACATTTAAATAAATATTGATTGGTGGCATGTATGCACATGTGCTTAAAATTTTTCAAAAAAATTTCCACTCGTGGCTCCGCCCTCGCTTAAAAGAAATATTTAGGTACGGAGTACGCATGCAGTTCAGCGTGCGCACTCCATCAAATACCGCCCAATAACCAGCTTATTGTGAGTGATTGAGAGGGTATTAAGGGTATTAACTCCAATAACATCTGAATAATCCCCTAATAACCTACTAATACCTTCTACGGTTTCGCGCCCATATTTAGAGAGTTATTGTAATGCTATTAGGGGTATTAACCCCAATATCACCCACATAACCTCGAAAAACTCTCAGAAAAAATCGGAGTACACACGCAGAACTGTGCGCATACTCCGTACACAAATATTTCTCCTGTCTTTGCCCCCTCCCATGTGTTTTCTCATTTCTATTTAGTCTCACACTGGAGAATAATGTCCCATCACTATTGTAGTGTTGTTTAAATACAAAAACCAATAGCTTTTCTGGTTAAGTACTATTGCATTCAGTCATTGTGCCTATGTGCTCTTATTTGGTATATTTCTTCCCTTCAGAAGAGATTTAAACAAAAAAATTTATTTTTGATATTTAATTAAGTTAAATTAATTTATTATAATTAATAAAATATTATTTTGATCTCAAGTATGATCTGATACGAATAGCTCATCTACACTAATGAGTTAATGTCAAGCTCATTTCGAATAATTCAAGCTGCAATCAGACGAATCGAACTGAACACGAACATAAATTAAATGAACAAACTCTAGAAAAGGTCAATTTTGAACACGAACAATTCCAAAAGAGACAAACACAAACACGAGCACTACTCTATGATATTCAGCTCGTTCACACCAACGGAGATATGTGTGGAAATTGAAGTTTAGTTGTTAGATATATAAATAAATACAAATTGAGTAGTGAGATTTTGTCCCTCTATATATTTATACACTCAATTAATCGAACTGTGATTTAATTAAATTTCTGCAGCCATTTTCTTTCCTAATTCTAAAATTAGGTTTATTTATACATAAAATATTTTTTGTATTTCTCTATAATTTTTATTAGTTTTATCAGATATATAAAAGTTTCTTTCAGAATCGCCATATTGATTGATGATGACCTTCAAAGAACATTTCTTTGAGACTGGCAAATTTGCTTTAAAATCTTGCAAGGTTGCTTCAGAAGTCCACCATTGGAAAAAGACGGGTTTGGCCTACAGCAAAGAAGGGCTATTTACTTCGTCAGGCTCAATCAAATTGCTCTAACCTAAACCATACAATAATGTTGCATCTAAGCCATTTTCAGTCGGTCGTCTAGTCTTGTCATTGTCAGCAGTGGACGTATATATATAATCTATCTTCTGCAAGTTGGGAGGATCATTCTTTATTTAAACCAAGAAAGCTTAACTAGTTAGCAGTTTTAGAAAAGGTTAAAAAGCAATGTTCCATAAGGAAACCAAGTTTCGAGGACTCTCTTTTTGCCTTTTCCACGTTTCTATGTACAAACCTAAGCAACCTAAGCATGGTTGAAGCGTGCAACAAGGAACCATGTATAAATTTGGTACAGATGTGAAGAGAACTGGCCAATAGTACTGAGCTAACGAAGAGATAAAGAATGCTGCTATAAGCAACTTTCTTACTTGGACAGGTTTTCTATCACTTTCAAACACGCGGATTAAGATGAAAGATGCTGGCGTCCTCCTAGTGTTAAGTATTCTTATTCCCCTATCTTACTAAAAATATTTAAAAGTTTTTATGGATACGATAGTTTATGTATGTGTGATATAATAGTTGAGCTAGATTTGTCACACTCTTTTGTTGATGTCATACAAGATTATGAGATTGTTGAAAAAAAAATTTATCGGCTCCTTTTTTCAACCTTATATTATTATTTACATCAATATATGACATATACTAGATGTAAAAATTCAAATCAAGAGAGTGGGATTTTTTTTCTCACCTTTTATTTTACTTTTTAAATCATTCAAAAAGTTTTGGGTGCTTGCATAACGTACGTCTTGGGTGATATTTTTGTGTATAATGCCAATTTGGTTGAAAAAGAGAAAGTAGCGTTAAGGGTTGAAAAGTTGGTCCTATCTTCTAACTATTACAAATTTATAGAATAAGAACGCATTGAAACGAACAAATAAATCGTCAAACAATTTTAATAATAGCTTATTTAGATGTCACATACATAGTCAATGGTGTATTACTTGTTGTACTAGTTTATGGTCATCATTTGACTTTTCGATGGGAGTCTTCTAAGTATTATTTTAATGTGTATTTTCTTTTTTTTTTTTATCATTTTGGAAATATAATATCAAGAAGTCATATTTGAAAAACTAACATTTTAAAATTTTTCTATCAACAAGGGGCATAATCATTTCTTCCTATATGAGAATTTTTAATTTGATGTTAGGGTGTTAGATTAGTCATGAACAATACATGTGTGTATATTCTAATGTTCAAGCGTCTGGATGAAGCATGATTACCTTCATCATATGTGATGGATCTACTACAATTATTATGCCATGGAATTCAATCATAAACTACATGAGTGTTCAAACTTGCCATTAAATGTGATTGGCAAAGTGAACATCACTAATATCACAAGTCAGACAATCATTGATGGTTATCATGACATATGATGGGACTTGTGACTTGACTATTTTGTGAAATCATTCATTAAAAATGAATATAGTTTTTTTGAAGAAACTATCTGGTACAACGCATTCAAAGAGAGAAAAAAAAATGTCAAATTAGGTATAAAAATGAATTTTAAACATGTCATGGGAGGAATTTCAATCCTTTTTCAAAATATTAGGTATAGCTTTAAATTTATCCTGGACAATTCTTCCTCTTAAAATAAATTTATAATTTAGTTATATATCTTTTCCAAGTTAACTCGCACAAATTACTTACGAGTGATTAAAATATAGGTTTTACTAACAACATCTTCAAGCACTAGCTTAAATATTTTTCACCATAAGTTTGTACCTCATGAGCATAAGATCGTTCATGATAGATTGAACTTTTGATGAATGATTAAAAGTGAAAGATTATCTCTAAGAAGGCTGTTTAGCTCTTGAATCTATCAATTGAAAATTGATAATAGTAACACATTGTTCAAATACATCAATTCCTATCTCTGTGAGAGAAAAGTAGTATAAGCTCATAAAATAATGGTGCTTTAAGATCATAAAAGATTGAAAAAGTATGAATGTCTTTTGACGAATTAAACGTTAGCCAATGTAAGTTGTCACAAATGGGTCTTTTTATATTTTGCTCAAAGAGAGGATATCTATGGACACGAGTTTGGGAAAATTAATGGCAAGTCGATCTGAAATATGATATTTTATGCACAATAAAATATCATATTTAAGAAAGTTTTGGCAAGTTTTAGTTGTGCTAATTAAACTAATACTACTTATTTAATTTTTTATTCATAATAAATTATAATATTCAAGGAAGTGTTTGTAAGTTTTAGTTGTGCCAATTAAACAAAAGCTATAAATTTTTTATACACATAGCATTGAAGATGCTAATGGATTTGATTCGCATGCAGATGATGAAGTGCTTATATATATATATATATATATATATATATATATATATATATATATATATATGTGTGTGTGTGTGTGTGTGTGTGTGTGTGTGTGTGTGTGTGTGTGTGTGTGTGTTCATTTATTTGTGTGTGTTTATGCATGTATGTATCTTGAATCCCAAAATGTTCTTCAGGTTATGCACAAGAGTGAGAGAGTTCTCTAGAAATACATCAAGTAGTCTCTTCTGTGGTAATGTCCCCCAATTTATAGATCATAATGATTATTTAATAAATTACAATATATTTATGAACCATTACATCCTTAGATATTTGTAATCGACTAGCAACATTTCATATTCGTAACTGTTCGAATTTGTCGTTTCGTCATTTCTCAGTCGGCAAAAAGTCATTCAGCTGACTCGAAGATCTATGATCAGCTTCTCTGATGGAGCCCTTTGTGAAAACCTATTGTCCTTATTACCAGGTAGAGAGTGCATCACCGCAATTTGATGAGTTGCCTTTCTTCGATTGAGAGATCTTAAAAGGAGGTCAGGTGGGAAGTTTCCTGAACCGCTGTTGATCTTGTGATTGTCCTTACATTGGTTAAGCTGTCGCCGGTCTAGGTGTGTGGCGTTCTTTAGTTCGGATGAACTTTCTTTCAGTGAGCCCATGATTCGACTGACCGAAAAGATGCTTGATGGCTCAATCCTTTGTTACTTTCTTTGTGTAATTCGTTGAATTTCCTTGAGTTTCATGGAGTCATCTTTTCAATGTATTTATTCAATCCTCGATTCTCTTACTTTCTTGAAAGTGAAAGCTATCAGGAGTAACATAATTAAATGAAGAAATAGCTTATGCGTAATAATTACTATCAATAAAAATACTCCCAAGATTTTTTTTGTTCTTTTTCCCTATAAATAGGGTGCGATCAGCATTTCCCTTCTTCATTTTTGAAATTTCTGCCATTTAATCATTTGTAGCTGAAGACAAGGTGCTAGATACTAATAAACATGTGAATGAGGAAGCTATGATGAGGGCCTCCGAGCTTCCAAATTTTATGATTGGCCCTTCGAGGTGTGAGAAAAAGAGAAAACTGGTAAGTTCCCAACCAGTTCTAAAGAAGAAACCCATTGGCTCATAAGAGCTTACGAGATGAGGGAAGAAAAAGGAGTCTAGATTGGTGAAACATATTTTTGAATCTTTTCAATTGAACAATGAAGTCGTCAGCTTGTTTATTTATACATTTATCATCAGATAATTTCTCCTTTCAAAGTAAATATGTCTCTCGGATCATCAAGAATGATCCAGAGAAGAAAGGAATCGAAAAGATGAAAATACACAACGAAATATATAAACAAATTAAAAAGAAAAATTGAGATATTATGTAAGATATTTCTCATGTGATAGGTCGAGAATATACATCTGAAGCAAAATTAGATTGAAATACCTCAAAACAAAAAATTCATTAAGAGAATCCTTACATAAACAACCTATAACTGGGGAAACAAAATGAACATTCTTGTTTTGAGGTCAAAAGTAACTCCCAAAGACACGCAAGCCATTGGTTAATTACATCTTAAAGGATATTCAAGAATACACTAGATAATATGATTCATTATTATATTTTTTTTTATTATTAGTAAAAATTAGTGTATCAAAAGAATATAAATATCTCTAGTAAGAGCATCGCACCGCCTTCGAAACCATTCTGAGTCAGATGACACATCGACGAGCGAGGCCTAGGAAATAACCAAGTCGACTCAACAGAAACATCTCAATATATACTTTAAAGCTCACTGAACAATAAGGTTAGAGTATGAATCACCTTATCCCAAATAGGCAGTGACCGTCATCAAGGTTATAACAATAATCACAAAGAGACAACTAGAGTCAAAGGGGCTCATCAAAGGAGGGGTGGAGAAATTCTAATCAGGTAAAGAAATTCTATAGTTTTGATTGTCATATAATATTTAATGATCGTTGGCTGCCAGACGTACAAAAAACCTATAGGGAATCCCATAGGAAGTTGTCAGTTATCGTAACTATCAAAAATGCATAATAAATAATGGCAAAATTACCGACAAACTCTAGGTCGTTGGTTTTCTCTGTCAGATTTTTGTTGTATTTTTGTAGTGAATAGAGAAAATTATTGATGAATCTTTTTTTTAACTAAGTTCTAATCTACATGATGTACAGCCAATGATGTATTTACATTAAGTATTTCAAACAGTTATGAAACCACTCAGAAAGGACAACTAAGGCACATTTTAGAAGTATAATTTATATTATTAATTTAGTAACAAAAATAAAAAAACAAAAATATGTTTAGTTGGTCATTTCTAAAATTAAGCATCAAGCCATATTTAACTCTTAAGAAGTGGTTTCAAATTTATATTAGAGAAGCATAAGAGACGACGCTTTTTATAAAAGAGGCCTTAAGGTGAAATTCGAAGTAAGAGTACTAATAATTAGAGCTTATTAGTTGGTGTTAATCGAACTAAAACAATATGGTTGTGATTTTATTTATGCATCATGAAAATTTCTTGGATAAAGTAGAAGTAATTGTTTAATAAAACTTATGTTATGAAGATTAGAAATATTAATTCTTTTGGCTTCTCCTTAAAAGTAAACCTAATTGAAAGAATAAAATGCCTCATATCTAAATAATTTAGCTCCATAAACTAGATGTTGAAGTTCTTCTAAGGAATGAGAATATTGAACCTATATAAAATCTAATAATGTAGCACGATGCTTGATCATTTATATACCTATAATATATAATATTATTGTACATATTTATATACCTATTTTTGATGATATTGCACTTTCATGGAAGGTAATTGTGTGTGTTCTTTTTTTTAGGTCCAATTAAATGGACTAAACATGTCAAAAGAAGTGAAAAATAATCAAATTTGGAGCAAAAATAAAGTAGGTGTTAAATTGAACTGGAGCGCCTAAGCGCTTAGATCTGACACCTAAGCGCCAGCAGACAGAGAAAGTCGTGCCATAAGCGCCAAGTGCCCAGCACTTAAGCACATGGTAGTTACTTTACAATTTTAAGGAATTTTTGGCAAATTTTGAAGGGTATTTGAGGCAACCTTTGGTACAAACGTGGATAACTGATCAAAGGTGCCAAAAGACATTCAGAAAAGCACTTGAAAGGATGCATCTTCTGGGAAGATTCATTAAATATTGAAAAACTTTGAAGAGACGCCAAGACACCTTTTGAGACAGTGTAAAAGAAAGGACTTGAAGAGAATTTGGAGAGGCTAGTTAGGAAGTTGAAATAGTGTGTGCAGAGAGAGTAATTATAGTAAGAATTTGTAGAATTATTACTTAGGGTTTTTTTTTCATACTTATCTCATTCCTAGTGAAAGGGAAGGTGGGTAGAGTTTCTAAGAAAAAATCCATTGTTTTAGAGAGATTTTAACCCTCTAGGGTTGGGAGACCAGTCCTAGTGAGACTTGTAAGAGAAAGGAAGATATTCAAAGGAATTTCAAGAGTTTGGTAGAGAGAAACTGGAGATAAGTTTTTTATCTTTGTACTTCATTTAGTTTTGATTGAGACTTCTTGTGTTTCAACATGATTTCTACTTTTACAATTACTTGTTGTGTTTCTCCATGGACATTGAGTAGTTTTCTTTATCTTTTCCTTAAAATGAAAAGTAATTAAATGTTGGATGCAAGTTGTGTAAGTATTGATCTTTAATGTTGGAATAAGTTGTGTTCATTTAATCCTTGCACTTCATTTACTTCTTGATTTGGCCAATTAAGATATTAACATTTGTTGTGAGAATATGTATGATCCTTGTAGGTATTGTCTCATATGATCCTTGTAGGTATTGTCTCAGTCAACCATTGGTAGAAACCACATGGGATTGTATGGATGATAAAGTAATTCATATAATTTTGTGCAAATAAATAAGACAATATACTTTGATGGGTGTAGAATTAAAGGACCTTAGGGTGACAAACTAAAGCCCCCAATTTGGTTTATTATTTTAAGTTTTTGATACAAGATGTTAGTCCTCAGGCAGAGGGAAAGGAGGGAACCTAGAGTGAGAGCTAGTATCTTACCTACCTAACCCGTCTTCAAAACTATTCAAACTTTAAACTAGCCAGCGTTCTTTACAGCATCTCTAGTAATGGTAAAGAATAATATTGCTCCTATTTGGCACAACATATTTTGAATACTTACACAATAGAACTACTCTACTCATTACTTATTCATGATAAGAAAAAAGTTATTTTCATATACTTCTTTAATCTTACAAAAATCTCGTTATAGTTATTAATTTTTCACTTTATTTCATAATATAAGAAAATACCAAAAGAATTGCATTTTTAAGTTTTTTGTTATCTTAAACTGTTTAAGTAAGTGTCTTTTTTTAAATAGATTTTGTGATCTAATAAGTTATTGTTTTGTAAATATCCAAAAGAAATTTCCTTATGGGTTCAATATTTTGGGACTTAATCAGAAAGTCCTATATTACTTGATAATGATACGTATAATTGCGTTGAATCCCTAAATTTAAATATAACTGTTGAATTCGTATTTACATCGAAATCAAGTTTTTGGTGCTGTTGTAAAGAAGAAAATTTTCCTAAAAGAAGACTAAAATATTATATCATAAATATAATTATAAATCATATCACCACATGTATAAATATCAGAAAGGGATCAATCATTTAAGTAAAAGACTTTTTTTCTCACTTTTCTTAGAGTATGTATAACATTATTATGAAAACTTAAAAAAATTGTGATAACTTTGATATAGTTTAACCCAAGCTAGTCAATTAAGTAGCCCAAATTTAGTTTAGTTCAAATGATTTTTTAGCTTTAGATGTGTTCAAAAGACACCCACCCACCCACCCACACACACACACACACACACACACACACATATATATATATATATATATATATATATATATATATATATATATATATATATATATATATATATATATGTGTTGTTCAACTCCTTCTGCCTTACTCTTGTGTTAAGCATTCTACGTTTAGTTCTATGATTTTAACATTGGCACATTGTACCCAAAATTCTTCTTTTTAACTGCCCACAATTATTCTTTTAACTATTTATCACTTTGTACCCAAAATTCTTCATTAGTAAGATGGGATATCTATTAATCATCACGCTCACTTACTCATTAGAATTTAATTACTAAGGTTTATTCTTTGATAATATCTCCATAAGTAATTATTGGCTGATGACACCTAAGGATGCTAATGAGGTATTATTTCATAGCATGAATTAAAGCCTTTACAAAATACGGTTCTAACTTTTGAGCATCCTTAGCAAGTTAATTTCCATGGTAATAACAATTTCTATTACTTGGTAGCCTTTGTAATGATTTTTCTAATGCATATATAATCTACTAATCTAGTACAACCTTCTACCTAACAAACTGCTAATCTAGTACAACCTCCAACCTCTTCCTCATTTAACTCCACTTAGAGATACCACTAACTCCTTTGGGGGTGTGCTCCATTAATTAACAACTATGTCTACTTGGATCTTACTTATAAAGTTGGGATTATCTCCCTTGAATATAATTATGTACCTTTGTCATGGTTATTATTTGTTGTTAAAATAACTTCAAATTTTTGTAGCAAGCATTCCTCTCTAACTTTTTTTCGTAATAAATTATCAACCTCATCTAGTCTATTTTTATGTCAGTGAGTGTACTTTAAATTGATATGACTATGCAAAAAATTAAATTGTAGCTCCATTTCATCCAACGCTTGATAGAATATTTTTGTTGAAGAATCCCATTACCCGCTTTAATGAATGTATTTAAGGTTTGTACATCTTAAAACAATTTATCTTATTTAATGCCAAATTATTTGAATATTTCATTAGATATTTGACAGATTAGAAGATTATAAAGCTATTATTATGAATAAAATTTTGAATATTGAAGGTTTCTTTAAAATTATTTGTTAAACTTTGATATTTTCTCAAGTGTGTCTTATTACTGATATCAAGATTTTATTTACACAGCTTAGAATATTTGTTTTAAATCGTATTTATTTATTTATTTATTTATTTATTATATATGTCCACCCATTTTCTTTATCTAGATTACCTTTTCTTTTTGGGAAACCGATGGGTAATTTTATTTCCACAAAAATCGGTTACAGATTGAGGCAAGTGGAACCCTTTAAATAGTAACAAATTACAAAATACCCACACCTAAAGTTACACTCCCAAGATTACAACTCCACACAAGAAGAAGCTCCAAAATACAACTATACCCTTAAATGGAAACTCCAAAATACAAGTAAACCCATAATAGCCTACTAAAAATGAAGTCAATCAAAATAATCAAGAATTAGCAATTTAGCCTCTTAGGTATGGAATGTTTATTGAATCCCCATGCAGTAAGGTATTTAAGGGAAGAGTATGTACCACGTCGATTACCACCCTCTCAAAAGTAGCTCCCCATTTAACAACTCTGTTTCCTTCCCTAGGTATAAAGCTCCACACAACTTGCAAGTTACCAACAAGACTAAAAACATGATTGACATGTAAAGATTATACCAAGGAAGGGGTCTAGCTCCCTTAAGATTTTTAGTCAGCTCCAAAGAATTTAACTCGACATGTATGTATAGCATGTTAAATATGAGAACCACTTTAACCACCAACTGGATAGTCCAGACTTATGATTCCATCACACAGTAATATATACAATGTGACTGGAAATAAAAAATGCATTTATTTATATAGTCACTAAAGACACCACCAACACCTGCTTTAAATTTAGACCAACTATCATCGGTTTTCACCTTGATCCAAGGCTTACATAATTTCCTCCATAGGACCGGTTGGATCCCAAATGTATTATTCATGCTTGCCCACCTCTTTGCAATTATCATTTAAATAATCAATACCAACAAAGAAACCATAACCTACATTCCTGACCAGAGAAAAATATATTAAGAAATTCATAACAATATTATATTAATTTTTGATGAAACTGCACTTTAAAGAAAGACATTTTCTATGTTTTATTGCAAGAATGAAAATTTATAGGATATGGAGCAAAAAGATAGAAAAATGAGCGAATCTGGAATGAAAAATACTAAAAAAGATGAAAATTGAACAAGCTCACCGACGGCGAGGAATAGGCCGCCGACGGCATGTTTTTCCAGAGAGAATTTGAATATATTATAAAGGAGCCCGCCGATGGCAAGATCGAGCCCGCCGATAACGAGCCTGAGCAGTTAGCCTACGTTTTAGAAGCCCGCCAACGGCAAGATCGTTGGTGCCGACGGCGATAAGGTCGGTTCAAACAAAAATACAATGAATCTGGACGCTTTTTGAAGAGGTTCTTAAGCAACCTTTGGAAATATTTCTCCCTCTTTAAATAGAGACATATCTAGGCCAAAAATGTGTGTTCTGTTGGTGTGTGTGTCTTAAGCTGAGTCTGGAGAGTCTGAGTCTGAAGAGTCTGTAGTGTGTGAGTGTTCATTAGTAAGTTTAATTGAGTGTATTGTACAAGAAGGAAGAGTCAGAGGAACTTCAAGGAGTTTGCTTGGGGAGAAGATTTGAGATAAGTTTTTGTTTATTGTTTTACAGCTTTAAATGAAATCCAAGTTTTGTGTTATTCTTCATATGCATTCTGAGTAGTTGTCTCTGTCTTTCTCCTTATTGTTGAGATTTTGTGAAATAGAAAATTGAATTAGTTGTGCCTTAAATATTAAATAAAAAATTGTGATAATCTTAGGACGTCTAAAATCATAATTTTCATATCTAAATCATTAGTACATATATTTGGTGTGGAGTCAAGTTTTTGGCGCACATATATTTATCGGGGATCAAGTTTTCGGCGCCATTGCCGGGGAAATAAAGTAATTATTAAAGATAATTAAGTAATATATGTATATATATATATATATATATATATATATATATATATATATATATAATTAATAATTATTAAAATTACTAGAGTAACGGACTATTTTAAAATCTACTTAAGTTGTGTATGCGTAAATTTGGAACTGAAAGTTTAATACCTTACGATTCAGAATTAGAGCGCACTATTAAAAGAATTAGAAAACAGAAAAAAGAAATTATAAATTTAAATCAAATGGCAAATATTCCAGCAATTGAAAATACAAATCAACCAAGACCTTTAAGAGATTACGCTAACCCTACATTAGATGAAATTCACTTAACTATCCAAAATCCTGATGTAGCGGCTAATTCATTTGAGCTTAAACCTGCAATTATCCAAATGATACAGAATAATCAATTTAGTTGTTCACCAAACAAAGATCCTAATTTACATCTTGCTAGTTTTTTGGAACTTTGTGCTACTTTTAAATATGACGGAGTATCTAATGATGTTGTTAGACTTAGGATTTTTCTTTTTTCTTTAAGGGATAAGGCTAAGATGTGGTTAAATTCGTTAACACCTGGATCTATTAGAACTTGGGGAGAATTGTCACAAAAATTTCTATCCAAATACTTTCCTCCTTCAAAACTGTGAAACTTAGAAATGACATAACATCTTTTAGTCGGTTTGATGGAGAATCAATATACGAAGCTTGGGAGAGATTTAAAGATCTTCTTAGGAAATGCCCACATCATGCGTTACCAGATTGGTTAATTATTTAAACTTTTTATAATGAATTAGTAGGATCTCTTAGATCTATTATAGATGCTGCTGCTGGAGGTTCATTAATGTCAAAACCATTTGATGAGGCTTATTCATTAATTGAAGAAATGGCTAACAATTTTCAATGGCCTTCTGAAAGGTTAAGATGGATTTCCTAATGGGTTTACTGAGTTGTTCATCCATTGTTAATTAGCAGAGTTGTTATTCCAATTAAAATTTGGATGGGTCTTCCAACCAGTGTTGTAATAAATTGCATAACGATTATTAGGTCTATTATTAATAGCTTTTAAAGTTTCATATGAAGTTTGAGCATCTATAAGTTGTCCAGATGAATTTTCTTCTATTATATTAGGAGAATAATTCATTCCAAAATGATCTAATTTCTTAGATATAGCAGCAATCTGAGAAGCTAACATAGATATTGCGTCAAGGAAATTCTAATTATAAACCTTCTTACCACCTGGATTTAATAATAACTCTCAAATTAAGGAAAAGAAGTTATCTATGGAAAGATTAATATTAAATATGGGTCAGCATTTGCAGAATCAAGGAAATCTGCTACAAATTCAAGGGAACCAATTACAAAATCAAGGAACTGTAATTAAAAATATTGAAACTCAACTTGGACATATCGCTACTGCACTTAATAATAGAATTCCTGGAACTTTTCCTAGTAATGTGGAAATAAATCCTAAAGATAAAGGAAAAGAACAAATCAAAGCGATACAGTTACAAAGTGGAAAAGAGTTAGAAACAAGAATACAAAAAGAAATAGAAAGTGAAAACGAGAAAGTGGAAACTGAAAAAGAAAAGGATCAGCAAGATCGAAATTTAGAATATCCACTAATACCTATGAAAATTTTTGTAGAGAAACCACCACCACCATTTCCTCAACGATTAAAGCAACATAAAAAGGATAAGCAATTTTCTGAATTTCTTAAAATCCTGAAGAAATTAACGGTGAACATTCCATTTGTAGAAGCGTTAGAACAAATGCCCAATTATGTGAAGTTTATGAAAGATATTTTAAATAAGAAGAGACAGTTCACAGACAATGAAACGGTTGCACTTAGCAAAGAGTGTAGTGCAATTATTCAGAAAAAGCTTCCTGAGAAATTAAAGGATCCTGGTAGTTTCACTATACCTTGTGCTATTGGAGAAAAATTTTATGGAAAAGCTTTATGTAACTTGGGAGCCAGCATCAATCTTATGCCTCTATCAATTTTTAAAAGATTAGGATTGGGAGAAGTCTCACCTACTTCAATAACTCTTCAGTTAGCTGATCGTTCAGTGACATATCCTAAGGGAGTTATTGAAGATGTGTTAGTAAAAGTGGAGAAATTTATCTTCCCTGTGGATTTTATTATTTTAGATATGGAGGAAGATAAAGAAATACCTATAATTTTAGGGAGACCATTCTTAGCTACTTGAAGAGCTATTATTGACGTTCAAAAAGGAGAATTAACTATGAGAGTAAATGTTCAAGAAGTAACTTTTAACATTGCAAAATCAATGAAATATCCTGCTATAGAAAAAGATGAATGTTTTCGAATGAAAATTCTTAAAAATCTACGAAATGAACATTTTAAAGAATACTTTGAAGATAAACCAGAAATAGAAAATACATAATTATTTGAAGAAATAGATAATGAAAAATTAGATTATATTGTTGACCTCATTTTTCGTGAGGTCTGATCTCTCTCTCCTTAGTGCTTAGGATCTAGCCATAGGTTTTCCCTTTGACTATCCTAGAGGACTAGAAATGGAACCCATCACTTAGAAATTCAAACACTTCTTAACTCCCTTCAAACCCCACAATTTTGATTGTAAACCCTCAGGCCACTTGGAGGGTTAAGATCAAATGTGAAGGTTTAAATAATGAGTTCCCTATAGGACTCTTTGGCCTTATGATTACCCTGGGTGGTTTGGTCCTGGTGAGGGTAAGCTTGCACACACCACACTCTCACACACATTCCAAAAATCTAAAACCACACTTATACCTGATTTGACTCCCTGACTCATGTAGGTAACTCATATGAATGGACCTTAACCTCTAAGCCCCTAGCTAAGAGGGTTAAGAACAACATATTGAGTGCCTAAGTGAGTCCTCTCATGGCTCTTGTGAGCTTAATATGGCTTCATAGCTCAACCAAAATAGTTTCATTTCACTCACACCTAAGTATTCTTCTTTTTTACCAAATTTCAATTTTTGACCCCGGTGCCCTAAACCCACCAAACCTACCAAATGCCCTTGAAATTGCCCAAAATTTGCAAAATTGCCTAAATTACCCAAAATTCCTCAAAATCAATCCTAAATGTTCTCCAACACTCAAATTGATAATCCATGGCCAAATATACCAAAATTTCGAAAAAATACCCCCAAATACCCTCAAAATACCCAAAATACCCTTTTTAGCCCAAAAATTTAAAAATTCCAAAAATTCCCAGAAAATTCCACAAAATCTTAAATATTCCCAATTTCATTTTGTTCAACTACACCATAGGCCAATTTTGTCAATTTAGCCTACTTTTACTAAAATCCCCAATTTGACCTTTTTTTAACCTAAAATGAACCCAATGTCAAACCAAAGCAACCCAATTGATCCCAATTTTGATCCAATTCAGTTCTAAACTTCAAATTAATATCCTCAATATCAATTTGAACTAAATCCAAACCCAATTTTATCAACATATGGGTCCAATTTCAATTTGAAGCCTAAAAGCCTAATTTTGGGCCCATGACCTAAACTTAGCCCAAACCAACCCAACTCAACTCCAATTAGCCCCAAATCTTTTCTAAAACCTTCCTAACATCCCCACAAACAAAACACTAATTTGATTTGCCCCAAATTTAGACCTAAATGCTACCCAAGCCTAACCCAAACTAAAATTTCCCAAATTGGCCTAAACCAATCATAAACCCAAACAAGTTCAAATCCCAAAATTAAGACCCAACCAAAAATTGGAAACTCTTTTTTACACCCCATAAACCTTTTGTAACATTAATTTTACATCAAACCCAACATTAACCCAACCTTAGACCAAGTTAGCCCAATTTGACCCACTTTGACCCTATTGTTAAAGAAGCCCAAATTAAACCCAATTCAACTCAAAATCACCCCAAACTTGTTCCAAATCACTCATGGCACATTCCTAAACCAATTTCAACATTTATTTGACACAACCCTTCACCAAAGTTTCACCCATCAATTTGTTTTAAAAACCTAAAAGCCCACTTTCCTAAAGCATTTTAAAAGCCTATCTTCACCAAATTTTAAAAAAAAAGCCCAAAAATCCATTCTAAAGTTCATATGACACTCTTCTTCATCATGAATTCAATTAAAACCATCCCTAAGTTCCAATTGATCATCAAATTATTCTAAATCAAGACAAATTCCAATTTCCCCTAAATTCATCAAAAATGCCGAAACCCATTTTTATGAAAATAAGCCAACCTTTTCCCAAGCCATGGGCAAGCCAAATGAAGCCATTCACAAGCCATATGAAGCCATGAGAGCTTTGACACCTCACCAAGCCATTAATGGCAAGAAGAGGGGGTTCTTTCTTAACCCTTCACTAAACCTTTTTAACCCCATTTATGCTACACTCTAAACCAAGCTTAGCCACCTCACCATGGATAGAGACCTCACCACCTTCTCTTGGCTGACCTAAAGGATTCCTTTCAGCCCAAAATCAAGTCTTGGTGGGTGCACCTAGCCCAAGAGCATGGTTTGAGCAAACCAAACCCAAAATGAGCCCTACCCCATTCCACTTTAATCAAACCACTTTACACATGGCCAAAGCCAATTGAGTTCACCAAACCCCAGCCCTGACCTCACTGGTCAAGATGCTGCCCCATGCCTGGCCGGCCAGCCACCACAGCCGCCGGAAAACGCCATGGTCGAGAGCTCCATATGAGCCAAATTTTCAAATTCATTATTGCTGAGTTGCCTCAACCCAATTGGACTCTACAGCTGTTCTTTCCTTGCCCTGAACAGCTGATCTCAAGCCCTAACTCGCCCTGGGAAGCTCCAGCCATGCGTATTTAAACACCACCACCTCTCGGCCAAAGAAGGTGCTGAACCAAACCTTACCAAAACTCTGTCAAAATCACTCCACACTCTTCTCCTAGCATAAAGCACTTAATCCCCACTAAAATCCAACCCTAATTTCCCCTCTGTGAGCTCAATTTCTGAGTTCAATTTCAAGCCCAAAACTATGACACTTCACCACAGTGAGTCAATCCCCAAATTGATTGACTCTACACCTTCACCAGACCAAGAGAAGAAGTCCCCCAGCAAAATCCCCCTCACTAGGCCAGCCATTCTCTCTATCGGCCAAGCTTTGAAATCGGGCTTGGTGGATATCGGGTCTAGACAATTCACCAGGGCTAGAGGCTTCATCCCTAGGCTCCTCTAGCTCTAACGAATGTGTCGAGCACATTCAGTCGAGGCTTCACCTCCTGAACCAAGGTATGGAAACTCCTTCTCGAGAGCTTCTTTCGATTCTCCATTTTGTTGGAGTCAATTTCAATGCATGATAGCCGTATGGATGTGTTCGTCTCGTTCAGACGAGTTCATAGAGCATAAGAACGTGTAATTTGGTTAAGTATCGAGCGAGATATTAAACCCAGAAGGTGGACGGCTCTCGGGTTAGAACGCCTGGGGACGATGAACGGATGTCGTCCATTCGCGTGTGTATCGAATGGACGGTCCAGATCGAGCCGGACGAGAAGATGGAGCGAGACCGCGGGCCGCGTGGCATCCCAGTCGGATGGCGGCGTCAAATGGTGGAGCGACGCATGGCCTTTCGGAGCTGCCGAGGTTGAGTCAGCGCCGCGCTGGATAAGTAGATAAATAGGGTATTTTGGAATTAATTAAATACTAGAAACTTTAAAAATCCATATCTTTGTGTAGAAAAATCATAAAAATAAAATTAAAATATCCTCTTGCTCAATGAGCAGAGAAGAATAATGTGGAAAAAGAATTAAGTTGTTTTGTTAAGTATTTTATTTTTAATTAATTATTTACTGATTTCAGTATTTTAATTCTCCATTCATGCATATAATTCACTATGGCATGAGACCATAGGGCTTTTGTAGCCTCTGTCTTTGGGAACATTCCCTGAATTTTCCAAGGCCAGAGGCCATCTCTATGGTAAGTTATTGATTTTCCAATTTTATGTCTCTGTTTTGGAATTTTAATTCCAATAATTTGCATGTTGCTTAGAAAATTCTAAGAAAATTAGGGGAGATAGCTTATGACTAGAGAACCCTAGGAAAATTATGGTTTGATTTAATTCCTTAAAAATAACCCTAATTAGTCCAAATACTCAAAATTGAATTTTAATTAATTAGAATTAACCACACATCAAAATTACTTGAAAACAATTCTCCACTATCACTTAGGATGTAGAAAACCTCATATAAAAATTTCAAGTCAATTGGAAATGATTTAACTAATTAAATGAATTAATTAAGTGACATAGTTATTTTGAAAATAAAAAAAATTCATAAAACCCAAAATATATTTTAAAAATTCACCAAATTAGTTTTGTGGCCTCTCTGTTGTCAGAGAAGTCTAAAAAAATTAAAATTGGAATTTTCTAAAAATTTTCATTTTTAATCATATTTTTAATATTTTAATAATTAAAAAATAATAAAAATCACAAAAATATTAAAAATCATAAAAATGTCATATTTTGCTTCCTAATCATTTATGAATCAACCAAATGTTTTTCCTAAGTCTCTATTTTAAGATATTGAATTTTAAAGGCTTAAGACAATTTTTAATATTAAAAAATGAATTTTCCAACCTTTTTACCAAATTAATTCCAATAAATCAAAGAAAAATCAGAAAAATATAAAATTTGTTTCTCTGAGTTCCTTGAGGTCAGAGAGATTTAAAAAAACATAAAACTTAATTTTCAACTTCAATTTTATTTTATAATTAATTAATACTCCAAAACTTAAAATAATTACAATAAATAAAATATAATTCAAAAAATCACGAAAATTGGTCCAAGTGGTTCTCTAATCAATAGAGACATCCCATAATTTTCCCAAGGACAGAAACTTTACCTTGGTCATGTTGTTGAATTTTCATTGAAACCCTCTTTTTCTCACAAAAATAAATATATAAATTAAATTAAATTCAGAAAAACCACATTTTCTCCTCTAGTGTCTTAATTGACATATGAGTGAAGTGGCATAAAAATTTTAAGTTCATTTGAGCTTAATATGATGAGTTATGAAAAAATAAGCCTAAAGGGGCATAAAGGTAATTGAAGGATTTTAACCCTAATTAATATTTAGGTTTAATCAAAAGTGAAGGTAAAAATATTTGATCTTAATCTTCTCTTGGATGATTGAAACTTAGGGAATAAATGGGTAGAAACCCATTAACCACTTTGAAAATATCAAAATGGAACTTTAATTAATTAAATCTTTTAAATTTTGGGAGAATAATTAAAATTTTGGATTATTAGGGATGTGACTTAAGAAGATACCAATTCTTTAATTTAAAATCCCTAAATGAATCAATTTAATACTATTTAACTCTTAATTAAACTTAAGATGATAATTAAATAATTAAAAGGAAAATAACCCTTAATTAAATTAAAGCTTAAAACATTAGGTGATTTGATAATCAAATTAAATTAAATTGAGAACATTAAAATTAATTTGAAATCACTTAAGAACAAACTTAAAACAAATTTAAAACCTTAATCAATTTCAAAACAATTCATAATTAAAATATAAAAATCAAACTAATTAAAATCATCCTAAAGTATTATAATTAATCCAAATCAAGTCATCAAAATTTAACAAAAATAAATAATTTAAACACCTCTTTCAACCTAAGTAAATTTAAAACATTAAAATTAATCTGAAATATTAAGATCATTTAAATTATAAAGATTTAGTTGAATTAAAACAACTTGAACACTATTCCAAACTTAAAATTATTAATTAAAATTTTATAACTAAACCAAATCACTTTAAATCATCAATTCCAATTTTAAATTAAGGATTGTTAAAATCTTCAATGAATTAATTTGCCCCTAAAGGCTTTTATTATTATAACTCGTAAACAAAGCATCAAGTGAAATGTCACTTTACTCATAGGATAATCAAACATCATAGTTCACTGAGCAAGAAGCAAAACTTAACTAAATCTCTTGAATGATTAATTCACTTGTATAATGAAATTCAGTTGAACTCGAAATAATCTCAGAAGTATTGAAAAGATGTTCAGGATTTGTTCTAAGCACTTTCTCAATACGATGAGATGTTTTAGAAGAACAATCGAACTTGATTGTTCTTTGGTGAAGAAAATCATCCATAAAACATAAGAACCTAAACGTTATAGGAAATTACTAGCAATAGGATTAGGATTTTGGTAGACAACCAGAACCTTCCCTTAGCTTTACCTAGGTATCTCTGGCAATTATTTAAATGCTCTGACATGTGTTTTAAGTGCAGCTTGGAATGACGAGAAGACTCTCCAGGTACGCTTTTACTTTATTGCAATTTACTTACATGTACTGCACTTTACTTTTCTTGCATGTTAAACAAGAATGTCACCCTGCATGAAAACTGAAACCTTTAGGATAGCCACAAAACTGAAACCCAAAACTAAATTAAAAGTCACAGCAAGATAAAATTCATCGCCACAACATTCAAAATATAAAACAACTCAAATTTTAATCACAAATAGAACACAAAACTACAACTACAACAAAACTAAAACGTCTCGTTGGATGATCGGGAATACCTCGGATGATGTAACCTACGTGTTGCTAACGGGATTTCCCACGGTCTAAATGAAAGTGTGGAACTCATTCAGTTGAGTTTAGCAAATTCATTTGGACTAAGTGAATCCGATAAAAATAACAGTGCCAGAATGATGGAACCGTGGGATCTTAACCGGTGTTGTTATAATCAACTTTAAGATTCCCCTAATAAAACACTAAGATATTTGAACCCTAAAACTTTTTTAAACCAGAATACTTCTCGCATCTCTTGATTTTCACTTTCTAAAACTAAACCTCTGCAATGACAAGGAGCTTGGAGCATAGTGGGCAGCACGACCATCGTCTTCAGCAAAACTTGAGTCTACCCCAGTAAAACCTTTCCTAGTTTTAAATAACAAAGCATAGGATTTCGAGGTATTTTGCCTAGTGCAACATAAATCCTCAACTTTCTGTTAGGCATTTTGCATAATCATATTATGCAAATTTAGCTCTAACCGGTCTTAGGATTCCGAGGTAGTTGTTTGGTACGACATAAACCCTCACATCTTCGAGGCTATTTGTATGATTATATCATACAAGCATAAGTCCTAAAATAACTAAAATTGGCAGGATAACAACTTTGGGAAGTTGCCAAGATTCTTCTTGGATCCTCAGCTTCTCCTACTTCTTTTCCTTTGGATTCCTGAAATAAACTGTTCTAAATTTGAGCTAATCCCTTTTGAAATTCCAAAATTCTATCCTTTGAAAACCTTAAACTTTGAAATTCTTGAGAACAAAACCACTGATCATTATCGAGAGTTTTCTTAAGTGATTCTCATCATTTAAGATGTAATTAACTATAAGGGCTTACTCTTATAGGGAACTTTAAGAACCCATATAATATAAACCCTTCTTAATTCATTTATATTAAGCGAGTGGAACTTGTCGGCTTATAAAATTAGTTCGCGAATCAAACAGATGTCACAAATCTTCTAGTTTATTTAATCGAGCCCCATCATCAAGTAGTGTGTCTATTCTTCGAGATAGATACACGGTTTGTGGTGTGGTGCTCGTTTATATAAACTATTTGGGATGTGAGATCGGATTGATTTCATATCTTAAAATTTTTAAACTTAAAATTATTTTCGAAAATCAAATGCTACTTTCTAAATTATATATATATATATATATATATATATATATATATATATATATTAAATTTAAAATTTAAAATTCACCGACAATTTCTGTAGGCGACCCCCTTTTCAAAACATAACCTAAAAATATGCCGGCAGTTTCAAAACATAAACTAGTTCCTCTCTCCATTTTGATCAGATGGTTTTGCTTTCATAAATCTGCAGCAAGCCCATGTCCCTAGTGGACCAAGCTATCATTCTTCCGTTGAAATACCACGTTCATTTCTATCTTGAACGGGTATAATCAACTCTCTTGAATTTTGGAGCCATTGTTTAGACACTCCTAAACAGAGAGGTTCCAAAATCCTTCTACCTCTTTGAGGTGGGGTGGACCCCCAATAGGTGTTAGCTTAGGAGCGGTCCTTCGGGTTGAGAGGTCTTACGAGACTTTCTCTTCCTTTCCAATTTTGAATCAGGTCCTTTACCTTTTCTATAATTTTAATCGTTTTGTTCCTAACAAACAAATCCTTTAATAAACAACCTTCTAATAAATGAACTCTTTAAAAAAATCACAAATACACCAAGATAAACAAAAATGTGTTCAGACTCTTTCTTTTTCGTCCTAAGTATTGCGACAAAATGATGCATAATTCGGGACTGACGTTCGGAATCTACCCTGCAGAAAATGTTTGCACCAAAGTTAATCTTCTCCTTCACTAACGAAAAGGACTTCACTGTTTATAAGGCGAGCTGCCCAACAATGGAATCATCCATTTTGGACAAGGATTCGACAACACAGATATCAACTTCGCTGACGTCACCCTCTTCGCACTAAAGAACAATGTGCCAGAAACTGAGAAACTCATGATTGAGTTCAACCTGAAGTCGACTCAAGAATTCCCTCCCCTGCAAAGGGTCCCAACTGAAAAGAACACTGCTGTTCGTAAGAGGACTGTTATCTCTACCCCCACCAGTCTGGTCATCTCTACACCTGCCTCGGCTCCCGCCAAATGGAAGGGAAAGGGAGTCCAAATTTATGATGAGCCTGCTACCGTGGAGGGTACAGATTTTGCTGCAACACCGTCTGGTTTCGAAATCTGGTCCAGTTCGAAGTTTACTCGGACTCAGAGAAGAAATAGGAGCGTAAAAGATCACCAGGATCAAGAAGACAAAGACCGCCGAAGTTGCTTTTCTGGAAAAGATTCCTGAACTGCCCGAGTATTCACCCCTGTTGGAAGGAAGTAGGTTTCACCCTCTCTCTGCTGCATCAGATGAAGAAGATGCCCGAAGGATCGCCACTTCATTACCCCGACCTGCATACTATAGTGACTGTAAGAGGAAGAGGGCCAACACTACGCCGCTTACCCGACTACAAGCCGTAGTGGAGAAGCTAGCTAACAAAGAAGGGTGCCCCGTATCAGAGATCCTAAGGAGGATGGGACGAGTGCCAGTCAAATCCCGCCTCGGACCGCGAGTAGAGCCTGTCACTGCCGTAGAGAAACCAAGGAAGAAAGTGCGAGCTAGTGAGAGAAGTTCGCCTGTTGTCGTATCAGGTCACCATATTAGGGAGGACACTACCTACCAGAGTACAACCGATAGACCATCTGATCCTAGGCCTTCTGCTGCAAGAAGGATGGTGTGGCAACCTATTATTGCTGAACCGATACTGACACAATGTTATGGGAAGAAGATTCTCGTCAGAGAACCTGAATCTGAAGAAAGCACCACTACATTAAAAGAAACTCCTGAAAAAGAAGTTCAACAGTCATCACATGACAACCTTCGAACCATTTGGAATAGACCACTTGAGGATGCTATAGGAAAACTAAGAATGGACATCCGACGATTGGCAAAAGAAAAAGGGGAAAAGTTGGAACTGAAGTAGATTCATTAGAGTTCATGGTTGAAGAATATGCTGAGATCAACATGGTCGATACCCGAGCATCGTCAGCTCTGCAGAGTGCTCCATCAGCTTCAGAAAGGGAAGAACCAAAAGTAATGAGAGCACATTTTCAGGAAAAAGATGATACGATTTCTCAGATGGCAAAGAGGATGGAAGAGATGGCTGCTGCCTTAGCCACTCTCCATAGTCAGTTTCAACCTCAAAAAGAAACACCCCCAGAGATTATCCATATCGCAGACGGAGGAAAGGAAATCACATCTGTCAACGGGGATGAACAACCAAAGAAAGATTCTATGCAGAGCATGATTCCCAAAAAAGATATTAAGGACATGGTAGAAAAGCAGGTGCGAGAAGCCTTAGCTTAGTCTAAGAGTGGAGCATCTATTCAGACGGGTAGACCTTACCCTGAAGAATTTGATGCAGTCCAATACCCAAAAGGCTTTGTACCACCTCTGTTCAAGACTTTTGATGGAACGGGAAACCCCCGGCAGCATGTCGCACATTTTTGTGCTAGTTGCTGCAATGTCGGTGGGAGCGATGCTTTACTCTTTCGACAGTTCGTCGGCAGCTTATCAGGGATTGCCATCGACTAGTATGCAGAATTGCCAAATGGCTCAGTTAAGACCTTTTCAGATTTATAAAACCTCTTCGTTAAGTGGTTTGCCAGGGCTCAGCACCACATCACTATCGATGATCTGGTGGTGGAGCAACAGAAACTGAACGAAACTTTGGTGGACTACATACTTCGATGGAGGAACTAAAGCATGAAGTGTGAACCTCAACTTCAGGAACAACATGCAGTCAGTATCCTACTGAAGAGTATCCATGGCCCGATAGCACTTCTCCTTAAAGGATTCATAATTAAGACTTTCGAGAAGTTGCTTAGCAAGGCCGGGAGCTTGCAGGAGGAGACAAAGCAGCTGAGTTTTGTTGACAAGACTGATAAGCAGAAGCCCGTAAAGGCATTCGAAAAGAAATCCGGGATCGTCGCGGCAGTGGATAAAGGTAAGCAGCCAGTGCAAATACAGCCATAGCGGCCACAACCTAGTTATCAACCACCGCAACGAACATACCAACAACCTTAACAGACTACCAACAGCCTCGACCAAGCTATCAGTCTCAGCATTATGAGCAACCACCACGTTCATCGCGTACCCTGAAAGAACTTCTAAATAGGAAATATCCATTCAAGACTGAAGCAGTAGCGAAGATGTTCCGCAGTTTAATGAAGACACCAGATTTTCTGCTACCAGAGCCCAAGAAGCCAGAAGAAGTCAACAAGAAAGATCATCCGAACTACTGTCCCTACCACCGGATGCTCGGACACAAAATAGAAGATTGCATCACTTTCAAGAGTTGGCTTGACGACAATCTCCGGAAAGGGAACATAACTATCCCGAAGGAATACATGAAGGAGCCCCAAAAAGGAGGTTCCGTCAATGTTATCTCAACGGATCCTATTGTTCTGATAGACCCGTACACGACTAACGATGGATGGAGTACCGTCTGGACAAAGTCTTCGAACAAAATTTTGGATCACATCCAGACCGCTTCGGTGCGCGCTTCAACTCAAAGTTTGAAACCTGTCAAGCCGGCACTATCGCTTGTGATTGAAGAACTGCCCCAGAAAAAGGAGAAGATCGTGGAAGAAAAGAAGACCGAGGCTCCGAAGGGTAGACTAGGGGCTGCTTATCCTAGGATGGTTGTTTCTGATTCGGGGGAAAAATCCCTCAGACCTCTGACTCTGTACGATTATTTGCTCGCCCCGGTGGGATCTTATAATGATAAGAGTTATGGCATTGGCTACTGTTGACCTCATTTTTGATGAGGTCTTCTCTATTCTCTCTCCTTAGTACTTAGGATCTAGCCTTAAGCTTTCCCTTTGACTATCTTAGAGGACTAGAAATGGAACCCACCACTTAGAAATTTAAACACCTCTTAAACTCCCTGCAAACCCCATAAGTTTGATTGTAAACCCCCAAGTCACTTGGAGGGTTTAGATCAAATGTGGAGGTTTAAAGGACGAGTTCCCTATAGGACTCTTTGGCGCCTTAGGATCCAGGTGGCCTCGTTCTAGTGAGGGTCGACTTGCACACACATTACACTTTCACACACATTCCAAATCCTAAAACCATTCATACCTAGCTTGACTTCCCGACTCATGTAGGTAATCCATATGGATGGTCCTCAAACCCTAAGCTCCTCGTGCTAAGAGGTTAGGAACAACATAGTGAATGCCTCAAATGAGTCCTCTCATGGCTCTTATGGGCTTGATATGGCTTCATGGCTCAACCAAAGTGATTCCATTCTACTCAAACTTGATCAATTTTCATTTTTCCAAAATTTCAATTTTTGACCCCTGGGGCCCTACACCCGCCAAACCTACTAAATGTCCTTGAAGCTACCCAAAATTTGCAAAAATTACCTAAATTACCCAAAATTCCTCAAAACCAGTCCTAAACATTTTCCACCATTCAAATTGATCATCCTTAGCCAAATATACCAAAATTTCCAAAAATACCCTAAATACCCTCCAAATACCCAAAATGCCCTTCTTAACCAAAAATTCCATAAATTCCAAAAATTACCATAAAATTCCAAAAAATCTCAAATATTCTCAATTTCATTTTATTCAACTACACCATAGACCAATTTTGTCAATTTAGCACACTTTTACTAAAACCCTTAATTTGACCCATTTTTAACCCAAGTGGACCCAATGTCAAACCAAATCAACCCAATTGACCTCAACTTTGACCCAATTCAATTCTAAACTTCAATTCAATATCCTCAATATCAATTTAGTCCAAATGCAAGCTCAATTTGATTGACATTTGGATCCAATTCCAATTTGAAGCCTAAGGCCCATTTTTGGTCCATGACCTAAACCTAGCCCAAACCAACCCAATTCAACTCCAATTAACCCCAAATCTTTTCCTAAACCTTCCTAATATCCCAAAAAACAAAAAACTAACAAGAGTTGCCCAAAATTTGAACCTAAACTCCACCCAAACCTAACCCAAAACCAAAATCCCCATTTTTGGCCTAAACCCAAACCTAACCCAAATGGGCCCAAATCCCAAAATCAAAGCCCAACCAAAGTTGAAAACTCTTTGTAGCACCCCCATAAACATTTATCAACATTAATTTTACATCAAATCCAACACTAGCCCAACCTTAGCCCAAGTTAGCCCAATTTGACCCACTTTTGCCCCTTTACCAAAAAAATCCCAAATTAAACCCAATTCAACTCCAAATTATTTCAAACCTATTCTTGATCACTCATGATACATCCATAAACTAAACCCAACATTTGTTTGGCCCAATATTTTACAAAACTTCCATTTACCAATTTGTTTTCAAACCTAAAAGCCCACCTCCTTAAACATTTCTAAAGGCCCATCTAAAATAAATCCAAAAGCCCAAAATCTATCCTAAAGCCCACATGAAATTTCTCCTCATCATCCCCTTTGATTTAAATCACTCCCTAAGTTTCAAATTCATCATTAAACTTTTCTAAACTAATTCATGTGCCAAATTACCCTTAAATATACTAAATCCTTAAAACCCACTTTCATGAAACCAAGCCAAGCCATCCCTAAGCCATATGGAGCCATGGAGCCATGCATAAGCCATATGCAAGCCTTGGGAGCCCCTTTCCACCTCACCAAGCCATTAATGGCAAGAGGAGGGGCCCCTTTCTTAAGCCTTCCTTAAGCACTTTTAACCTCATTCATGCTACACACTAAACCAAGTTTAGCCACCTCACCATGGATGGAGACCACACCATTTTCTCTTGGTCGACCCAAGTGATTCTTTTCAACCCAAAACCAGCCTCAGGTGGTGAACCTAGCCCAAAACCATGGGTTGACCCATTTGGACCCAAAATAGCCTTCCCCCATTCCATTTCAATTCAACTCCTTTACACATGTCCATGGCCAATTGACTACACTAAACCCCAGCTCTGACCTCCCTGACCTTGAGGGTGACCTGACCCTGGCCGGCCAGCCACCACAGCCGCCGGAAACCACCAGGCCGAGAGCATCCATGTGAGCCAATTTTTGAGTTCTTCCTTGCTGACTTGTCCCATGCCTAATGGCCACCATGGCTGTTCTTCTCCTCACCAGAGCAGTTGATCCAAGCCATTAAACCCCCTGGGAAGCCCTCCAGCCACCTCTATTTAAACCACACCACCTCTCGGCCAAAGGAGGTGCTGAACAAAATCCTACTGAAACTCTGTCAAAATTGCTCCAAACCACTCTCCACACATAGAGCACTTGATCCCCATTGGATTCCAGCCCTAATTTCCCCCAGCTGAGCTCAATTTCTGAGTTTAAATTCAAGCTCAAAACCAGGACATCTCCCAAACCTCCACCAAATCCAAATTAAACTCACCCACACCTGCACAGGACCAAGAGAAGGAGTTCCCCAGTGAAAGCCCCCTCTCCAGGCCACCCAGTTGCTCTAGCCTCCAAGCTTTGAAATCGGCTGTGGACACTTTCATACCTGCACAATTCCCAGCAGCTGGAGACTTCATTCGGAGCTTCCTGGGTGCAATCGAAGGTGACACAACTCTCCGATCGAGCTACACTTCTCGAAGCAAAGGTATGGATCATTCCTTCCTCCCGAGCTTCTAGCAATTCTCCATTTCATTTCAGTCAATTTCATGGCATGTAAACCGTATGGATGTGTTCGTCTCCTCAAGACGAATCCATAGAGCATAAGAACACGAAAATCCGTTGAGAAATGAGAGAGTTCTTAGGGTTTTAGAGTGGACGGTCACGGGTGCACACCAGTCGTAGACGATGACCAGGCGCCGTCCGATCGCGCGTGTATCGGTTGAACGACTCAGATTGCGTCAGATCAGAGGAAGGAGCGAGACAGAGGGACGCGTGGCGGCTGACTCAGATGGCGGCGTCGAATAGGAGCGTGCCGTGTGGTCTTTCGATCTGCCGTAGGTTGACGCGGCGCTGAGTCGGATAAGTAGATAAATAGGATTTTTTCTATTTATTTAAATACCCATAACTTAGAAAATCCATATCTTTGTGTAAAAAATCATAAAAATAAACTAAAAATATCCACTTGCTCAGTGAATAGAGAAGAATAATGTGGAAAAGAAATCAAGTTATTTTGATGAGTATTTTATTTTTAATTAATTATTTACTCATTTCAGTATTTTGATTCTCCATTTGCATTGACACTTCACCATGACATGAGACCATAGGGCTTTTGAAGCCTCTGATCTTGGGAACTTTCCCTGAATTTTTCAAGATCAGAGGCCATCTCTATGAAAAGTTATGTATTTTTCAAGTTTATGTCACTATTTTTGGTATTTTAATTCCATTAATTAGCATGTTGCTTAGAAAATTCTAGGAAAATTTGGGGAAGTTTCTTAGGACTAGAGGACCCTAGGATAATTATATTTTGAGTTAATTCATTAAGAATAACCCTAATTGGCCTAATTACTCGAAATTGAACTTTAATTAATTAGGGTTAACCACACATTAAAATAACTTGAAATCAATTCTCCACTAATCTTTAGGATACAGAGAACCTTGTATAAAAATTTGAAGTCAATTAGAAATGGTTAGCACCACTAAATGAATTAATTAAGTCACATGATCAAAATTAAACTTTAAAAATTCATAACTCCAAAATTACATTTAAAAAATTTACCAAATGGGTTTTGTGGGATCTCTGATATCAGAGGAGTCTATAAAAATTAAAATTAGAATTTTCTAAAATTTTTCATTTTTAATGATATTTTTGATATTTAAATAATTAAAAAATAATAAAAATCACAAAAATAATAAAAATCATAAAAATGTCACATTTTGACTCCTAATCACTTAGGAACAAACCAAATATTTTTTCCAAGTCTCAAAGTAAACATATTGAATTTTAAAGTTTCAAAACAATTTTTAAAATTAAAAAATGTATTTTCCAACCTTTTCACTATATTAATTCCAATAAATTAAAGAAAAATTAGAAAATTGTAAAATTTATTTCTCTGAACTCCTTGAGATTAGAGAGATTTAAGAAAAATATAAAATCCATTTTTTAAACTTTAATTTTATTTTTTAATTAATTAACACTCCAAAACTCAAAATAATTATAATAAATAAAATATAATTTCAAAAATCACCAAAATTAGTCCAAGTGGTCCTCTGGTCATTAGTAACATCTCATAATTTTCTTAAGGACAGAAACCTTTCTTTGGTTATGTTGTTGAATTTTCCTTGAAATCCCTTATTTTTCACTAAAAATAATTATATAAATAAATTAAATTCAGAAAAATCACATTTTCTCCTCTAATGTCTTAATTTACATGTGAGTGAGGTGACATAAAAAATTTCAAGTTCATTTGAACTCAATTTAGTGAGTTATGAAATAAATAAGCTTAAAAGGGCATAAAGGTAATTAAAGAATTTAAACCCCTTTATTAAAATTTTAGGTTTAATTAAAATGGAGGGTAAAATATTTGATTCTATCTTTCTTGGATGATTGAAACTTTGGGAAATTAAAAGGGTAGGAACCCATTAATCACTTTTAATAAACCAAAAATGAAACTTTAATTATTTAAACAATTTAAATTTTGAAGATTAATGAAAATTTGAATTATCAAAAATAGGGATATAACTTGAGAGGATATTAATTCTTTAATTAAAAAATCCCTAATTAAATCACTTCAATAATATTTAACTCTTAATTAAGATTAAAATGATAATCCAAACTAAGTAAATTAAAAATTTTAAAAATAACCCTTAAATTAAAGGAAAGCTCAAAATATTAAGTGGTTTAACAATTAAATTAAATTAAAAGCTAAATTAAATTAAATTAAATTAAGTAAAAATTAAATTAAAATTAAAATTAAATTAAATTAACATTTTAACAATTAAATTAAATTTAATTTAAAATATTGAAATTAAATTAAATTAAATTAAGTTAAATTCAATTAAATTAAATTTAAATTATATTAAATTAACATCACTCAATAATAAAAGTAAAACAAATTTGAAATATTAAGACAATTCATAATTAAGAATATAAAAAATCAAACTAATCAAGATTAACCTAAAATATCATAATTAACCTAAACCAAATCATTAAGATATATGAATAATCTAAGTGAATTTGAAACACCAAAGATTAATTTAAAATACTAAAATCACTTAAAGTATAAAGATTTAATCCAAAAATATTTTGAACACTATTCCAAACTTAAAATTATTAATTAAAACCTCATAATTAAACTAAATCACTTTAAACCATTAACTCAAACTTCAAATTAAGAATGATTAAAGTTCTCAACAAACCAACTTGCCCCCTAAAGGCTTTAATTATTATAACTCTTAAATGGAGTATTAAGTGAGATGTCACTTCATTCATCAGGTAATCAAATGCCCAAGTTCACTGAGCAAGAGACAAAGATTAACTAAACTCCTGGATGATTAATTCACCTGTGTAACTAAATTTACTTGGACTCAAAATAATCTCGGAAGTATTGAAAAGATGTTTAGGACTCGTCCTAAGAACTTTCTCAATATGATGAGATGTTTTAGAAGAACAATTGAATTTAGTTGTTCTTTGATGAAGAAAATCATCCTTAAAACAAAATACAAGAACCTAGACGTCATAGGAGATGACTAGCAATAGGACTAGGACTTTGGTAGACAACGAAAACCTTTTCCTTAGCTTTACCTAGGTACTTGTTATAAATATTTAAATGTCTTAATATGTGTTTTAAGTGCAGCTTGGGATGACGGGAAGACCTTCCAGGTACGCTTTTATTTTATTGCAAATTACTTTATTGCAATTTACTTACATGCATTGCACTTTACTTTTTCTTGCATGTTAAACAAGATTGTTGCATGAAAACTAAAACCTTTAGGATAGCCACAAAACTGAAACCAAAACTAAATTAAAAGTCACAACAAGATAAAATTCACCGCCACAACATTCTAAAATATAAAACAACTCAAAATTTAATCACAAACAGAACAACAAAACTACAACTGCAACTAAATTAAAACGTCTCGTTGAATGATAAGAAATACCTCGGATGATGTAACCCACGTGTAGCTAACGAGATTTCTTACAGTCTAAATGAAAGTGTAGATCTCATTTAGTTGAGTTTAGCAAATTCATCTGGACTAAGTGAATTCGATGAAAATAACTGATGCTTGGATGATGTAACCGCAGGATCTTAATCGGTCTTGTTTAAACAACTTTAAGATTTGTTTTAATTAAAATATTAAAAATATTTGGACTTTAAGATTTCTAAACCAAAACACTTCTCTCATCTCCTGATTTTCACCTTCTAAAACTAAACCTCTGCAACAACAAGGAGCTCGGAGCATAGTGGGCAGCACGACCATCGTCATCAGCAAAACTCGTGTCTACTTCAACAAAACTTTCCTTAGAATTAAATAACCAAGCCATAGGATTTCGAGGTAGTTTGCCTAGTGCAACATAAATCCTCAACTTTTTGTTAGGCATTTGCATAATCATATTATGCAAATTAAGCCCTAACTCGGTCTTAGGACTCCGAGGTAGTCGTTCGGTACGACATAAACCCTCACATCTTCGAGGCTATTTGTATGATTATGTCATACGAATATAAGTCCTAATTAATTAAAATTGGCAAGATTGAAACATTAAGTAAATTCTCAAATTGAAGCCAAACAATAGGATAGTTTGGGAAGTTGCCAAGATTCTTCTTGGATCCTCAGCTTCTCCTACTTTTCTTCCTTTGATTCCTAAAATAAACTGTTCCGAATTCGAGTCTAATCCCTTCTGAAATTTCCAAAATTCAATCCTTTGAAAACTTTAAACTTTGAAATTCTTGAGAGCAAAACCACTGATCATTATCGAGAGTCTTCTTAAATGATTCCCGTCATTTAAGATGTAATTAACTATAGGGGTTTGCCCTTATAGGGAACTTTAAGAACCCAGTAATATAAACCCCGCTTAATTTCATTTATATTAAGCATGGGAACTTGTCGGCTTATAAAGTTGGTTCGCAGACCAGACGGATGTCACAAATCTTCTAGTTTATTTAATCGAGCCCCATCATCAAGCGAGGTGTCTTTTTCGGGATAAATACACGGTTTGTGATGCGGTGCTCGTTTATATAAACTATTTGGGATGTGAGATCAGTTTGATTTCATATCTTAAAATTTTCAAATTTAAAATTATTTTCAAAATCAAATGCTACTTTCCAAATTATATATATACATATATTTAAATTAAATTTAAAATTTAAAATTTGCCGACAACTTCTTTAGGCGACCCCTTTTCAAAATACAACACTCAACCTAAAAATAAGCCGTACAACTTCTGGCGACTCTGCTGGGGACTATTTCCTCTCTCCATTTTGATTAGATGGTTTTGCTTTCATAAATCGATAGTGAGTCCATATCCCTAGTGGACCAAAAGTATCCTTCTTCCGTTGGCATACCACATTCATTTCAATCTTGAACGGGTATAGCCAACTTCTCTCGGATTTAGGAGCCTCTGTTTAGACACCCCTAAACAGAGAGGTTCCGAAATCCTTTTACCTCTTTTCTGAGGTGGGGTGGACCCCCAAAAGGTGTTAGCTTAGGAGCGGTCCTTCGGGTTAAGAAGCCTTACAAGAATTTCTCTCCCTTTTCAATTCTGAACCGGGTCCCTTCCTTTTTTTCTATAAACCTCCGTTCTTTAAACATTTCATTCCTAACAAAAAAAATCCTCTAATAAATAACCCTTTAATAAACGAACTCTTTTAAATCAGAAATACATTAAGATAAACGAAAATGTGTTCAGACTCTTTCTTTTTCGTTCTAAGTTTTGTGACAAAATGAAGCATAATTCGGGACTGACGTTCGAAATCTACCCTGCAGAAAATGTCTGCCCCAAAGTTAATTTTCTCCTTCACCAATGGAATGGACTTCGCCGTCTATAAGGATGAGCTGCCCGACAATGGAATCATCCATTTTGGACAAGGATTCGACAATACAGATATCAAGTTTGCTGACATCACTCTCTTCGCACTAATGGACAAAGTGCCAGAAACTGAAGAGCCCGTAATTGAGTTCAACTTGAAGTCGACTCAAGAACTCCCTCCCATGCAAAGGATTCCAGCTAAAAGAAGTACTGCTATTCGTAGGAGGTTCTGTCAATGTTATCTCGATGGATCCTATTATTCCGATGAAGCCGTATACGACCAATGATGGATGGAGTACCGTCTGGACAAAGTCTTCAAAGAAAATCTTAGACCATATTCAGAACGCTTCGGTGCACGCTTCAACTCAAAGTTTGAAACTTCCAAGCCGACACTATCGCTTGCGATTGAAGAACCGCCCCAGAAGGAAGAGAAGATCGTAGAAGAAAAGAAAACCGAGGCTTCGAAGGATAGACTAGGGGTTGCTTATCCTAGGATGGTTGTTTCCGATTCGGGGGAGAAATCCCTCGAACCTCTGACTCTGTATGATTATTTGCTCGCCCCGGCGGGATCTTATAATGATAAGAGTTTTGGCGTTGGCTACGTTTTGAGTTTTCTAATGATTACGTAACTAACGAAAACCAAACTAATCCGGATCTCGATTCCGATATATATAACGATTCTCAAATCATACTAAACCTCAATGACCACGACGAAGGAGAAGACGTTCACAAAGATGGCTACGAAAGCTCAACAGGCAACGAGTCTATTTGTGAATTCCGAGGAGCTCTGATTACAATAAAATTAGAGTCATCAAATTTCGAAGCAACTGTAGAAGAGCCAGTCGTTCCAATTCAAGAGGATACACCGGCAAATTGAACACCAGATTCAAAAGAAATAACTGAAGTCAATTTAAGAAGCGGAAAAGTTCTACCTCCGAGAATGGGTCCAAAGGATAAAGGAAAGCAGGTGGTTGCTCAGGAAGAGCCAACCCCGAGCAAAGGAATTTGCCCATTCGGGAAGAAACCGAAGAACATGGTAATAAAGTGGACTATAACGTGCTAGCCCATCTTAGAAAGCTACCAGCCAAATTGAGCATCTACGACGCTCTGATCCTGTCAAAGGAGATGAGAGAAACTCTGATCAAGGCCCTACTTGATCCAGAGATTTGTTTAGCTCAAATGGCCGGTAATTCCTTCGATGAGGTTTGCTCTCTAAAAGAACAGCGAAGTGTTAGCTTCACGGACAATGATCTATTACTCGGAACGGCTGATCACAACCGACCGTTGTACATTTCAGTCACTATTGGAAAGTATACTCTCTCCAGAGTGTTGGTTGATCCAGGAGCATCAATTAACATAATGAGCCTTCGAACGTTAGCATATTTGGAAATTGATGCTCGCGAACTTGAAGCAGACAAGATGTTATTAAGAGGGTTCAATCAGAAAGGAGAAAGAGCTCTTGGATCGATAACACTGTTAATGAAGACCGGTGACTTAGCAAAGACAACCGCAAAATTCCATATAATTGATTCTGAAACATCATTCAACGCTCTACTGGGTCGGTCATGGATCCATGAAAACCGGATGGTACCGTCGTCTTTGCATCAGTGCATAAAGTATTACGAAGGAGGAGAACAGTGCATCAAAGGTGAATTACAACCATTCTCCGTGCATGAAATCTGAATTCACGAAGATGCAGCCTACTACGCGCCTTCGAAGAAAACAATCTTTTCCAGAAATGTCATACCAAATGAAGCAAAAGAAGTGCAAGACGATAAAGAACTGGAAATTCAAGTCCAACAGTTACTCACCACTCCCTTACGGCGAGATGGTGAAGGTTTCTCCAGAACTCGCACCCAAGGTCAAGGCCGGGGACGAGGTTGTGGAAGAGACGTTAGAATAGTTGGACAAAAGAAACCAGTCATCAACGTTAATTGGGAGACCAGTTCCGAAGAAGAAGAAATCAAGAAAGAAGCAAAGAACAGTAAATCAAAAGAAACCCCAGTTCAAGATCTCTCTCGAAGATGAAAAGAATGAAGAATACAAATCAATGTACGAGAAGATTAATCATTATGTACATACTATGACCCTGACCATGATCCATTCTAATAAGATCGAGGGTATGGTGGTCAAGGATGTACGTGGTGGTACTAAACCGATCAAATTCTACCATGGTGCTTCTTCTTCATATACTGAGAAAGATGTACAATTTGAATATGTTACTTCATCTGAATTAATGGAACTGCCTTTTGAGTGGTACTCTCCCTGTGTTCAAAATTTAATTCAACGTTGTGTCTTACCTAAATAATGGACAAAAGGTCAATCACAACATTTTGAAAAATTATGCAATAATGCCAACCGGCCTCCCAATTCAAAACATGATCTCGGATTCGGCACAGTAGGGTCTGTTGATGATTCGAGATTTTGCTTAGTTGACACTCACCAGCACGATGAAAGTTGCTTGGAAGCCTCAGAAGATCTCGAAGATCTGCCAATCGGAGATGCTCCGCCAGAATTCGAAGAGGAAATTAAATCTACAATAAACGAGTTAATGGAAGTTAACTTAGGTACTAGCGAAGAGCCTAGGCCGACCTATGTTAGCTCCTTACTCGATAAAGAAAACTCAAAAAAGATAATCAAGCTATTGATGGAATTCAAGGACTGTTTTGCTTGGAGTTACGATGAAATGCCAGGATTAGCTCCAGAAATCACAGTTCACAAGTTAGGAGTAGATCCCACTGCCATTCCAGTTAGACAAGCTCCGAGAAGAATACGTCTAGAGATTGAACAACAAGTTATAGCTGAAGTTAAGAAGCTAATAGGCGCTAAATTCATCCGTGAGGAACAATACCCAACTTGGTTAGCCAATGTGGTACTAGTCAGAAAGAAGAATGGTCAGATCAGAATCTGCGTAGACTTCAGAGATTTAAACAAAGCATGTCCAAAGGACGAATTCCCTCTACCAATTCCAGAATTGATGATCGACATCGCTTCAACACATGAAGTCTTCTCATTCATGGATGGATCATCAGGGTACAACCAGATAAAGATGGCACCAGAAGATGAAAAGCTTACAGCCTTCAGAACGCCGATTGGAGTATACTGCTACACAGTAATGCCGTTTGGATTAAAGAACGCAGGAGCAACCTACCAAAGAGCAATGACGAGGATTTTTGATGATCTCATTCACAACCAAGTCGAGTGTTACGTGGATGATGTGGTCATCAAGAGCAAATTAAAAGAAGATCACTTGTATGATTTGAGAATTATTTTCGAGCGATTAAGACAATATAACCTTAAGATGTATCCCTTGAAATGCGCCTCTGGCGTCACCTCTGGGAAATTCTTAGGATTTGTTGTTCGACATCGTAGAATTGAAATTGATCTGGAGAAGATTAAAGCTATCTTAGAAATGCTGCATCCCAAAACCTTGAAACAACTATGGTCCTTTCAAGGAAAGTTGGCATATCTTTGACGCTTTATCTCGAATTTGTCAGGAAGGTGTCAGCCGTTTTCAGCTTTAGGTAAGAAGGATGCTAAGTTTACTTGGGACTCCAAATGTCAACATGCCTTCGATGACATTAAACAGTATTTAATGACACCTCCTGTTTTAGCAGCCCCAGTCTCGGGTAGACCATTGATACTTTATACCGCGGCTTTAGACGACTCTCTCGGAGCCCTGCTAACCCAGGTCAATGACGAGGGAAAAGAAAATGCTCTCTACTACCTATGTCGTCGTCTAATTCCGACAGAAGTAAAGTATCCTCCTATTGAGAAGCACTGTTTGTCCCTGATCTTCGCCGCACAGAAGCTCAGGCACTACATGCTTTCTCATAAGGTCATCCTTATTTTGAAGTTTAATCCATTGCAATATTTGATGACCCAACCGACACTTTTCGGCAGACTTGCCAGGTGGTCAATGATACTATTACAGTTTGATATAACTTTCGTTCCTCTTAGTGCTGTAAAGGGACAAGTCCTGGTAGACTTCCTTGCAGCACACCCTTTACCGGCAGAATCGCCTCTCAACGACGACTTGCCAGACGAGCATATGATGAGCCTAGAAGACCCCGATGATTAGCGTTGGGAACTGTACTTCGACGAAGCATCTTCAGCACAGAAAGATAATGAATCATAAACGATAGTGCCCGGTAAGGCAGAAATCACACTAATCTTTATAACACCAGAGCGGGGGATGTTAAGGTATTCCTATCACTTAACAGAACCGTGTATAAACAACGAGGCAGAATACGAAGCCCTCATAACCAGACTAAAATTAACTATTCAGATGGGAATAACAGATATCAACATCTATGGAGATTCTCAGTTGATCATTCAACAGGTCGCCGGACAATACAGAATTCTAAAGCCAAGACTCGAACAATACTTTCAGTATGCCATGAAATTGTTGGAGCAAATTCCAAATGTAACGATCTACAAGATTCCCATGAGAGAAAACGCTCTCGCAGATGCATTAGCACTCCTTGCAAAAGAATTTTCCTGCTTGCAGGATGAGTCAGTTGAAATGTCAGTTCAGGGACGACAGGTTCTCTCACAGCTCGACATGGATACAATACACAAATCAGCGGAGAAAGCAGAAGAAACAATTGTAGCAGTGACAAAAAATACAGAAGATTGGCGGCAGCCACTAATAGACTACTTGCAAACAGGAAACCTACCGGATGATAAGTCGATAGCCCATCAAATCAAGAAAAGAACTCTGTCTTACGCATTAGTAAACACGTTATACAGAAGGTCTTTTGATCAGATGTGGCTAAGATGCCTGAGCGGGTCCGAGGCTCATGAAATCGTTAAAGAAGTACGCTCAGGACTTTGTGGCTTTCATCAGTCGGGTCTGAAAATGAAAATGAAAATGAAAATTAAAAGACTAGGGTACTACTGGCCCTCAATCATGACCGGTTGCATGAAGATTGCCAAAAGTTGTCACCAGTGCCAAGTGCTTGGAGTGGTTCTACATCAACCTCCAAATGTGCTACATCCGACAATCACGTCGTGGCCGTTTGAGTGTTGGGGCACAAATATTGTGGGTCCGATAGAACCACCTTCTTCAAGAGGACATCGCTTCATTCTTGCAGCTACATATTACTTTTCTAAGTGGACAGAAGCTATACCACTCAGAGAAGTAAAGGCACACCACGTGCTACAGTTCTTCAAGAATCAAGTCGTCTACCGTTTTGGAGTACTGCGCAGAATCATTTCAGATAATGGGTCCGCGTTCAAGAGTACGAAGATCAACAATTTTGCCAGAAGACACGGGATTGATTGGCGTTATTCGATGATTTATTACCCAAGAGCGAACGGCTTGGCCGAGGCTTTTAATAAAAATCTCGTCCAAATTTTAAAGAAAACTTTGGACGAAAATAAGAGAAATTGGCATGAGAAGTTGTTAGAAGCCTTATGGGCCTACAGGACGACTTTCAGAACTCCCACCCAGTCTACATCTTACGCCTTAGTGTACGGGTCCGAGGCCTTCTACCCTTAGAGGTCCAGCTTCCGTCTCTCAGAATTGCAGTTGCAAGCAAAATCACAATAGAAGAAAATGCCAAACTACGACTAGAAGAGTTAGAAAGCTTGGAAGGGACAAGACTTTCAGCACAGCAAAATTTGGAACTATATCAAGCCAAGATGATCTAGGCGCATGATAAATTGGTCCGTCCAAGGACATTCAAAGTCGGTGACTTGGTTTTGGTTCTTAGAAGACCTATTCTTGCACATCGTAAGATAGGTGGTAAATTTGAACCAACTTGGGAAGGGTTATTCGTGGTCGAGACAGTTTACTCAGGAGGTTCCTACCAGCTTGTAAATTGCCGTGGAGAATGACTTATGCTTCCAATTAATGGACGATATCTAAAGAAGTATTACACAACCTGATGTTTTGAAGGATGAATCCTCATTCCTAGAAGCACGGGCACAGTAATTACTTATGACTGGGTCCGAACCCAAAAATATAAATAAAAAAATGGATGATAAAGAAAATCGTTAAAAAAAATGTTAAAAAGAAAACATGTGAAATCATGATAATAAAATCTTTATCCTTCCTTTCAAATCGAGTCTCACTCTTGATCTTTCTTCATCTTTTCCTATTCCTATTTAAATTTAAAATAAACGAATAAAAGCTCTTCATTAATAAACGTATTTTTTCTACTGTTCTTGTTCTTAGTACAGCCCCTGATCCTTTCCTTGTTTTTCGCAGGAAATGTCGAACGGGCGGTTGGTTCTGAACTTTAAGAATGGCGTGAGTCTAGAACTTGATGAAAAGCAGGTGAGGGATGGAGCCGTGATCGAGATTGACTCTGACTTCACACCAGCCGAGCTACAATATGAAGAAAATGATTGGACCCCGATTGATCCGGAAGAGTTCCGTAGCCATACAGTGATGAAATTGGGTGGCTCAAGTCAACCATCCGCCAGCAAGTAGAGGAAAGTAGACACCGCTCATGCAACGGGAGAAGACAAGAAAGTTAAATCCGTTGTTGCTACAGCAGAGGGCAGGCTTGTCAGTGCCATGCCCACAGAAATCCAAGGGGTAAGGAGAGCTACTCCCACTGCCACCCAGCGGAGGAACAAGAATCGCCGCATTCGCAAAATGTTAACCAAGTTAGCAGCAGATCAACTCCAAGGAAAGCAGAACAGATAAAGGAAATCCCAAGAGGAGCAGAAATAGAACCAGCACCTCGACGCCAGATAAATGCACCAGTTTTAAAGAGTCTTGTTGTGAAAGCAACCCCGGAGGATGTCCCGACAGAGACTACCCCCGAGGAGCCAAGACATGCAGGAGAGCGTGTCGTGGTTGAACCATACATTCCCCAGTACGTTACTAGACCTAGCCAGTTGCAGATAATTCCAGAATATGAGTTAGAAAGAATGCAGGATGTAGAAAAGAAAACTTTCGAACACTTTGAGAGAATTGGAGGCAAGAGGATCAATATCTTAGAAGGCCTCGAGCTGCTGTCGGCATATTTTTAGGTTGTGTTTTGTATTTTGAAAAGGGGGTCGCCTACAGAAATTGTCGGTGAATTTTCATATTTTAAATTTAATTTAAATATATATATATATATATATATATATATATATATATATATATATATATATATATATATATATATATATATATATATATATATATATATATATTTTAAAAGATAAAATTTGATTTTAGAAATAATTTTAAGTTTGAAAATTTTAAGATATGAAATCAAACTGATCTCACATCCCAAATAGTTTATATAAACGAGCACCGCACCACAAACCGTATATCTATCCCGAAGAATAGACACACTGCTTGATGATGGGGCTCGGTTAAATAAACTAGAAGATTTGTGACATCCGTTTGGTCTGCGAACCAATTTTATAAGCCGACAAATTCCCCTATTTAAAATAAAGAAATTAAATAGGGTTTATATTACCTGGGTTCTTAAAGTTCCCTATAAGGGCAAGCCCCTATAGTTAATTACATCTTAAATAATGGGAATCAGTTAAGAAAACTCTCGATAATGATTAGTGATTTTGCTCTCAAGAATTTCAAAGTTTAAGGTTTCAAAGGATTGATTTTTGGAAATTACAGTAGGGAATGGATCAAGTTTGGAACATTTAATTTCAGGAGTCCAAAGGAAGAAAAGTAGGAGAAGTTGAGGATCCAAGTAGAATCTTGGCAACTTCCCAAACTATCCTATTGTTTGGCTTCAATTTGGGAGTTCATTTAATGTTTCATCTTGCCTGTTTTAATTAATTAGGACTTATATTTGTATGATATGATCATACAAATAGCCTCGAAGATGTGAGGGTTTATGTCGTACCAAACGACTACCTCGGAGTCCTAATACCGGTTAGGGCTTAATTTGCATAACATGATTATGCAAATGCCTAACGAGAAGTTGAGGATTTATGTTGCACTAGGCAAACTACCTCGAAATCCTATGGCTTGGTTATTTAATTCTAAGAAAATTTTGCTGAAGTAGATCCGAGTTTTGCTGATGACGATGGTCGAGCTGCCCACCATGCTCCGAGCTCCTTGTTGTTGCAGAGGTTTAGTTTTAGAAGTCATAAATCAGGAGATGAGAGAAGTGTTTTGTTTTAGAGAAAATCTTAAAATCCAAGTGTTTTTAATATTTTAATTAAAACAAATCTTAAAGTTGTTTAAACAGAACAAATTAAGATCCCACGGTTCCGTCATCCCGGCACCGTTATTTTCATCGAATTCACTTAGTCCAGATGAATTTGCTAAACTCAACTGAATGAGTTCCACACATTCATTTAGACCGTGGGAAATCCCATTAGCAACACGTGGGTTACATCATCCGAGGTATTCCCGATCATTCAACGAGACGTTTTAATTTAGTTGGAATTGTAGTTTTGTTGTTCTGTTTGTGATTAAATTTTGAGTTGTTTTATATTTTGGAGTGTTGTGGCGGTGAATTTTATCTTGCAATGACTTTTAATTTAGTTTTGGTTTCAGTTCAGGGGCTATCCTAAAGGTTTTGGTTTTCATGCAACAGTCTTATTTATCATGCAAGAATGCAACAAAAAGTAAAGCGCAATGCATGCAAGTAAATTTCAATAAAGTAAATTGTAATAAAATAAAAGCGTACATGGAGGGTCTTCCCGTCATCCCAAGCTGCACTTAAAACACATGTTAAGGAATTTAAACATATTTTGCAAGAAATACCAAGGTAAAGTTAAGGGAAAGGGTTTTGGTTGTCTACCAAATTCCTAATCCTATAACTAGTCATTTCCTATGACGTCTAGGTTGTTGGTTTGGTTTAAGGATGATTTTCTTCATCAAAGAACAATTAGATTCAATTGTTCTTCTAAAACATCCCGTCATATTGAGGAAGTGTTTAGGACAAGTCCTAAACATCTTTTCAAGACTTCTGGGATCATTTTGAGTCCAAGTAAATTTAGTTGCACATATGAATTAATCATCCAGAAGTTCAGTTAAACTTTGTCTCTTGCTCAGTGAACTTGGGTATTTGATTACCTGATGATTGAAGTGACATTTCACTTAATACTCTATTTAAGAGTTATAATAATTAAAGCCTTTAAGGGCAAGTTGGTTTATCGAGAGTTTTAATCAATCTTAATTTAAAGTTTGAGTTAATGGTTTAAAGTGTTTTAATTAAATTAAGAGGTTTTAATTAATAATTTTAAGTTTGGAATAGTGTTCAAATTATTTTAGATTTAATTTAAATCTTTACACTTTCAATTATCTTAGTATTTCAAATTGATGTTCATATTTTAAATTTACTTGGATAGGAAAAGGTATTGAAATTATTGATATATTTTGATTTAACTCCTAATGATTTCATTTAGGTTTGTTGTTAAATGATTTTTAATTTAATTTAATTCAATTTGATTTTAATTTAATTCAATTTTATTTTATTTTATTTTATTTTATTTTAATTTAATTTTAATTTTAGTTTAACTTTAATTTTAATTTAATTTTAATTTAATTTAATTTAATTTTAGTTTTAATTTTAGTTTCAATATTTTAAATTTAATTTAATTTAATTGTTAAGGTGTTAATTTAATTTAATTTAAACTTTGACCTGACTTAATTTATTTTAATTTAATTTAATTCCAAGATTTTACATTTGATTTTTTAATTATTAGACCATTTAACATTTTAAGCTTTAATTCGTTTAAAGTGTATCTTCTTTTAATTTTTAATTTATTTAATTTGGATTATTATTTTAATTTTTAATTAAGAACTAAATATTGTTAAAGTGACTTATTTAGGGATTTTTAAATTAAAGAATAAATATCCTCTTAATAATATCCCTATTTTAATAATCCAAACTTAAATATATTCTTTCCAAAATTTAAATTATTTAATTAATTATGGTTTTATTTTGATATTTTTAAAGTGTTTAATGGGTTTCTACCCTTTTAATTTCCCTAAGTTTCAATCATCCAAGAGAAAGTTAAAATCAAATATTTTACCCCCCATTTTGATTAAACCTAAAGTTTTAATTAAGGGTTAAAATTTTTAATTACCTTTATGCCCTTTTAAGCTTATTTATTTCATAACTCACTAAATTGAGCTCAAATGAATTTGAAATTTTTATGTCACCTCATTCACATGTCAATTAAGACATTAGAGAAGAAAATATGATTTTTCTGAATTTAATTTATTTATATAATTATTTTTAGTAGAAAATAGGGGTTTTCAAAGAAAATTCAACAACATGACCAAAGTAAAGTTTCTATCCTTAAGAAAATTATGGGATATTCCTAATATGAGAGGAACATTTGGACCAATTTTTGTGATTTTTTGAATTATATTTTATTTATTATAATTATTTTGAATTTTAGAGTATTAATTAATTTTAAAATAAAATAAAAGTTGAAAAATTGATTTTATATTTTTCTTAAATTTCTATAACCTCAAGGAGTCTAGAGAAATAAATTTTATAATTTTCTGATTTTTCTTTGATTTATTAGAATTATTTTAGTGAAGAGGTTAAAAATTCATTTTTTTAATATTAAAAATTACATTAAGCCTTTAAAATTCAATATCTCATCCTAGGAACTTAGGAAAAATATTTGTTTTGTTCCTAAATGATTTTGAGTCAAAATTTGACATTTTTATGATTTTTAATATTTTTATGATTTTTTTATTATTTTAATTATTAAAATATTAAAATATTGTGAAAAATCAACTTTTTTAGAAAATTCCAATTTTAATTTTCCTAAACTCCCTTGATATCAGATAAGCTCCAAAATTATTTTTGTGAATTTTTGAAAAGTATTTTTGGAGTTATGAATTTTTAAAGTTCCATTTTGCTTATGAGGCTTAATCAATCCATTTGGTGGGGTTAATCAAGTCCAATTGATTTCAAAATTTTATGTAAGATTCCTCTAACCCTAAAGAGTAATGGAGAATTATTTTCAAGTCAATTTGATGTGTGATTAACCCTAATTAATTCAAATTCAATTTTAGGAGTATAGGCCAATTAAGGTTATTATGAATGAATTAACTCAAAATATATTTTTCATAGGGTCCCCTAGTCCTAAGAAACATCACCAAATTTTCCTAGAATTTATTTTACAACATGCTAATTATTGAAATTAAAATACCTAAAACGAGTGACATGAACTTGAAAAATCAATAACTTTGCACGAGAGATGGCCTCTGACCTTGAAATATTCAGGGAATGTTCCCAAGATCAGAGGCTTCAAAAGCCCTATGGTCTCAGGCCATGGTGAATTGTCTATGCAAATGGAGAATCAAAACATTGAAACAGTAAATAAATTATTAAAAATAAAATACTCATCCAATTAACTTAATTTCTTTTCCACATTATTCTCCTCTGTTCACTAAGCAAGAGGGTATTTTTATTTTATTTTTGTGATTTTTCTATGCAAAGATATGAATTTTTGAAGTTCTAGTATTTAAATAATTCAAAAATACCCTAATTTTCTACTTATCCGACTCGGCGCCGCGTCATCCTACGGCGGATCGAAAGCCCACGCGTCGCTCTGTGATTCGGCGCCGCCATCTGACTCAGCGCTCCAGGGGTACGCGGTTCACGTAACATTCCGCTGTCCAGCTTGATCTCGACCGTCCGCTCGATACACGCGCGATCCAACGGCTCCTGGTCATCGTCTACGACTGGTGTGCACCCGTGACCATCCACACTCAAACCCTAATATCTCTCTCGATTCGCAATGGATTTTTTAGTTCTTATACTCTATCGATTCATCTTGAAGAGACAAACAAATCCATACGGTTTATAGGCTATGAAATTAACCCAAATAAAATGGAGAATTGCTGGAAGCTCGGGAGGAAGAATGAGTTCATACCTTTGCTCAGAGAAGTGAAGCTTCGATCTGAGAGTTGTGTCACCTTTGATTGAGTCCAAGAAAGCTTCAGATGAAGTCTCTGGCTCTGGGAAATTGTCTAAGTATGAAAGTGACCAAGGCCGATCACAAAGCTTGAAGGCTGGAAGCAATGGCTGGCCTGGTGAGAGGGCTTTTGCTGGGGAACTTCTCTTTTTGGTCTGGTGAAAGTGTAGGGTCAATCAATTTGAAGATTGGCTCACTATGGTGAAGTGTCCTGTGTTTTGGGTGGATTTTCAACTCTGAAATTGAGCTCTGTTAATGGGGATTAGGGCAAAGGAACACTGGGGATCAACTGCTCTGGGTTAGGAGGAGGTCCTGGAGCAATTTTGGCAGAGTTTCCTTAAGGTCTGGTTCATCACCTCATTTGGCCGAGAGGGTGGTGGGTTTAAATAGACATGGCTGGAGGGCTTCCCAGGGGGGTTTGATGCTTGGGATCAGCTGCTCTATGTAAGAGAAGAACAGCCATGGTGTTCAATTGGACTGGGACAACTCAGCAAGGAAGAATTGAAAAATTTGGCTCACATGGAGCGCTCTGGCATGGCGTTTTCCGGCGACCCAGGCGGCTGGCCAGCAGGGTTAGGTCACCATCTGGCTCAGAAGGGTCAGGGGTTGGCAATGGTATAGTCAATTGAGGCTCTACATGTGTAAAGGAGTTTGATTTAAGTGGTAAGGGGAAGAGTCATTTTGAGCTTAATTTGGTCAAGCCATGGAAATGGGTTGGGTTCACCCTCCAAGAGTTTGATTTGGGCTGAAATGAATCATTTGGCTCAGTTGACTTTAGGTGGAGAAGTCTCTATCCCAAGAATTTTGATTAAGCATGGGTTAGAGTGTGACATAAAAGGGGTTAAAAAAGGCTTAAGAAGGAGTTTGGAAAGGGGTTCCCTCTCTAGCCATAAATGGTTTGGTGATGTGGAAAGTGGCTTCCAAGGCTTGCATATGGCTTATGCATGGCTCCATGGCACCATGTGGCTTGGGGCAAAGCTTGGTCAATTACATGAAAAAGGGTCTTGAATTTTTAGACATTTTGATGGAAAATTTTCTTGTGGCCACATTTGGTTTGTTTAAATGATGAAATAAAACTTAGGGGGTGATTTTATCAAATGGATGACCAATGAAGATGTCATATGGGTTTTGAAATAGGTTTTGGGCCTTTCGAAATTTTGGTGAAAATGGGCTTTTAATGGCTTTATGGAAGTGGGCTTTTAGATTTTAAAATGGGCTTTTGGATGAAATTTTTGTGAAGTACCATGCCAAATAAATGTTGGGTTTAGTTTAGGGATGTGTCATGAGTGATTTGGAACAAATTTAAAGTGATCTTGAATTAAATTGGGTTTAATTTGGGCTTGTTTGGTAAAGGGGCCAAGGTGGGCCAAATTGGGCTAACTTGGGCTAAGGTTGGGCTAAGGTTGGATTTGATGTAAACTTAATGTTGAGAAATGTTTATGGGAGTGTCACAAAGAGTTTTTAACTTTGGTTGGGCTTTGATTTTGGGATTTGGGCCCATTTGGGTTAGGTTTGGGCTTAGGTCAATTTAAAGGATTTTGGTTTTGGGTTAGGTTTGGGTGGAGTTTAGGTTAAAATTTTGGGCAAATCAAGTTATTATTTTGTTTATGGGGATGTTAGGAAGGCCTTAGAAAAGATTTGGGGCCAATTGGAATTGAATTGGGTTGGTTTGGGCTAGGTTTAGGTCATGGGTCAAAATTGGGCCTTAGGCTTCAAATTAAAATTGGGCTCAAATGTCAATCAAATTGGACTTGGATTTGGTCTAAATTGATGTTGGGGATATTGAATTGAATTTTAGAATTTAATTGGACCAAAATTGAGATCAATTGGGGTGGTTTGGTTTGACATTGGGTTCATTTGGGTTGAAAATGGGTCAAATTGGGGGTTTTGGTAAAAGTGAGGTAAATTGGAAAAATTGGCCCATGGTGTAGTTGAACAAAATAAAATTGGGAATATTTGGGATTTTCTGGAATTTTTTTAAAATTTTTAGAATTTTTGGATTTTTGGCGTAAGAGGGTATTTTGGTAATTTTGGGAGGGTTTAAGGTTATTTTTGGAAATTTTGGTATTTTTGGCCAAAGATGGTCAATTTGAGTGGTGGGAAGTGTTTAGGATTGATTTTGAGGGATCTTGGGTAATTTAGGTAATTTTGCAAATTTTGAGTCATTTCAAGGGTATTTAGTAGGTTTGGTGGGTCCGGGGGTCAAAAACTGAAATTTTGAAAAAAGGAAGATTGATCAAATGTGAGTGAAATGAGATCACTTTGGTTGAGCCATGAAGCCATATTAAGCCCATATGAGCCATGAGAGGACTCATTTGGGGCATTCACTATGTTGTTCCTAACCCTCTTAGCCAGGGGCTTAGGGGTTAAGGACCATCCATATGAATTACCTACATGTGTCTGTTGACCTCATTTTTGATGAGGTCTTTTTCTCCTCTCTTTAGTATTTAGGATCTAGCCTTAGGCTTTTCCTTTGACTAATATTAGAGGACTAGAAGTGGAACCCACCCTTTAGAATTTCAAACACCTCTTGACTCCCTACAAACCCCACAAGCTTGATTGTAGACCCCTAATCACCTAGAGGGTTGAAATCAAATGTGGAGGTTTAAAGAATGAGTTCCCTATAGGACCTTTTGGCCTTAGGAATACCCCGGTGGCACTGGTCCGGTGAGGGTCGAATTGCACATACACTACACTCTCACACACATTCCAAGTCCTAAAACCACACTCTCACCCAACTTGACTTCCTGACTCATGTAGGTAATTCATATGGATGGTCCTTAACTCCTAAGCCCCTGGCTAAGAGGATTAGGAACAACATAGTGAATGCCTCAAATGAGTCCTCTCATGGCTCATATGGGCTTAATATGGCTTCATGGCTCAACCAAAGTGATTCCATTTTACTCAAATTTGATCAACATTCATTTTTACAAAATTTCAATTTTTTACCCGCTGCGCCCTACACCTACTAAACCTACCAAAAGCCCTTGAAACTACCCAAAATTTAAAAAATCACCCAAATTACCCAAAATTCCTTAAAATCAATCCTAAACATTTCCATTCACTCAAATTGATCATCCATAGCCAAAAATACCAAAAATTCCAAAAGTACCCCCAATACCCTCCAAATACCCAAAATGCCCTTCTTAGCCCAAAAATCCAAAAATTCAGAAAATTCCCAAAAAAATTCCAAAAAATCCCAAATATTCCCAATTTCATTTTGTTCAACTACACCATGGGCCAATTTTGCCAATTTACCCCACTTTTACCAAAACCCCAATTTGGCCCATTTTAAACCCAAGTGAACCTAATGTGAAACCAAACCAACCCAATTAGCCTCAACTTTGGTCCAATTCAGTTCTAAACTTCAAATCAACATCCCCAATATCAATTTAGACCAAATCCAAGTCCAATTTGATTGACATTTGAGCCCAATTTCAATTTGAAGCCTAAGGCCCAATTTTGGCCCATGACCTAAACCTAGCTCAAACCCATCTAATTCAACTCCAATTAACCCCAAATCTTTTCCTAAACTTTCCTAATATCCCCACAAACAAAACACTAACTTGATTTGCCCAAAATTTGAACGTAAACTCCACCCAAACCTAACCCAAAACCAAAATCCCTTAAATTGACCTAAGCCCAAACCTAACCCAAATGGGCCCAAATCCCAAAATTAGAGCCCAACCAAAGTTGGAAACTCTTTGTGACACTCCCATGAACATTTCTCATCATTAATTTTACAACAAATCCAACTTTAGCCCAACCTTAACTCAAGTAAGCCCAATTGGATCCATTTTGACCATAACCAAAAAAAGACCCAAATTCAACCCAATTCAACTCTAAATCACTTCAAATTGATTCCAAATCATTCATGAAACATTCCTAAATTAAATTCAACACTTATTGGACCCAATCCTTTGCAAAATTTTCATCCTAAAATTTGTTTTGAAATCTAAAAGCCCACTCCCTAAACCATCTTGAAAGCCCATCCAAAGTGAAATCCAAAAGCCCAAACCCATTCCAAAGCCCACATGACAATTCCTTCTCATCATCCCTTTAATTGGAATCAATTCCTAAGTCCCAAATCAATCATCAAATCAACCTAAATCAAGCACCATCTAAATTTTTCACTAAATTGCCAAAATCTCCAAATTCCTTTTTCATATAAATGAATCCACATTTCCTAAGCCAAGGATGAGCCAAATGGAGCCACATGCAAGCCATGGACAAGCCACATGAAGCCATGGGGGGTTTGACTTGTCACCAGGCCATTAATGGCACGAAGAGGGAGTCCTTTCCTAAGCCTTCCTTAAGCCATTTTAACCTCTTTAATGCATCACCATAATCCAAAATTAACTTAAACTATTTTGATGGGGACTTCACCACTCCATGGCAAGCTGACCTAACCGATCCCCTTGGCCCAAAATCGAGACCATGGGGAGGTGAACCAAGCCCAAATACATGGGTTGACACATGTGAACCCAAAATCACTCTTCTCCCTTTACCACTTAATCCAACCCTTTACACTTGTCATTGGACAATTGCTTGCACAAACCTCCAAGCATCGGTCCTCCCGACCTCGAGGGTGACTCGACCTTGGCCGGCCAGCCACCACAGCCACCGGAAACCACCAGGCCAACAGCACCCATGTGAGCCAATTTTTGAAATTCTCCTTACTGAGCACTCCCAACCCTAATGGACACCAGAGCTCTTCTTCTTCTCCCCTGAGCAGCTGATCCCAGCCTCCAATTGCCCCTGGGAAGCCCTCCAGCCATGCCTATTTAAACACCACCACCTCTCGGCCAAACAAAGAGAAGAACCAGACCTTAAGGAAACTCTGCCAAAATTGCTCCAGGACCTTCTCCTAACATAGAGCAGTTGATCCCCAGTGTTCCCTTGCCCTAATCCCCATTAACAGAGCTCAATTTCTGAGTTGAAAATCCACCCAAAAAACAGGACACTTCACCACAGTGAGCCAATCTCCAAATTGATTAGTCCTACACCTTCACCAGACCACGAGGAGAAGTTCCCCAACAAAAGCCCCCTCACCAGGCCAGCCACTGCTTCCAGCCTCCAAGCTTTGTGATCGGCCTTGGTCACTTTCATACCTAGACAATTCCCCAGAGCCAGAGACTTCATCTGGAGCTTGCCTGGACTCAATCGAAGGTGAGACAACTCTCAGATCGAAGCTTCACTTCTCTGAGCAAAGGTATGAACTCACTCTTCCTCCCGAGCTTCCAGTGATTCTCCATTTTGTTTAAGTTAATTTCATAGCCTATAAACCGTATGGATGTGTTCGTCTCTTCAAGAGAAATCCATAGAGCATAAGAACACAAAAATCCATTAAAATTAAAAATTAAATTAAATTAAAGTTAAATTAAATTAAAATTAAAATTAAAATAAATTAAATTAAATTAAATTAAAATTAAATTAAATTAAATTAAAATTAAATTGAATTAAAAATTAAATAAATTTAAATCAAATTAAAATTAAAAAATTAAATTAAAATTAAATTAAAATTAAATTAAAATTAAATTAAAATTAAATTAAAATTAAATTAAAATTAAATTAAATTAAAATTAAATTAAAATCAAATTAAATTAAAATCATTTAGCAACAAACCTAAATGAAATCAATAAGAATTAAATCTAAAATAATTTGAACACTATTCCAAACTTAAAATTATTAATTAAAACCTCATAATTAAATTAAAACACTTTAAACCATTAACTCAAACTTTTAATTAATTATGATTAAAATTCTCGATAAACCAACTCGCCCTTAAAGGCTTTAATTATTATAACTCTTAAATAGAGTATTAAGTGAGATGTCACTTCATTCATCGAGTAATCAAATACCTAAGTTCATCGAGCAAGAAACAAAGTTTAACTAAACTTCTGGATGATTAATTCACTTGTACAACTAAATTTACTTGGACTCATAACAATCCCAGAAATATTGAAAAGATGTTTAGGACTTGTCATAAGCACTTCCTCAATATAACGGGATGTTTTAGAAGAACAACTAAATTTAATTGTTCTTTGATGAAGAAAATCATCTTTAAACAAAACACAAGAACCTAGACATCATAGGAGATGACTAGTTATAGGATTAGGAATGTGGTAGACAACCAAAACCCTTCCCTTAGCTTTACCTAGGTACTTCTTGAAATATTTAAATGCCTTAACATGTGTTTTAAGTGTAGCTTGGGATGACGGGAAGACCCTCCAGGTACGCTTTTATTCTATTGCAATTTACTTACATGCATTGTACTTTACTTTTCTTGCATGATAAATAAATCTGTTGCATGGAAACCAAAACCTTTAGGGTAGTCTTTGAACTGAAACCAAAACTAAATTAAAAGTCATTGCAAGATAAAATTCACCGCCACAACATTCTAAAATATAAAACAACTCAAAATTTAATCACAAATAGAACAACAAAACTACAATTGTAACTAAATTAAAATGTCTCGTTGAGTGATCGAGAATACCTCGGATGATGTAACCCACGTGTTGCTAACGGGATTTCCCATGGTCTAAATGAAAGTGTGGAACTCATTCAGTTGAGTTTAGCAAATTCATCCGGACTAAGTGAATTCGATGAAAATAACTAGTGTCGGGATGACGGAACCGTGGGATCTTAATCGGTTCTGTTTAATCAACTTTAAGATTTGTTTTAATTAAAATTTTAAAAACACTTGGAATTTAAGATTTTCTCTAAACCAAAACACTTCTCTCATCTCCTGATTTATGACTTCTAAAACTAAACCTCTGCAACAACAAGGAGCTTGGAGCACGGTGGGCGACACGGCCATCTTCATCAAAGAAACTTCGAGTCTACTTCAAAGAAACTTTCTTAGAATTAAATAATCAAGCCATAGGACTTCGAGGTTGTTTGCTTAGTGCAACATAAATCCTCAACCCTTTTGTTAGGCATTTGCATAATCATGTTATGTAAATTAAGCCCTAACCGGTCTTAGGATTTCGAGGTAGTCGTTTAGTACGACATAAACCCTCACATCTTCAAGGCTATTTGTATGATCATGTCATGCAAATATAAGTCCTAATTAATTAAAATTGGCAGGATTACAACATCAAATAAACTCTCAAATTGAAGCCAAACAATAGGATAGTTTGGGAAGTTGCTAAGATTCTTCTTGGATCCTCAGCTTCTCCTACTTCTCTTCCTTTGGACTCCTGAAATAAACTGTTCCAAATTTGATCCATTCCCATTTGAAATTTTCAAAATTCAATCCTTTGAAAACCTTAAACTTTGAAATTCTTGAGAGCAAAACCACGAATCATTATCGAGAGTTTTCTTAAGTGATTCCCGTCACTTAGGATGTAATTAACTATAGGGGCTTGCCCTTATAGGGAACTTTAAGAACCCAGGTAATATAAACCCTGTTTAATTTCTTTATATTAAGCAGGGGAACTTGTCGGCTTATAAAATTGGTTCGCAGACCAAACATATGTCACAAATCTTCTAGTTTACTTAATCGAGCCCCATCGTCAAGCAGTGTGTCTATTCTTCGGGATAGATACATGGTTTGTGATGCGGTACTAGTTTATATAAACTACTTGGGATGTGAGATCGGTTTGATTTCATATCTTAAAATTTTCAAACATAAAATTATTTTTAAAATCAAATACTACTTTATAAATTATATATATATATATATATATATATATATATATATATATATTTAAATCAAATTTAAAATCTAAAATTCGCCTACAATTTCTGTAGGCGACCCCTTTTTAAAATACAACATTCAACCTAAAAATATGCCGACAACTTCTAGTGACTCCGCTGGGGACTAGTTCCTCTCTCCATTTTTGATTAGATGGTTTTGCTTTCATAAATCGGTAGTGAGTCCATATCCCTAGTAGACCAAAACTACCATTCTTCCATTGGAATACCCCATTCATTTCTGTCATGAACGAGTATAGCCAACTCCTCTCGGATTTAGGAGCCACTGTTTAGACACCCATAAACAGAGAGGTTCCGAGATCCTTTTACCTCTTTTCTGAGGTGGGGTGGACCCCCAATAGGTGTTAATTTAGGAGCAGTCCTTCGAGTCGAGAAGTCTTGCATAAGACTTTCTCATCATTTCCAATTCTAAAACGGGCCCTTTACCTTTTCTATAACCTTTTCTTTCCTTTAATCGTTTTGTTTCTAACAAACGAACCTCCTGATAAACAATCTCTTTTAAAAAAAAAAATTCACAAATACACTAAGATAAACGAAAATGTGTTCGGACTCTTTCTTTTTCATCCTAAACTTTACGACGAAAAGAAGCATAATTCGGGACTAACATTCGGAATCTGCCCTGCAGAAAATGACTGCCCCGAAGCAAATCTTCTCCTTCACCAATGGAATGGACTTTGCCGTTTACAAGGATGAGCTGCCTGACATTGGGATCATCCGTTTCGGACAAGGATTCGGCAACATAGATATCAAGTTTGCAGATGTCACTCTCTTCACATTAATGGACAAAGTGTCAGAAACTGAAGAGCCCGTGATTGAGTTCAATCTGAAATCGACTCAAGAATTCCCTCCCCTGCAAAGGATTCCAGCTGAGAAGAGTACTACTGTTCATAGGAGGACTGTTGTCTCTACCCCCACCGGTCTAGTCATCTCTGCACCTACCCCGACTTCTGTCAAACTGAAGGGGAAGGAAATCCAAGTCTGTGATGAGCCTGTCACCGTGGAGGGTACAGATTTTGCTACAATACCATCTATTTTTAAGATTGGGTCCAGTTCAAGAGTTGCACCCCTAACTCGGACTCAAAGGAGAAATAGAAGTAGAAAGATTGCCAGAATTGAGAAAGCCAAAGCTGCTGAAGTTGCTTTTCTAGAAGAAATTCCTGAGAAAAGAGAAGAACTGCCTGAGCATATACCTCTGTTGGAAGGGAGCAGGTTTCACCCTCTCTCTGCCGCATTAGATGAAGAGAATGTCCGAAGGATCGCCACTGCATTACCCCGACCTTGCGTACTACAGCAATTACAAGAGGAAAAGGGATAAAACTACGCCATTGACTCGGTTGCAAGCTATGATAGAAAGATTGCCAAAGAAAGAGAGATGCCCTGTGTCAGAAATCTTAAGAAGGATAGGACGGGTGCCAGCTAAATTCAGCCTCGGACCGCGAATAGAGCCTGTTGCTGCCACAGAGAAACCAAAGAAGAAGATAAAAGCCAGTCCGCCCGTTGTTGTATCTGGTCTACAAATTAGGGAGGATACCACCTTCCAGCATATAGCCGACAGACCATCCGGTCCTAGGCTTCCGGTTGCAAGAAGGATGGTATGGCGACCTACTACTGGCGAGTTAAGACCAAAACAATGCCTTGAGAAGAAAAGTCCTGTCAGGAGACTTGAATCAGAAGAAAGTGCTACTGCAATAAAGGGGACTCCCGGGAAGGAAGTTCAACAACCGTCACGAGACAACTGCGAGACCGTGCGAAAAGAGCCATTAGAGGATGCTATGGACAAGTTAAGGACCGATATCCGACGGTTAGCAAAAGAAAGAGAAGAAGAATTAGGAGATGAAGTTGACTCATCCGAGTTCATGGATGAGGAGTATGCCGAGATCAACATGGTTGAGACACGAGCATCGTCAGCTTCACAAGGTGCTCCGACAGCTGCGAAAAGAGATGAACCAGAAGTGTTGAGAGCACAGATTCGGGAGAGAGATGACACAATTTCCCAAATGGCAAAGAGGATGGAAGAGATGACTGCTGCCTTAGCCACTCTCCAGAGTCAGGTGCAACCTCGAAAAGAAACAAACCCAGAAATTATCCATATTGTAGATGGAGGAAAAGAAATCACATCCATCAACGGAGACGAACAACCAAAGAAAGATCCTGCACAAAGCATGATTCCGGAAAAAGGACAGTAAAAGCATGGTAGAACAGCAGGTGCGAGAGGCCCTAGCAGAATCCAAGAGCGGAGCATCTATTCAGACGGGTAGACCTTACCCCGAAGAGTTCGATGCAGTCCAATACCCGAAAGGCTTCGTACCACCTCTTTTTAAGACTTTTGATGGAACAGGAAACGCCCGACAACATGTTGCACATTTTTGTGCTAGTTGCTGCAACGCCAGTGGGAGTGACGCTTTACTATTCCGACAGTTCATCAGCAGCTTATCAGGGATTGCCTTCGACTGGTACGCAGAGTTCCCGAACGGTTCAGTAAAGACCTTTTCAGAACTAGAAAATCTCTTCGTAAAGCGATTTGCCGGAGCTCAACACCACATCACTATCGGCGATCTAGTAGTGGAGCAACAAAAACCGAACGAGACTTTAGTGGATTACATACTTCGATGGAGAAACTTAAGCATGAAGTGTGAACCACAGCTTCAAGAACAACATGCAGTCGGCATCCTACTTAAAAGTATCCATGGCCCGATAGCACTTCTCCTTAAGGGGTTTACAATCAAGACTTTCGAGAAGTTGCTTAGCAAGGCCGGGAGCTTGCAAGAAGAGGCAAAGCAGTTAAGTTTCGTAGACAAGACCGATAGCGAGGCATCTGTGAAAACATTTGAAAAGAAATCTGGAATCGTCGCGGCAGTAGATAAGGGTAAGCAGCCGGTTCAGATACAGTCAGAGCGGCCACAGCCTAGTTATCAACCACCACAACGGACTTATCAGCAACCTCAGCAGGGCTATCAGCCACCTCCGCAAGGCTATCAGCAACCTCGCCCGAGCTACCAGTCGCCTCAGCATTACGAACAACCGCCTCGTTCATCACGTATCTTAAGAGACCTTTTAAATAAAGAATATCCATTCAAAACTGAAGCAGTAGCGAAGATGTTCCGCAGCTTAATGAAGACACCGGATTTTCAGTTGCCAGAGCCCAAGAAGCCGGAAGAAGTCAATAAGAAAGATCATCGGAACTATTGCCCTTACCACCAGATGCTCGGACATAAGATAGAGGATTGCATCACTTTCAAGAGTTGGCTTGATGACAATCTCAGGAAAGAGAACATAATGATCCCAAAGGAATACATGAAAGAACCCCAGAAAGGAGGTTCCGTCAATGTTATTTCAATGGATCCTATTATTCTGATAGACCCTTACGCGGCTGATGATGGATGGAGTACCGTCTGGACAAAGTCTTCAAAGAAAATTTTGGATCACATCCGGATCGCTCGGTACACGCTTCGGCTCAAAGTTTGAAACTTGTCGAGCCGGCACTATCACTTGCGATTGAAGAACCGCCCCAGAAGGAGGAGAAGATCGTGGAAGAAAAGAAGACCGAGGCTCCGAAGGGTAGACTAGGGGCTGCTTATCCTAGGATGGTTGTTTCCGATTCGGGGAGAAATCCCTCGAACTCCTGACTCTGTATGATTATCTGCTCGCCCCGGCGGGACCTTATAATGATAAGGGTTATGGCGTTGGCTACATTTTGACTGTTTCTAATGATTATGTAACTAGCGACAACCGACTTAATTTGGATCTCAATTCCAATACAAATAACGATTCTCAAATCATACACAACCTCGACGACCACGACGAAGAAGATGTTCACAAAGGAGGCTACGAAAGCTCGACAAGCAACGAGTCCATTTATGAATTCCGAGGAGCTCCGATCACGATAGAATTAGAACCATCAGACACCGAAGCAACTTCAGAAGAACCAGTTGTTCTGATTCAAGAGGAGACACCGGTAAATTTAGAAGAGATAACAGAGGTTAATCTAAGAAGCGGAAAAGTTCTACCCCCGAGAATGGGTCCAAAGGATAAAGGGAAGCAGGTGGTTGCTCAGGAAGAGCCAACCCCAGCAGAGGAACTGCCCATTCGGGAAGAAACCGAGGAACATGGTAATAAAGTAGACTACAACGTGCTAGCCCATCTTAGGAAGCTACCAGCCAAACTAAGCATATACGACGCTCTGATCCTGTCAAAGGAGATGAGAGAGGCTCTGATCAAGGCTTTACTTGATCCAAAGATTTGTTTAGCCCAAATGGCCGGTAATTCCTTTGACGAGGTTTGCTCGTTAAGAGAACAGCGAGGTGTTACCTTCACGGACAATGATTTATTACTGGGAACAGTTGATCACAACCGACCGTTATACATTTCAGTCACTATTGGAAAGTTTACGCTCTCCAGAGTGTTGGTTGATCCGGGAGCATCAATCAACATAATGAATCTTCGGACGCTAGCATATTTGGAAATTGATGCTCGCGAGCTTGAAGCGAGACAAGATGCTGTTAAGAGGCTTCAATCAAAAAGGAGAAAGAGCTCTTGGATCGATAACACTACTAATGAAGACCGGTGATTTAGCAAAGACAACCGCAAAATTCCACATAATTGATTCTGAGACATCGTTCAACGCTCTACTGGGTTGGCCGTGGATCCATGAAAATCGGATGGTACCATCGTCTCTGCACCAATGCATAAAGTATTACGAAGGAGGGGAACAGTGTATCAAAGGTGACTTGCAACCATTCTCCGTACACGAGATTGGAATTCATGAAGATGCGGCCTACTACGTGCCTCTCGAAGAAAACAATCTTTTCCGTAAATACCATACCAAATGAAGGAAAAGAGATTCGAGACGATGAAGAACCTGAAGTTCTAGTCCAACAGTTACTCACCACTCCCTTACGGCGAGATGGTGAAGATTTCTCCAGAACTCGCACCCGAGGTCGAGGCCGAGGACAAGGACGTGGAAGAAATGTTGGAACAGTTGGACAGAAGAAACCGGTCATCGATGTTGTTTGGGAGAATAGCTCTGAAGAAGAAGAAGAAGAAATCAAGAAAGAAGCAGCAACAATAAATCAGAAGAAACCACAGTTCAAGTTCTCTCTCGAAGATGAAAGGAATGAAGAATACAAATCAATTTACGAGAAGATTAACCATTATGTACATACTATGAACCTGACCCCGATCCATTCTAATAAGATCGAGGGTATGGTGGTCAAGGAAGTACATGGTGGTGGTACTAAACCAATCAAGTTTTACCGTGGTGCTTCTTCTTCCAATACTGAAAAAGATGTACAATTTGAAGATGTTACTTCATCTGAATTAATGGAATTACCTTTTGAGTGGTACTCTCCCTGTGTTCAAAATTTAATCCAACGTGGTGTCTTACCTCGACAATGGACAAAAGGCCGATCACAACACTTTGAAAAATTATGGAATAATGCCGGTCGGCCTCCCAATTCAAAACATGGTCTCAGATTCGGCACAGTACGATCAGTGGACGATACAAGATTTTGCTTGGTTGTCACTTGCGAACCTAATAAAGACTTCTTGGAGGCTTCAGAAGATCTTGAAGATCTACCAATCGGCGCCGCTCCACCAGAATTCGAAGAAGAAATCAAATCTATAGTAGACGAGTTAACGGAAGTTAACTTAGGTACTAGCGAAGAGCCTAGGCCTACCTTTGTTAGCTCCTTACTCAATAAAGAAGACTCCGAAAACATAATCAAGCTATTAATGGAATTCAAGGACTTTTTTGCTTCGAGTTACGACGAAATGCTAGCATTAGCTCCAGAGGTCGCAGTTCATAAATTAGGAGTGGATCCTACTTCAGTTCTAGTCAAACAAGCCCCAGAAGAATGCGTCTAGAAATTGAGCAACAAGTAATAGCCGAAGTTAAGAAGCTAATAGACGCTAAATTTGTCCGTGAAGAACAATACCCTACTTGGTTAGCCAACGTGGTACCAGTCAGAAAGAAGAATGGACAAATCAGAATCTGCGTAGATTTCAGAGATTTAAATAAAGCATGTCCAAATGATGAATTTCCACTACCAATCCCGGAACTGATGATCGACATTGCTTCAACACATGAAATCTTCTCTTTCATGGATGGATCATCAGGATACAACAAGATAAAGATGGCACCAGAAGACGAAAAGCTCACGGCATTCTGGACGCCGATCGGAGTGTATTGCTACACAATAATGTCATTCGGACTAAAGAACGCAGGAGCAACATACCAAAGAGCGATGATGAAGATTTTTGATAATCTCATTCACAACCAAGTCGAGTGCTACGTGGATGATGTGGTCATCAAAAGCAAACTGAAGGAAGATCACCTGTATGATTTGAGAATTGTTTTCGAGCGACTAAGACAATACAACCTTAAGATGAATCCCTTAAAATGCGCCTTCGGCGTTACCTCCGGGAAATTCTTAGGATTTGTTGTCCGACATCGCGGGATTGAAATCAATCCGGAAAAGATTAAAGCTATTTTAGAAATGCCTCCTCCCAAAACCTTGAAACAACTACGATCCTTTCAAGGGAAGTTGGCATATCTTCGACACTTTATCTCGAACTTGTCAGGTAGGTGTCAGCCCTTCTCGGCATTGGTTAAAAAGGACGCCAAATTCGTTTGGGATGAGAAATGCCAACGGGCTTTCAAGGACGTTAAACAATATTTAATGACACCTCCTGTCTTAGCAGCCCCAGTCTCAGGTAGACCGTTGATACTTTATACCGCGGCTCTAGACGACTCCTCGGAGCCCCGCTAGCCCGTGTCAATGATGAGGGAAAAGAAAATGCTCTCTACTACTTAAGCCGTCGTCTAATCCCGACGGAAGTAAAGTATCCTCTGATCGAGAAACATTGTTTAGCCCTGATCTTCGCTGCTCAAAAGCTCAGGCATTACATGCTTTCGCATAAAGTCAACCTTATTTCGAGAGTTAATCTGTTGCAATACTTGATGACCCGACCGACGCTTTCTGGCAGACTTGCAAGGTGGTCGATGATACTATTGATATTTGACATAACTTTTGTTCCTCGTCACGCCGTGAAGGGACAAGTCCTAGCAGACTTCCTTGTAGCACACCCTTTACTGGCAGATTCGCCTCTCGACGACGATTTTCCTGACTAGCAGATAATGAGCCTAGAAGACCCTGATGATCAACGTTGGGAACTATACTTCGACGGTGCATCCTCAGCACAGAAGAACAAAGAATTGCAAACGATAGTGCCCGGTAAGGCAGGAATCAGACTAATCTTTATAACACCGAAGTGGGGGATGTTAAAATACTCCTACCTCTTAACAGAACCGTGTACAAACAACCAGGCAGAATACGAAGCCCTCATAACCGGATTAGAATTAACCATTCAGATGGGAATAAAGGACATCAACATCTACGGAGATTCTCAGTTGATCATTCAATAGATCGCCGGACAGTACAGAATTTTAAAGCCAAGACTCGAGAAGTACTTTCAGTACGCCATGAAATTGTTGGAACAAATTCCAAATGTAACAATCTACAAGATTCCCAGAAAAGAAAATGCTCTCGCCGATACGTTAGCCCGCCTTGCAAAGGAATTTGACTGGTTGCAGGATGAGTCAGTTGAAGTGTCAGTTCAAGGACGACAGGTCCTATCACAGATCGACATGGATACAATACATAAATCAGAAAGAAAAGCAGAAGAAACAATTGCAGCAGTGACAAAATACAGAAGATTGGTGATGCCCATTAATAGATTACTTGCAGACAGAAAACCCGCCCGTCGATAAGTCGATAGCCCATCAAATCAAGAAAAGAACTCCGTCTTACGCATTAATAAACAATACATTATACGTAAGGTCTTTCGATCGGATGTGGCTAAGATGCCCGAGCGGGCCCGAGGCTCGTGAAATCGTTAAAGAAGTACATTCAGGACTTTGTGGCGCTCATCAGTCGGGTCCGAAAATGAAGATGAAGATTAAAAGACTAGGGTACTGCTGGCCCTCTATGATGACCGACTGTATGAAAGTTGCTAAAAGTCGTCGTGGCCATTTGAATGTTGGGGCACAGATATAGTGGGTCTGATAGAACCACCTTCTTCAAGAGGACATCGCTTCATTCTTACAGCTACAGACTACTTTTCTAAATGGGCAGAAGCTATACCACTCAGAGAAGTGAAGGCACACCACGTGCTACAGTTTTTCAAGAACCAAGTCGTCTACCGTTTTGGGGTACCACGCAGGATCATTTCAGATAATGGGTCTGCATTCAAGAGTACAAAGATAAACAATTTTGTCAAAAGACACGGGATCGATTGGCGATACTCAACGATCTACTACCCAAGAGCAAACGGCTTGGCCGATGCTTTTAATAAAACTCTCGTTCAAATTTTAAAGAAAACTTTGGATGAAAACAAGAGAAATTGGCACGAGAAGTTGTTAGAAGCCTTATGGGCCTACAGGATGACTTTTAGGACTTCTACTCAGTCTACGCCTTACGCTTTAGTGTACGGGTCCGAGGCCGTCTTGCCCTTGGAAGTTCAACTTCCGTCATTCCGAATTGCAGTTGCAGAAAAGATCACTACAGAAGAAAATGCCAGACTACCACTAGAAGAATTGGAAAGCTTGGAAGGGAAAAGACTTTCCGCACAGCAGAATTTGGAACTGTATCAAGCCAAAATGATCCAGGCCCATGATAAACTGGTCCACCCAAGAACTTTCAAAGTCGGTGACTTGGTTTTGGTTCTCAGAAGACCTATTCTTGCACATCGCAAGATAGGTGGTAAGTTTGAACCAACCTGGGAGGGACCATTTGTGGTCGAGACAGTCTACTCTGGAGGTTCCTGTCAACTGGTGAATTGCCGTGGAGAACGACCCATGCTTCCAATCAATGGACGGTATTTAAAGAAGTATTACGCAACCTGATGTTTCGAAGGGTGGCCTCTAAAGTAGAATCTTATCCCTAGAAACACGGGTGAAGTAATCACTTTGTGACTGGGTACAGACCCAAAATAAAATAAAATGGATGATAAAAAAAATCTCATCAACGAAAATGTTAAAAAGAAAACATGGGAAATCATAATAATAAAATGTCAATTTTTCCTCTAAAATCCATTCATTCCTGATATTTTCTCATCCCTTCCTACGTCCTTTAAATTTAAAAGAAGTGAATAAGAATTTTTAAGTGTTTTTCTTATTGTTCTTGTTCTTAGTACAACCCCTGATCCTTTCCTTATTTTCGCAGGGAAATGTCGAACGGGTGGTTGGTTCTAAACTTTAGAAATGGCGTGAGTCTAGCACTTGATGAAAAGAGGATGAGGGATGGAGCAGTGATAGAGATTGACTCAGACTTCACACCAGCCGCCTTACAATACGAAAAAAAATGATTGGATCCCAGTTGATCGAGAAGAACTTCACAGCCAGACAGTGATGAAAATGGGTGGCCCGAGCCACCAATCCAGCAACAAGAAAAGAAAAGCAAACGCCACGCATACAACCGGAGAAGATAGGAAAATTATGTTCGTGGTTGCCACAGCAGAGGGTAGGCTTGTCAGAGCCGCACTCGCAGAAATTCAAGGGGGTAAGGAGAGCTACTCTCACTGCTACCCAACGTAGAAATAAGAATCTTCGCATTCACAAAATGTTGACCAAGTTAGCAGAAGATCAACATGAACAGACAGTGGATACTGTAAGTGCAAATGCTCCAAGGAGACCGGTTCGTCAGGAACCAGAAAGAAGAAAGTCAATTCCAAGAAGGTCGGAACAGATAAAAGAAATACCAAGGAAAGCAGAAATAGAGTTGGTACCTCGATGCCGAGCATATGTACCGGATCCGAAGAGTCTTGTTGCGAAAGCAACCCCAGAGGATGTCCCTAAGGAGACTATCCCCGAGGAGCCGAGACATGCAGAAGAACGTGTTGGGATTGAGCCATACATCCCGCAGTATGTTACTAGACACCGAGGACTTCAAATAATCCCGGAATACGAGCTGGAGAAAATACAACTAGTTGAGAAGAAAACCTTTGAATACTTTGAAAGAATTGGGAACAAGATGGTCAACATCTTGGAAGGCCTCGAGCTACATACAGATGTTTTCTCAGATTATGAGCAACAACAAATTGTGGACTGCATCCTTGAATTACGTAAAATGGGTCGAGCTGGCCGCCCGAGAGAAAAGACATATTCGTAACCCCGAAGATGGATGCCGGGGAAGGGAAGAGTTACAATCCAATGCGGATGTTGTTACAACTTTGCCATAGTACTGAAAAGGAATCCACCGTGGATACTCCGTCGCAGTGAGGTGGATCCAATGCCAAGAGTCATCAAGAGAATGGTGAAAAGGATGATAACATGGAGGGTACTGCTTGCAGATTGCATACCAAACAGCTGCATTATCAACATCTACAAGGAAAGGCGACTGCATACCTCCACATATAGACCATCATGACTTTGTTAGATCCTTCTGCACGGTGTCATTCCTCAGCCAGTGCAACATCATGTTCGGATCTGACCTCCGGATTGCAGGCCCCGGTGAGTTCCGAGGGCCAGTGGAGATACCACTACCGGTAGGTTCCGTCTTGGTGTTAAAAGGAAACGGAGCAGACATTGCGAAGCATTGCACTCCAGGAGTGCCTGTGGAACGGATCTCAGTTACTTTTAGAAGAATGGACGACAGAAAAATGCCTTACCACTTTCAACCAGATCCAGAATTGGAGAGTCTCCGGCCCTACGAGCTGTGAGTTACACGGGAAATAGCACACCTCCAATGCACATCCATGCGACTACATCATGTTTCTTACTATTTGACAGACGCTTTTGGATGGATCAACAAGAATCTTACACAATCCGTTTTGGATTTACATGGGTTGTATGAGACATAAAATTTCTGAAGAAAATGTCATCATGACTAGATCAAGTTGTATGATGTACTTTCAGCAAGTTGGAATGAAAAAGACTACATCATATTTTGCCTTCACCTCTTTTTGTGCAAATTGACTGGGAAACGCCATTAGAGTTAAATGAACTTTGAATGAAGAACAGAAAAGAAAATAAAATAAATGAGAATTTTTCTTAAAAAAATCTGAATATTAAAATGAATTTTGAATTCACATGAACACTAAATGAACAACAACAAAAAATGGGATCGTTAAAGGACAAACAAAACGAATCTAAATCTCAATTTGAATTCTGATCTGAATCCGCTGATTCGAACCTTTCAATTCTTCTCCCAATCGAAATCTGCTTAAAACTCTTTTGAAATTTGAATACTTTCCTTGACTTATTGCTAAGTCAAGTCTTTTTTGCTTGGTACACTTACCAGCTCCTTCCAATTCTCGTTCTGGGATCAGTACCTAAATTATGATTCCCATCTTTCGACATCGATACCTAAATTTTGATTCTCTTTCGAATTGATACCTAAATTTCAATTCTAAATTCCCGAGACTGGTACCTAAATTCCAATTCTCATTTTGAGGTCGGTACCGAAATTCCGACTCTCTTTTCGAGATCGATACCTAAATTTCGATTTCATTTGAATTGATACCTAAATTTCAATTCTAAATTCCCGAGACTGGTACCTAAATTCCAGTTCTCATTTCGAGATCGGTACCTAAATTCAGACTCTCATTCGAGATCGATACCTAAATTTCAATTCTCTTTCGAATTAATACCTAAATTTCAATTCTAAATTCCGAGACTGGTACCTAAATTCCAGTTCTCTTCCTTCGAGGTCGGAACCTAAATTCCAACTCTCATTCGAGATCTATACCAAAATTTCGATTCTCTTTCGAATTGATACCTAAATTTCAATTCTAAATTCCGAGACTGGTACCTAAATTCCAATTCTCTTCCTTCGAGGTCAGTACCTAAATTCTGACTCTCATTCGAGATCGATACTTAAATTTCGATTCTTTTTCGAATTGATACCTAAATTTCAAGTCTAAATTTCCGAGGTCGGTACCTAAATTCCAGTTCTCTTCCTTCGAGGTCGGTACCTAAATTCCGACTCTCATTCGAGATCGATACCTAAATTTCGATTCTCTTTCGAATTGATACCTAAATTTCAATTCTAAATTCTGAGACTGGTACCTAAATTCCAGTTCTCTCCCTTCGAGGTCGGTACCTAAATTTTGACTCTCATTCAAGGTCGATACCTAAATTTTGATTTTCTTTCAGGTATGATACATAAGTTCCAAATCTCACTCTCTCGTGATCAGTACCTAAATTCTGATTCTCATCCTTTTTCCGTTGATACTTAAACTCTGATTCTCACTCCGAGGCTGGTGCCTAAATTACAGTTCTCTTCGCAATCCCAAGGTTGAAATCTAGGTTTCAATTCTCATTTCAAATCCAAATTTCAAATTCAAAATTTCCTTAAATCGATTTTAAATTAAACTTCAAATCAAAATCCAAACTCACCAATTGAAACTTGAAATTTAAAAGTAAACTGAAATCTAAATCGAATTCCCCAGATCTGGTGATTTAGAGTTCACCTCCTTTTCCATTCCCCAGCGAGAGTTCAGAGATCTAGTCTTGGAAATGTACCTGATACTCCCCAGCGAAAATTCTTCTACTTCGTCTTAAGTTTGTCACTTGGACATCTGTGTTGGTTTTGTTGATCTCTTCGATCAACGCCAATACGTGCGGTGTGCTTGGTTAGCACACCCCACCTATTGGGGGTCCATTTGTTGACCTCATTTTTTATGAGGTCTTTTTCTCCTCTCCTTAGTATTTAGGATCTAGCCTTAAGCTTTTCCTTTGACTAATCTTAGAGGACTAGAAGTGGAACCCACCCTTTAGAAGTTCAAACACCTCTTGACTCCCTGCAAACCCCACAAGCTTGATTGTATACCCCTAATCACCTAGAGGGTTAAAATCAAATGTGGAGGTTTAAAGGATGAGTTCCCTATAGTTCCTTTTGGCTTTAGGAATACCCTGGGTGGCCTGGTCTGGTGAGGGTTGACTGCACATACACTACACTCTCACACACATTCCAAGTCCTAAAACCACACTCTCACCCAACTTGACTTCCTGACTCATGTAGGTAATTCATATGGATGGTCCTTAACCCCTAAGCCCCTGGCTAAGAGGGTTAGGAACAACATAGTGAATGCCTCGAATGAGTCCTCTCATGGCTCATATGGGCTTAATATGGCTTCATGGCTCAACCAAAGTGATTCCATTTTACTCAAATTTGATCAATATTCATTTTTTACCAAATTTCAATTTTTTACCCCCTGGGCCCTACACCTACTAAACCTACCAAAAGCCCTTGAAACTACCCCAAATTTACAAAATCACCCAAATAACCCAAAATTCCTCAAAATCAATCCTAAACATTTCCCTCCACTCAAATTGATCATCCATAGCCAAAAATACCAAAAATTCCAAAAGTACCCCCCAATACCCTCCAAATACCCAAAATGCCCTTCTTAGCCCAAAAATCCAAAAATTCAGAAAATTCCCAAAAAAATTCCAAAAAATCCCAAATATTCCCAATTTCATTTTGTTAAACTACACCATGGGCCAATTTTGCCAATTTACCCCACTTTTACCAAAACCCCCAATTTGGCCCATTTTAAACCCAAGTGAACCTAATGTCAAACCAAACCACCCCAATTGGCCTCAATTTTGGTCCAATTCAATTCAAAACTTCAAATAAACATTCCCAATATCAATTTAGACCAAATCCAAGTCCAATTTGATTGAAATTTGAGCCCAATTTCAATTTGAAGCCTAAGGCCCAATTTGGCCCATGACCTAAACCTAGCTCAAACCCATCCAATTCAACTCCAATTAACCCCAAATCTTTTCCTAAACCTTCCTAATATCCCCACAAACAAAACACTAACTTGATTTGCCCAAAATTTGAACGTAAACTCCACCCAAACCTAACCCAAAACCAAAATCCCTTAAATTGACCTAAGCCCAAACCTAACCCAAATGGGCCAAAATCCCAAAATTAGAGCCCAACCAAAGTTGGAAACTCTTTGTGACACTCCCATGAACATTTCTCAACATTAATTTTACATCAAATACAACTTTAGCCCAACCTTAACTCAAGTTAGCCCAATTGGATCCATTTTGACCATAACCAAAAAAAGACCTAAATTCAACCCAATTCAACTCTAAATCACTTCAAATTGATTCCAAATCATTCATGAAACATTCCTAAATTAAATTCAACACTTATTGGACCCAATCCTTTGCAAAATTTTCATCCTAAAATTTGTTTTGAAATCTAAATGCCCACTCCCTAAACCATCTTGAAAGCCCATCCAAAGTGAAATCCAAAAGCCCAAACCCATTCCAAAGCCCACATGACAATTCCTTCTCATCATCCCTTTAATTGGAAACAATTCCTAAGTCCCAAATCAATCATCAAATCAACCTAAATCAAGCACCATCTAAATTTTTCACTAAATTGCCAAAATCTCCAAATTCCTTTTTCATATAAATGATTCCACTTTTCCTAAGCCAAGGATGAGCCAAATGGAGCCACATGCAAGCCATGGACAAGCCACATGAAGCCATGGGGGGTTTGTCTTGTCACCAAGCCATTAATGGCAAGAAGAGGGAGTCCTTTCCTAAGCCTTCCTTAAGCCATTTTAACCTCTTTAATGCAACACCATAACCCAAAATTAACTTAAACTATTTTGATGGGGACTTCACCACTCCGTGGTAGCTGACCCAACTGATCCCCTTGGCCCAAAATCAGACCATGGGGAGGTAAACCAAGCCCAAATACATGGGTTGACACATGTGAACCCAAAATCACTCTTCTCCATTTACCACTTAAATCCAACCCTTTACACTTGGCATTGGACTACAAAAATAGGGTATTTTTGTATTATTTAAATGCCCAGAACTTCAAAAATTCATATCTTTGCATAGAAAATTCGCAAAAATAAAATAAAAATACCCTCTTACTCAATGAACAGAGGAGAATAATGTGGAAAAGAAATCAAGTAAATTGGATGAGTATTTTATTTTTAATAATTTATTTTCTATTTTTAGTATTTTGATTCTTCATTTGCATAGACAATTTACCATGGCATGAGACCATAAGGCTTTTGAAGCCTCTGATCTTAGGAACATTCCCTGAATTTTTCAAGGTCAGAGACCATCTCTGTGAAAAGTTATTGAATTTTCAATTTCATGTCACTGTTTTAGTATTTTAATTCCAATAATTAGCATGTTGTGAAATAAATTCTAGGAAAATTTGGTGATATTCCTTAGGACTAGGGGACCCTATGAAAAATATATTTTGAGTTAATTCATTCATAATAACCTTAGTTGGCCTAAACCCCTAAAATTGAATTTGAATTAATTAGGGTTAACCACACATCAAATTGACTTGAAAATAATTTTCTACTGATCTTTAAGATCAGCGGAACCTCACATAAAAATTTGAAATTAATTGGACTTGATTAACCCTACCAAATGGATTAATTAAGCCTCATAAGCAAAATGGAACTTTAAAAATTCATAACTCTAAAAATACTTTTCAAAAATTTACAAACATAGTTTTGGGGCTTCTCTGATATCAGGGGAGTTCAGAAAAATTAAAATTAAAATTTTCTAAAAAAGTTGATTTTTCACAATATTTTAATATTTTAATAATTAAAAAATAATAAAAATCATAAAAATATTAAAAATCATAAAAATGTCACATTTTGATTCCTAATCATTTAGGAACAAACCACATATTTTTCCTAAGTCCCTAGGATAAAATATTGAATTTTAAAAGCTTAATGCAATTTTTTATATTAAAAAATGAGTTTATAACCTTTTTCACTAAAATAATTCCAATAAATCAAAAAAAAATCAGAAAATTTTAAAATTTATTTCTCTGAACTCCTTGAGGTCAGAGAGTTTTAGCAAAAATATAAAATCCATTTTTTAACTTTAATTTTATTTTATAATTAATTAATACTCTAAAACTCAAAATAATTATAATAAATAAAATATAATTAAAAAAATCACCAAAATTGGTCCAAGTGGTCCTCTAGTCATTAGGAACATCTCATAATTTTCTTAAGGATAGAAACCTTTCCTTGGTCATGTTGTTGAATTTTCTTTGAAAACCCCTATTTTCTACTAAAAATAATTATATAAATAAATTAAATTCAGAAAAATCACATTTTCTCCTTTAATATCTTAATTGACATATGAGTGAGGTGACATAAAAATTTCAAATTCATTTGAGCTCAATTTAGTGAGTTATGAAATAAATAAGTCTAAAAGGGCATAAAGGTAATTAAAAATTTTAACCCTTAATTAAAACTTTAGGTTTAATCAAAATGGGGGGGTAAAAAATTTGATTTTAACTTTCTCTTGGATGATTAAAACTTAGGAAAATTAAGGGGTAGAAACCCACTAAACATTTTGAAAATATCAAAAATGAAACTTTAATTAATTAAATAATTTAAATTTTGGAAAGAATATATTTAAATTTGGATCCTTAAAATAGGGGTATTATTAAGATGATATTTATTCCTTAATTTAAAAAATCCCTAAATAAGTCACTTTAACAATACTTAATTCTTAATTAAAAATTAAAATAATAATCCAAATTGATAATTAAAATTAACAATTAAAACTAAAGTTAGAACTAAAATTAAATTAAATTAAATTAAAATTAAAAATTAAATTAAAATTAAAAATTAAATTAAATTAAATTAAAATTAAATTAAATTAAATTAAATTAAATTAAAATTAAATTAAATTAAATTAAAATTAAAAATTAAATTAAATTAAAGTTAAATAAAATTAGATTTAAATTAAATTAAAATTAAATTAAACTAAAATTAAATTAAATTAAAATTAAATTGAATTAAAAATTAAATAAATTTAAATCAAATTAAAATTATAAAATTAAATTAAATTAAAATTAAATTAAAATAAAATTGAATTAAAATCATTTAACAATGAAACCTAAATGAAATCATTAAGAATTAAATCTAAAATAATTTGAACACTATTCCAAACTTAAAATTATTAATTAAAACCTCATAATTAAATTAAAACACTTTAAACCATTAACTCAAACTTTTAATTAATTATGATTAAAATTCTCGATAAACCAACTTGCCCTTAAAGGCTTTAATTTTTATAACTCTTAAATAGAGTATTAAGTGAGATGTCACTTCATTCATCAGGTGATCAAATACCTAAGTTCACTGAGCTAGAAACAAAGTTTAACTAAACTCTTGGATGATTAATTCACCTGTACAACTAAATTTACTTGGACTCAGAACAATCCTAGAAATATTGAAAAGATGTTTAGGACTTGTCCTAAGAAATTCCTCAATATGAAGGGATGTTTTAGAAGAACAACTAAATTTAATTGTTCTTTGATGAAGCAAATCATCTTTAAACAAAACACAAGAACCTAGACGTCATAGGAGATGACTAGTTATAGGATTATGAATGTGGTAGACAACCAAAACCCTTCCCTTAGCTTTACCTAGGTACTTGTTGAAATATTTAAATGCATTAACATGTGTTTTAAGTGCAGCTTGGGATGACGGGAAGACCCTCCAGGTAAGCTTTTATTCTATTGCAATTTTCTTTATTGCAATTTACTTACATGCATTGTACTTTACTTTTCTTGCATGATAAATAAAACTGCTGCATGGAAACCAAAACCTTTAGGGTAGTCCCTGAACTGAAACCAAAACTAAATTAAAAGTCATTGCAAGATAAAATTCACCACCACAATATTCTAAAATATAAAACAACTCAAAATTAATCACAAACAGAACAACAAAACTACAATTGTAACTAAATTAAAACGTCTCATTGAATGATCAGGAATACCTCAGATGATGTAACCCACGTGTTGCTAACGGGATTTCCCGTGGTATAAATGAAAGCGTGGAACTCATTCAGTTCAGTTTAGCAAATTCATCTGGACTAAGTGAATTCGATGAAAATAACGGTGCCGGGATGACGGAACCGTGGGATCTTAATCGGTTCTGTTTAATCAACTTTAACATTTGTATTAATTAAAATATTAAAAACACTTGGATTTTAAGATTTTCTCTAAACCAAAACACTTCTCTCATCTCCTGATTTATGACTTCTAAAACTAAACCTCTGCAAAAACAAGGAGCTTGGAGCACGGTGGGCAGTACGGCCATCTTCATCAGCAAAACTTGAGTCTACTTCAGCAAAAATTTCTTAGAATTAAATAACCAAGCCATAGGACTTCGAGGTAGTTTGCTTAGTGCAACATAAATCCTCAACCCTTTTGTTAGGCATTTGCATAATCATGTTATGTAAATTAAGCCCTAACCGGTCTTAGGGTTCCGAGGTAGTCGTTTAGTACGGCATAAACCCTCTCATCTTCAAGGCTATTTGTATGATCATATCATGCAAATATAAGTCCTAATTAATTAAAATTGGCAGGATTGCAACATTAAATAAACTCCCAAATTGAAGCCAAACAATAGGATAGTTTGGGAAGTTGCCAAGATTCTTCTTGGATCCTCAGCTTCTCCTACTTCTCTTCCTTTGGACTCCTGAAATAAACTGTTCCAAATTTGATCCATTCGCTTTTGAAATTTTCAAAATTCAATCCTTTGAAAACCTTAAACTTTGAAATTCTTGAGAGCAAAACCACAGATCATTATCGAGAGTTTTCTTAAGTGATTCCCATCACTTAGGATGTAATTAACTATAGGGGCTTACCCTTATAGGGAACTTTAAGAACCTGAGTAATATAAACCCGAACTTAATTTCTTTATATTAAGTAGGGAACTTGTCGGCTTATAAAATTGGTTCGCAGACCAAACAGATGTCACAAATCTTCTAATTTACTTAATCGAGCCCCATCAACAAGCAGTGTGTCTATTCTTCGGGATAGATACACGGTTTGTGATGCGGTGCTCATTTATATAAACTACTTGGGATGTGAGATCGGTTTGATTTCATATCTTAAAATTTTCAAACTTAAAATTATTTTCAAAATGAAATACTACTTTCTAAATTATATATATATATATATATATATATATATATATATATATATATTTAAATCAAATTTAAAATCTAATATTCGCAGACAATTTCTGTAGGCGACCCCTTTTTAAAATACAACATTCAACCTAAAAATATGCCGACAGAGTCAGGAAGTCAAGTTGGGTGAGAGTGTGGTTTTAGGACTTGGAATGTGTGTGATAGTGTAGTGTATGTGCAAGTCAACCATCATCAGACCAGGCCACCCAGGGTATTCCTAAGGCCAAAAAGTCCTATAGGAAACTCATCCTTTAAACCTCCACCTTTGATTTCAACCCTCTAGGTGATTAGGGGTCTACAATCAAGCTTGTGGGGTTTGCAGGGAGTTAAGAAGTAGTTTGAATTTCTAAAGGTTTGGTTCCATTTCTAGTCCTCTAAGATTAGTCAAAGGAAAAGCCTAAGGCTAGATCCTAAGTACTAAAGAGAGAAGCAAAAGACCTCATCAAAAATGAGGTCAACAAATGGACCCCGATAGGTGTGGTGTGCTAACCAAGCACACCGCGCGTATTGGCGTTGACCGAAGAGATCAACAAAACCAAGACAGATGTCCAAGTGACAAATTTAGGACGAAGTAGAAGAATTTCTGCTGGGGAGTATCAGGTATATTTCCAAGACTGGAGATTCCTGTCACTGGGGATGGAAAAGAAGGTGAACTCCAAATCTCAAGATCTGGGGAATTCAGTTTAGATTTCAGTTTACTTTTAAATTTCAAGTTTCAATGTGTGGGTTTGGATTTCGATTTGTTCTGAGTCTCAATTTCGATTGAAGTTTAATTTAAAATCGATTTAAGGAAATTTTGAATTTGAAATTTGGATTTGAAATGATAATTGAAACCTAGGTTTCAACCTCGGGATTGCGAAGAGAATTGAAATTTAGGTACCAGCCTCGGTGTGAGAATTAGAGTTCAAGTTTTGATGGAAAAAGGATGAGAATCATAATTTAGGTACTAATCTCGAGAGAGTGAGATTTGAAATTTAAGTATCAAACCTGAAAGAGAATCAAAATTTAGGTATCGATCTCAGATGAGAGTCAGAATTTAGGTACTGACCTTGAAGGAAGAGAACTGGAATTTAGATACCAGTCTCGGAATTTAGAATTGAAATTTAGGTATCAATTCGGAAGAGAATCGAAATTTAGGTATCGATCTTAAATGAGAGTCGGAATTTAGGTACCGACCTCGAAGGAAGAGAACTGGAATTTAGGTACCAGTCTTGAAATTTAGAATTGAAATTTAGGTATCAATTCGAAAGTGAATCGAAATTTAGGTATCGATCTCGAATGAGAGACGGAATTTAGGTACCGACCTCGAAGGAAGAGAACTGGAATTTAGGTACCAGTCTTGGAATTTAGAATTGAAACTTAGGTATCAATTCGAAAGAGAATCAAAATTTAGGTATCGCTCTCGAATGAGAGTCAGATTTAGGTACCGACCTCGAAATGAGAACTGGAATTTAGGTACCAGTCTCGGAATTTAGAATTGAAATTTAGGTATCAATTCGAAAGAGAATCGAAATTTAGGTATCGATCTCGAATGAGAGTCGGAATTTAGGTACCGACCTCGAAGGAAGAGAACTGGAATTTAGGTACCAGTCACGGAATTTAGAATTGAAATCTAGGTATCAATTCGAAAGAGAATCGAAATTTAGGTATCGATCTCGAATGAGAGTCGGAATTTAGGTACCGACCTCGAAGAAAGAGAACTGGAATTTAGGTACCAGTCTCAAAATTTAGAATTGAAATTTAGGTATCAATTCGAAAGAGAATCGAAATTTAGGTATCGATCTCGAATGAGAGTCGGAATTTAGGTACCGACCTCGAAGGAAGAGAACTAGAATTTAGGTACCAGTCTCAGAAATTTAATGAGAAATGAAAACTGGTTCCAATCTTGAGGATTTATCTGTATGAAGAGGGACCCAATCCCATGCCATCAGAACCAAATCAAACAAAGTTTGTGGCTCCGTGTCAATAGAACTAGTCGATCCTCTAAGACACGACGACGAAGAGAATTGAAAGGAGCTGGTAAGTGTACCAAGCTGAAAAGACTTGACTTAACGACAAGTCAAAGAGAATATTCAAATTTCAAAAGAGTTTCAAACAGATTTCAATTGAGGAAAGAACTGAAAGGTTCAAATCAGAGGGTTCAGATCAGAATTCAAATTGAGATTTAGATTCGTTTTGTTTTTCCTTTAACGATCCCATTTTTTTATTTTTGTTATTTATTTAGTGTTCATGTGAATTTGAAGTTCATTTTAATATTCAAATTTTTAGGAAAATTTCTCATTTATTTTTTTTCTTTTCTGTTCTTCGTTCAAAGTTTATTTAACTCTAATGGCATTTCCCAGTCAATTTGCACAAAAAGAGGTGAAGGCAAAATATGACGTAGTCATTTTCATTCCAACTTACTGAAAGCACATCATACAACTTGATCTAGTCATGATGATATTTTCATTAGAAATTTAATGTCTCATATAATCCATGTAAATCCAAAACGGACTGTGTAAACTTCTTGCTGATCCATCCAAAAGTGTCTGTCAAAAATTCATGTCTGAATAGTAAGAAACATGGGCAACAACATCACCTTCCAAGCCACCCTTGGCAGGAATGTCGCATGGATGTGCATTGGAGGTGTGTTATTTCCCATGTAACTCACAGCTCATAGGGCCGGAGACTCTCCAATTCTTGATCTGGCTGAAAGTGGTAAGGCATTTTTCTGTCGTCCATTCTTCTAAAAGTAACTGAGATCCGCTCCACAGGCGCTCCTGGAATGCAATGCTTCACAATGTCCGCTTCCGTTTCCTTTTAACACCGGGACGGAACCTACGGTAGTGGTATCTCCACCGGCCCTCGGAACTCACCGGGGCTCGCAATCCGGAGGTTAGATCCGAACATGATGTTGCAGCTGATTGATGAATGAGATCGTGCGGAAGGGTCTAACAAAGTCATGATGGTCTATATGTGGAGGTATGCAGTCGCCTTCCTTGTAGATGTTAATAATGCAGCTGTTGGGTATGCAATCTGCAGGCAATACCCTCCATGTTATCATCCTTTTCACCATCCTCTTGATGATTCTTGGCATCAGATCCACCTCACTGCGATGGAGTATCCATGGTAGATTTCCTTTTCTGTCTATGGCAAAATTGTAGCAACATCCGCATTGGATTGTAACTCTTCCTTTTCCCGGCATCCATCTTTGGGGTTCTGAATAGGTCTTTTCTCTCAGGCGGCCGGCTCGGCCCATTTTCCGTAATTCGAGGATGCGGTCTACAATTTGTTGTTGCTCATAATCTGAGAATACATCTGTATGCAGCTCGAGGCCTTCCAAGATGTTGACCATCTTGTCTCCGATTCTTTCAAAGTTTTCAAAGGTTTTCTTCTCAACTAGTTGCATTTTCTCCAGCTCGTATTCCGGGATTATCTGAAGTCCTCGGTGTCTAGTAACATACTGCGGGATGTATGGCTCAAGCCTAGCACGTTCTTCTGTATGTCTCGGCTCCTCGGGGATAGTCTCTGTAGGGACATCCTCCGGGGTTGCTTTCGCAACATGACTCTTCGGACCCGGTACATTTGCTCGGCGTCGAGGTACCGACTCTATTTATGCTTTTATTAGTATTTCTTTCATCTGTTCCGACCTTCTTGGAATTGACTTTCTTCTTTCTGGTTTCTGACGAACCAGTCTCCTTGGAGCATTTGCACTAACGGTATCCACTGTCTGTTCATGTTGATCTTCTGCTAACTTGGTCAACATTTTGCGAATGCGACGATTCTTATTTCTTCGCTGGGTAGAAGTGAGAGTAGCTCTCCTTACCCCTTGAATTTCTGCGGGTGCAACGCTGACAAGCCTACCCTCTGCTGTGGAAACCACGGACTTAATTTTCTTATCTTCTCCGGTTGCATGCACGGCGTTTGCTTTTCTTTTCTTGTTGCTGGATTTGTGGCTCGGGCCACCCATTTTCATCACTGTCTGGCTGTAAAGTTCTTCTCGATCAACTGGGATCCAACCATTTTCTTCGTATTGTAAGCCGGCTGGTGTGAAGTCTGAGTTAATCTCTATCACTTCTCCATCCCTCACCCTCTTTTCATCAAGTGCTAGACTCACACCATTTCTAAAGTTTAGAACCAACCGCCCGTTCAACATTTCCCTTCGAAAAAATAAGGAAAGGATCAGGGGCTGTACTAAGAACAAGAACAATAAGAAAAACACTTAAAACTTCTTATTCACTTCTTTCTAAATTTAAAGGAAGTAGGAAGAGATGAGAAAATATCAGGAATGAATGAATTTAAAAGGAAAGATTGACATTTTATTATTATGATTTCCCATGTTTTCTTTTTAACATTTTCGTTGATGAGATTTTTTTTTATTATCCATTTTTTTTTTGGGTTTGGACCCAGTCACAAAGTGATTACTTCACCTGTGTTTCTAGGGATAAGATTCTACTTTAGAGGCCGCCCTTCGAAACATCAGGTTGCGTAATACTTCTTTAAATACCGTCCATTGATTGGAAGCATGGGTCGTTCTCCACGGCAATCCACCAGTTGGTAGGAACCTCCCGAGTAGACTTTCTCGACCACGAACGACCCTTCCCATGTTGGTTCAAATTTACCACCTATCTTGCGATGTGCATGAATAGGTCTTCTGAGAACAAGAACTAAGTCACCGACTTTGAAAGTTCTTAGGCGGACCAGTTTATCATGGGCCTGGATCATGTTGGCTTGATACAGTTCCAAATTCTGCTGTGCGGAAAGTCTTTTCCCTTCCAAGCTTTCCAATTCTTCCAGTCGTAGTCTGGCATTTTCTTCTGTAGTGATCTTTTTTGCAACTGCAATTCGGAGTGATAGAAGCTAAACTTCCAGGGGTAAGACGGCCTCCGACCCGTACACTAAAGCGTAAGGCGTAGACTGAGTAGGAGTCTTAAAAGTCGTCCTGTAGGCCCATAAGGCTTCGAACAACTTCTCGGGCCAATTTCTCTTGTTTTCATCCAATGTTTTCTTTAAAATTTGAACGAGAGTTTTATTAAAAGCCTCGGCCAAGCCGTTTGCTCTTGGGTAGTAGATCGTTGAGCATCGCCAATCGATCTCATGTCTTCTGACAAAATTGTTGATCTTTGTACTTTTGAATGTAGACCCATTATCTGAAATGATCCTACGCGGTACCCCAAAATGATAGATAACTTGGTTCTTGAAAAACTGTAGCACGTGGTGTGCCTTCACTTCTCTGAGTGGTATAGCTTCTGCCCATTTAGAAAAGTAGTCACGTAGCCGCAAGAATGAAGCGATGTCCTCTTGAAGAAGGCGGTTCTATCGGACCCACTATATCTGTGCCCCAACACTCAAATAGCCACAATGCGATTGTCGGATGTAGCACATTTGGAGGTTGATGTAGAACCACTCCATGCACTTGACACTGGTGACAACTCTTGGTGACCTTCATGCAGTCGGTCATCATTGAGGGCCAGTAGTACCCTAGTCTTTTAATCTTCATTTTCATTTTCGGACCCGACTGATGAGCGCCACAAAGTCTTGAATGTACTTCTTTAATGATTTCACGAGCCTCGGACCCGCTCAGGCATCTTAGCCACATCTGATCAAAAGACCTTCTGTATAATGTATTATTTATTAATGCGTAAGACAGAGTTCTTTTCTTGATTTGATGGGCTATCGACTTATCGTCCGGTAGGTTTCCTGTCTGCAAGTAGTCTTTTAGTGGCTGCCGCCAATCTTCTGTATTTTCTGTCACTGCTGCAATTATTTCTTCTGCTCTTTCTGATTTATGTATTGTATCCTTATCGTGCTGTGATAGGACCTGTCGTCCTTGAACTGACACTTCAATCGACTCATCTCGAGCAAGGTGCAAATTCCTTTGCAAGGCGGGCTAACGCATCGGCGAGAGCATTTTCTTTTCTGGGAATCTTTTAGATTGTTACGTTTGGAATTTGTTCCAACAATTTCATAGCATACTGAAAGTACTGCTCGAGTCTTGGCTTTAAAATTCTGTATTATCCGGCGACCTGTTGAATGATCAACTGAGAATCTCAGTAGATGTTGATGTCCGTTATTCCCATCTGAATTGTTAATTCCAATCTAGTTATAAGGTTTTCGTATTCTGCCTCATTGTTTGTACATGGTTCTGTTAAGTGGTAGGCGTATCTTAACATCCCCCGCTCCGGTGTTATAAAGATTAGTCTGATTCCTGCCTTACCGGGCACTATCGTTTGCAATTCTTTGTTCTTCTGTGCTGAGGATGCACCGTCGAAGTACAGTTCTCAACGTCGATCATCAGGGTCTTCTAGGCTCATTATCTGCTCGTCAGGTAAATTTTCATCGAGAGGCGAATCCGCCAGTAAAGGGTGTGCTGCGAGGAAGTCTGCTAGGACTTGTCCCTTTACGGCGTGAAGAGGAACGAAAGTTATGTCGAATTGCAATAGTATCATCGACCACCTGGCAAGTCTGCCAGAAAGCGTCTGTCGGTTCATCAAGTATTGCAACGGATTAACCCTCGAAATAAGGTTGACCTTATGAGAAAGCATGTAATGCCTGAGCTTTTGAGCGGCGAAGATCAGAGCCAAACAACGCTTCTAAATCAGGGGATACTTTACTTCCGTTGGAATTAGACAACTTCTTAAGTAGTAGAGAGCGTTTTTTTTCCCCTCGTCATTGACCTGGGCTAGCAGGGCTCCAAGGGAGTCGTCTAAAGTCGCGGTATAAAGTATCAACGGTCTACCTGAGACTGGGGCTGCTAAGACAGGAGGTGTCATTAAATATTGCTTAACATCCTTGAAAGCTCGCTGGCATTTCTCATCCCAAACGAATTTGGCGTCCTTTTTAACTAATGCCGAGAAGGGCTGACACCTACCTGACAAGTTCGAGATAAAGCGTCGAAGATATTCCAACTTCCCTTGAAAGGATCGTAGTTGTTTCAAAGTTTTGGGAGGAGGCATTTCTAAAATAGCTTTAATCTTTTTCGGATCAATTTCAATCTCGCGATGTCGGACAACAAATCCTAAGAATTTCCCAGAGGTGACGCCGAAAGCGCATTTCAAAGGATTCATTTTAAGGTTGTATTGTCTTAGTCGCTCGAAAACAATTCTCAAATCATACGGGTGATCTTCCTTCGGCTTGCTTTTGATGACCACATCATCCACGTAGCACTCGACTTGGTTCGAATGAGATCATCAAAAATCTTCGTCATCGCCCTTTGGTATGTTGCTCCTGTGTTCTTTAGTCCGAATGGCATTACTGTGTAGCAATACACTCTGATCGGCGTTCTGAATGCCGTGAGCTTTTCGTCTTCTGGTGCCGTCTTTATCTGGTTGTATCCCGACGATCCATCCATGAAAGAGAAGATTTCATGTGTTGAAGTAATGTCGATCATCAGTTCTGGGATTGGTAGTGGAAATTCATCCTTTCGACATGTTTTATTCAAATCAGTGAAATCCACGCAGATTCTGATCTGACCATTCTTCTTTCTGACTGGTACCACGTTGGCTAACCAAGTAGGGTATTGTTCTTCACGGAAAAATTTAGCGTCTATTAGCTTCTTAACTTCGGCTATTACTTATTGCTCAATTTTTATACGCATTCTTCTGGGAGCTTGTCTGACTAACGGAAGTAGGATCGACTCCTAATTTGTGAACTGCGACTTCTTGAGCTAATCCTGGCATTTCGTCGTAACTCCAAGCAAAACAGTCCTTGAATTCCATTAGTAGCTTGATTATGTCTTCAGAGTCTTCTTTATTGAGTAAGGAGCTAACAAAGGTAGGCCTAGGCTCTTCGCTAGTACCTAAGTTAACTTCCATTAACTCGTCTACTGTAGATTTGATTTCTTCCTCGAATTCTGGTGGAGCGTCGCCGATTGGTAGATCCTCAAGATCTTCTGATGCTTCCAAGCACTCTTCATTAGGTTCGCAAGTGAAAACCAAGGAAAATCCCGTATCATCAGTCGATCCTCTCGTGCCGAATCCGAGGCCATGTTTTGAATTGGGAGGCCGACCGACATTATTCCATAATTTTTCAAAGTGTTGTGATCGGCCTTTTGTCCATGGTCGAGGTAAGACACCACATTGAATTAAATTTTGAACACAGGGAGAGTACCACTCAAAAGGTAAGTCCATTAATTCAGATGAAGTAACATCTTTAAATTATACATCTTTTTCAGTATTAGAAGAAGAAGCACCACGGTAAAACTTGATTGGTTTAATATCGCCACCATGTACTTCCTTGACCACCATACCCATGATCTTATTAGAATGGATCGGGGTCAGGGTCATAGTATGTATATAATGGTTAATCTTCTCGTACATTGATTTATATTCTTCGTTCTTTTCATCTTCGAGAGATATCTTGAATTGTGGTCCCTTCTGACTTATTGTCGCTGCTTCTTTCTCAATTTCTTCTTCTTCTTCGGAGCTGTTCTCCCAATTAACATCGATGACCGGTTTCTTCTGTCCAACTGTTCCAACGTAAGGCAGTGGTGAGTAACTTTTGGACTAGAACTTCAGGTTATTCATCGTCTCGAACTTCTTTTGCTTCATTTGGTATGATATTTCTGGAAAAGATTGTCTTAGGTGCGTAGTAGGCTGCATCTTCATGAATTCCAATTTCATGCACAGAGAACGGTTGTAAATCACCTTTGATGCACTGTTCCCCTCCATCGTAATACTTTATGCACTGGTCTAGAGACGACGGTACCATCTGGTTTTCATGGATCCATGGCCGACCCAGTAGAGCGTTGAACGATGTTTCAGAATCAATAATGTGGAATTTTGCGGTTGTCTTTGCTAAGTCACCGGTCTTCAATAGTAGTGTTATCGATCCAAGAGCTCTTTCTCCTTTTTTATTTAAGCCTCTTAATATCATCTTGTCTGCTTCAAGCTCGCGAGCATCAATTTCCAAATATGCTAGCGTCCGAAGATTTATTATGTTGATTGATGCTCCCGGATCAACCAACACTCTGGAGAGCGTAAACTTTCCAATAGTGACTGAAATGTATAATGATCGGTTGTGATCAGCTATTCCCAGTAATAGATCATTGTCCGTAAAGGTAACACCTCGCTGTTCTCTTAACGAGCAAACATTGTCGAAGGAATCACCGGCCATTTGAGCTAAACAAATCTCTGGATCAAGTAAAGCCTTGATCAGAGCCTCTCTCATCTCCTTTGACAGGATTGGAGCGTCGTATATGCTTAGTTAGGCTGGTAGCTTCTTAAGATGGGATAGCACGTTGTAGTCCACTTTATTACCATGTTCTTCATTTTTTCCCTAATGGGCAGTTCCTCTGCTGGGGTTGGCTCTTCCTGAGCAACCACCTGCTTTCCTTTATCCTTTAGACCCATTCTTGGGGGTAGAAATTTTCCGCTTCTTAGATTGACTTATGTTATCTCTTCTAAATTTACTGGTGACTCCTCTTGAATCGGAACAACTGGCTCTTCTGAAGTTGCTTCTGTGTCTGATGGTTCTAATTCTATCGTGATCGGAGCTCCTCGAAATTCATAAATGGACTCGTTGCTTGTCGAGCTTTCGTAGCCTCCTTTGTGAATATCTTCGTCGTCGTGGTCATCGAGGTTGTATATGATTTGAGAATCGTTATTTGTATTGGAATCGAGATCCGGATTAAGCCGGTTGTCGCTAGTTACATAATCATTAGAAATAGTCAAAATGTAGCCAACGCCATAACCCTTATCATTATAAGATCCCACCGGAGCGAGCAGATAATCATACAGAGTCAGGAGTTCAAGGGATTTCTCCCCCGAATCGGAAACAACCATCCTAGGTTAAGCAGCCCCTAGTCTACCCTTCGGAGCCTTGGTCTTCTTTTCTTCCACGATCTTCTCCTCCTTCTGGGGCGGTTCTTCAATCGCAAGTGATAGTGTCAGCTCGACAGGTTTCAAACTCTGAGTTGAAGAGCGTACCGAAGTGGTCTGGATGTGATCCAAAATTTTCTTCGATGATCTTGTCCAGACAGTACTCCATCCATCATCAGTCGTGTACGGGTTTATCAGAACAATGGGATCCGTTGAAATAACATTGACGGAACATCTTTTCTGGGATTCCTTCATGTATTCCTTTGGGATCGTTATGTTCCCTCTCCGGAGATTGTCATCAATCCAACTCTTGAAAGTGATGCAATCCTCTATCTTGTGTCCGAGCATCTGGTGGTAAGGGCAATAGTTCGGATGATCTTTGTTATTGACTTCCTCCGGCTTCTTGGGCTACGGCGACTGAAAATCCGGTGTCTTCATTAAGCTGCGGAACATCTTCGCTACTGCTTCAGTTTTGAATGGATATTCTCTATTTAGAAGTCTCTTAAGGTACGCGATGGACGAGGCGGTTGTTCATAATGTTGAGGCGACTGATAGCTCGGACGAGGTTGCTGATAGCCCTGCTGAGGTTGCTGATATCTCCGCTTAGGTTGCTGATAAGTCCGTTGCGGTGGTTGATAACTAGGCTGTGGCCTCTCTGACTGTATCTGAACCGGCTGCTTGCCCTTATCTACTGCCGCGATGATTCCAGATTTCTTTTTGAATGTTTTCACGGGCTTCTGCTTATCATTCTTGTCACGAAACTTAGCTGCTTCACTTCCTCTTGCAAGCTCCCGGCCTTGCTAAGCAACTTCTCGAAAGTCTTGATTGTAAATCCTTTAAGGAGAAGTGCTATCGGGCCATGGATACTTTTAAGTAGGATGCCGACTCCATGTTGTTCTTGAAGCTGTGGTTCACACTTCATGCTTAAGTTTCTCCATCAAAGTATGTAATCTACTAAAGTCTCGTTCGGCTTTTGTTGCTTCATCACTAGATCACCGATAGTGATGTGGTGCTGAGCCCCGGCAAACCGTTTAATGAAAAGATTCTCTAGTTATGAAAAGGTCTTTACTGAACCGTTCGGCAATTCTGCATACCAGTCGAAGGCAATCCCTGATAAACTGCTGACGAACTGACGAAAGAGTAAAGCGTCACTCCCACTGGCATTGCAGCAACTAGCACAAAAATGTGCGACATGCTGCCGAGGGTTTCCCGTCCCATCAAAAGTCTTAAACAAAGGTGGTACGAAGCCTTTCGGGTATTGGACTGCATCAAACTCTTTGGGTTAAGGTCTACCCGTCTGAATAGATGCTCCACTCTTGGATTATGCTAGGGCTTCTTGCACCTGCTGTTCTACTATGCTCTTAATGTCCTTTTCTGGAATCATGCTTTGTGCAGGATCTTTCTTTGGTTGTTCGTCTCCGTTGACGGATGTGATCTCTTTTCCTCCATCTGCAAAATGGATAATTTACGGGGGTGCTCTTTCGAGGTTGTACCGACTGCGGAGAGTGGCTAAGGCAGCAGCCATCTCTTCCATCCTCTTTGTCATCTGGGAAATTGTGTCATCTCTTTCCGAAGCTGTGCCCTCATCACTTCCGGCTCATCTCTTTCTGCAGCTGTTGGAGCACCTTGTGAAGCGGATGATGCTCGCGTCTCAACCATGTTGATCTCGGCATACTCCTCATCCATGAACTCTGATGAGTCAACTTCATCCTCTAGTTTTTCTTCTCTTTCTTTTGCTAACCGTCGGATGTCGGTCCTTAACTTGTCCATGGCATCCTCTAGTGGCCTTTTCCACACGATCTCGCTGTTGTCTCGTGAAGGTTGTTGAACTTCCTTTCCGGGAGTTCCCTTTATTGCAGTAGCACTTTCTTCTGATTCAAGTCTCCTGACGAGACTTTTCTTCTCAAGACATTGTTTTGGTCTTAGCTCGCCAGTAGTAGGTCGCCATACCATCCTTCTTGCGTACCGGAAGCCTAGGACCGGATGATCTGTCGGCTATATGCTGGAAGGTGGTATCCTCCCTAATTTGTAGACCCGATACAACAACGGGTGAACTGGCTTTTATCTTTTTCTTTGGTTTCTATGTGGCAGCAACAGGCTCTATTCGCGGTCTGAGGCGGGATTTAGCTGGCACCCATCCTATCCTTCTTAAGATTTCTGACACATGGCATCTTTCTTTCTTTGCCAATCTTTCTATCACAGCTTGCAGTCGAGCCAATGGCCTTAATCTTATCCCTTTTCCTCTTGTAATTGCGGTAGTACGCAGGTCGGGGTAATGCAGTGGCGATCCTACGAACATTCTCTTCATCTGATGCGGCAGAGAGAGGGTGAAACCTACTCCCTTCCAATAGAGGTATATACTCAGACAGTTCTTCTCTTTCCTCAGGGATTTCTTCTAGAAAAGCAACTTCAGCAGCTCTGGCTTTCTCGATCTTGGCGATCTTTCTGCTTCTATTTCTCCTTTGAGTTCGAGTTAGGGGTGCAACTCTTGAACTGGACCCAATCTAAAAAATAGCTGGTATTGTAGCAAAATCTGTACCCTCCATGGTGACAGGCTCATCACAGACTTGGATTTCCTTCCCCTTCAGTTGGCAGAAGTCGGGGTAGGTGCAGAGATGACTAGATCGGTGGGGGTAGAGACAACAGTCCTCCTACGAACGAGTAGTACTTCTTTCGATCGGAACCCTTTGCGGGGAGGGAATTCTTGAGTCGATTTCAGGTTGAACTCAATCACGGGCTCTTCAGTTTCTGACACTTTGTCCATTAGTGTGAAGAGAGTGACGTCAATGAACTTGACATCTGTGTTGTCGAATCCTTGTCCGAAATGGATGATTCCATTGTCGAGCAGCTTGTCCTTGTAAACGGCGAAGTTCATTCCATTGGTGAAGGAGAAGATTAACTTTGGGGCAGTCATTTTCTGCAGGACGGATTCCGAATGTCAGTCCCGAATTTTGCTTCTTTTCGTTGTAAAGTTTAGGACGAAAAAGAAAGAGTCCAAACACATTTTCGTTTATCTTAGTGTATTTGTGATTTTTAAAAGAGATTGTTTATTCGGAGGTCGTTTATTAGCAGGTTCGTTCATTAGAAACAAAACGATTAAAGGAAAAAGGTTATAGAAAAGGTAAAGGGCCCGATTAGAACTGGAAAGGAAAACAAAGTCTTATGCGAGACTTCCCGACTTGAAGGACCGCTCCTAAACTAACACCTATTGGGGGTCCACCCCACCTCAGAAAAGAGATAAAAGGATCTCGGAACCTCTCCGTTTAGGGGTGTCTAAACAAGTGGCACCTAAACCCGAGAGGAGTTGGCTATACTCGTTCAAGACGTAAATGAACGGGGTATTCCAACGGAAGAATGGTAGTTTTGGTCCACTAGGGATATGGACTCACTATCGATTTATGAAAGCAAAACCATCTAATCAAAAATGGAGAGAGGAACTAGTCCCCAGCGGAGTCGCCAGAAGTGGTCGGCATATTTTTAGGTTATGTGTTTTGTATTTTGAAAAGGGGGTCGCCTACAGAAATTATCGGCGAATTTTCATATTTTAAATTTAATTTAAATATATATATAGCTTAAAAGATAGCATTTGATTTTGAAAATAATTTTAAGTTTGAAAATTTTAAGATATGAAATCAAACCGATCTCACATCCAAAATAGTTTATATAAACGAGCACCGCACCGCACCACAAACCGTATATCTATCCCGAAGAATAGACACACTACTTGATGATGGGGCTCGGTTAAATAAACTAGAAGATTTGTGACATCCGTTTGGTCTGCGAACCAATTTTATAAGCCGACAAATTCCCCTGTTTAAAATAAAGAAATTAAACAGGGTTTATTTTACCTGGGTTCTTAAAGTTCCCTATAAGGGCAAGCCCCTATAGTTAATTATATCTTAAATGACGGGAATCATTTAAGAAAACTCTCGATAATGATTAGTGGTTTTGCTCTGAACAATTTAAAAGTTTAAGGTTTCAAAGGATTGAGTTTTGGAAATTTCAATAGGGAATGGATCAAGTTTGGAACAGTTAATGTCAGGAGTCCAAAGGAAGAAAAGTAGGAGAAGTTGAGGATCCAAGTAGAATCTTGGCAACTTCCCAAACTATCCTATTGTTTGGCTTCAATTTGGGAGTTCATTTAATGTTTCATCTTGCCTGTTTTAATTAATTAGGACTTATATTTGTATGATATGATCATACAAATAGCCTCGAAGATGTGAGGGTTTATGTCGTACCAAATGACTACCTCGGAGTCCTAATACCGGTTAGGGCTTAATTTGCATAACATGATTATGCAAATGCCTAACGAGAAGTTGAGGATTTATGTTGCACTAGGCAAACTACCTCGAAATCCTATGGCTTGGTTATTTAATTCTAAGAAAGTTTTGCTGAAGTAGATCCGAGTTTTGCTGATGATGATGGCCGAGCTGCCCACCATGCTCCGAGCTCCTTGTTGTTGCGAGAGGTTTAGTTTTAGAAGTCATAAATCGGGAGATGAGAGAAGTGTTTTGGTTTAGAGAAAATCTTAAAATCCAAGTGTTTTTAATATTTTAATTAAAACAAATCTTAAAGTTGTTTAAACGAACCGATTAAGATCCCACGGTTCCGTCATCCCTGACACCGTTATTTTCATCGAATTCACTTAGTCCAGATGAATTTGCTAAACTCAACTAAATGAGTTCCACACTTTCATTTAGACCGTGGGAAATCTCGTTAGCAACACGTGGGTTACATCATCCGAGGTATTCCCAATCATTCAACGAGACGTTTTAATTTAGTTGTAATTGTAGTTTTGTTGTTCTGTTTGTGATTAAATTTTGAGTTGTTTTATATTTTAGAGTGTTTTGGCGGTGAATTTTATCTTGCAATGACTTTTAATTTAGTTTTGGTTTCAGTTCAGGGGCTATCCTAAAGGTTTTGGTTTTCATGCAACAGTCTTATTTATCATGCAAGAATGCAAGAAAAAGTAAAGCACAATGCATGCAAGTAAATTTCAATAAAGTAAATTGCAATAAAATAAAAGTGTACCTGGAGAGTCTTCCCGTCATCCCAAGCTCCACTCAAAACACATGTTAAGGCATTTAATCATATTTTGCAAGAAATACCTAGGTAAAGCTAAGGGAAAGGGTTTTGGTTGTCTACCAAATTCCTAATCCTATAACTAGTCATTTCCTATGACGTCTAGGTTGTTGGTTTGGTTTAAGGATGATTTTCTTCATCAAAGAACAATTAGATTCAATTGTTCTTCTAAAACATGCCGTCATATTGAGGAAGTGTTTAGGACGAGTCCTAAACATCTTTTCAAGACTTCTGGGATCATTTTGAGTCCAAGTAAATTTAGTTGCACATATGAATTAATCATCCAGGAGTTCAGTTAAACTTTGTCTCTTGCTCAGTGAACTTGCGTATTTGATTACCTGATGAATGAAGTGACATTTCACTTAATACTCTATTTAAGAGTTATAATAATTAAAGTCTTTAAGGGCAAGTTGGTTTATTGAGAATTTTAATCATTCTTAATTTAAAGTTTGAGTTAATGGTTTAAAGTGTTTTAATTTAATTATGAGGTTTTAATTAATAATTTTAAGTTTGCAATAGAATTCAAATTATATTAGATTTAATTTAAATCTTTACACTTTTAATTATCTTAGTATTTGAAATTGATGTTCATGTTTTAAATTTACTTAGATAGGAAGAGGTATTAAAATTATTGATATATTTTGATTTAACTCTTAATGATTTCATTTAGGTTTGTTATTAAATTATTTTTAATTTAATTTAATTTAATTTAATTTAATTTTATTTTATTTTATTTTATTTTATTTTATTTTAATTTTAATTTAATTTTAATTTTAATTTAATTTAATTTAATTTTAGTTTTAATTTTAGTTTCAATATTTTTATTTTAATTTAATTTAATTGTTAAGGTGTTAATTTAATTTAATTTAAACTTTGACTTGACTTAATTTAATTTAATTTAATTTAATTCCGAGATTTTAAATTTGATTTTTTAATTATTAGACCATTTAACATTTTAAGCTTTAATTCGTTTAAAGGTTATCTTCTTTTAATTTTTAATTTATTTAATTTGGATTATTATTTTAATTTTTAATTAAGAAATAAATATTGTTAAAGTGACTTATTTAGGGATTTTTAAATTAAAGAATAAATATCCTCTTAATAATATCCCTATTTTAATAATCCAAACTAAAATATATTCTTTCCAAAATTTAAATTATTTAATTAATTAGGGTTTTATTTTGATATTTTCAAAGTGTTTAATGGGTTTCTACCCTTTTAAATTCCTTAAGTTTCAATCATCCAAGAGAAAGTTAAAATCAAATATTTTACCCCCCATTTTGATTAAACCTAAAGTTTTAATTAAGGGTTAAAATTTTTCATTACCTTTATGCCCTTTTAAGCTTATTTATTTCATAACTCACTAAATTGAGCTCAAATGAATTTAAAATTTTTATATCACCTCAGTCACATGTCAATTAAGACATTAGAGGAGAAAATGTGATTTTTCTGAGTTTAATTTATTTATATAATTATTTTTAGTAGAAAATAGGGGTTTTCAAAGAAAATTCAACAACATGACCAAGGTAAAGTTTCTGTCCTTAAGAAAATTATGGGATGTTCCTAATGATGAGAAGACCACTTGGACCAATTTTTGTGATTTTTTGAATTATATTTTATTTATCATAATTATTTTGAATTTTATAGTTTTAATTAATTTTAAAATAAAATAAAAGTTGAAAAATAGATTTTATATTTTTTTTAAATTTCTCTGACCTCAAGGAGTCTAGAGAAATAAATTTTATAATTTTCTGATTTTTTTTGATTTATTAGAATTATTTTAGTGAAGAGGTTAAAAATTCATTTTTTTAATATTAAAAATTACATTAAGCCTTTAAAATTCAATATCTCATCCTAGGGACTTAGGAAAAATATTTGTTTTGTTCCTAAATGATTAGGAGTCAAAATGTGACATTTTTATGATTTTTAATATTTTTATGATTTTTATTATTTTTTTAATTATTAAAATATTAAAATATTGTGAAAAATCAACTTTTTTAGAAAATTCCAATTTTAATTTTTCTGAACTCCCCTGATATCAGAGAAGCTTCAAAACCATTTTTTTTGAATTTTTGAAAAGTATTTTAGGAGTTGTGAATTTTTAAACTTCCATTTTGCTTATGAGGCTTAATCAATCCATTTGGTGGGGTTAATCAAGTCCAATTGATTTCAAAATATTATGTAAGGTTCCTCTAACCCTAAAGAGTAATGGAGAATTGTTTTCAAGTCAATTTGATGTGTCATTAACCCTAATTAATTCAATTTCAATTTTAGGGGTTTAGGCCAATTAAGGTTATTATGAATGAATTAACTCAAAATATATTTTTCATAGGGTCCCCTGGTCCTAAGAAACATCACCATATTTTCCTAGAATTTATTTTATAATATGCTAATTATTGAAATTAAAATACCTAAAACAGTAACATGAACTTGAAAAATCAATAACTTTGCACAGAGATGGCCTCTGACCTCGAAAAATTCAGGGAATGTTTCCAAGATCAGAGGCTTCAAAAGCCCTATGGTCTCATGACATGGTGAATTGTCTATGCAAATGGAGAATCAAAACATTGGAAACAGTAAATAAATTATTAAAAATAAAATACTCATCCAATTAACTTGATTTCTTTTCCACATTATTTTTCTTTGTTCACTTAGCAAGAGGGTATTTTTATTTTATTTTTATCATTTTTCTATGCAAAGATATGAATTTTTGAAGTTCTTATATTTAAATAATTCAAAAATACCCTAATTTTCTACTTATCCGACTCGGCGCCGCATCATCCTACGGCGGATCGAAAGCCCACACGTCGTTCTGTGATTCGGCGCCGCCATCTGACTCAGCACTCCAGGGGCCCGCAGTTCACGTAACATTCCGCTGTCTGGCTTGTTCTCGACTGTCTGCTCGATACACGCGTGATCCAACGGTCCTGGTCATCGTCTACGACTGGTGTGGACCCGGGACCATCCACACTCAAACCCTAATATCTCTCTCGATTCTTAATGGATTTTCGAGTTCTTATACTCTATAGATTCATCTTGAAGAGACGAACACATCCATACGGTTTATAGGCTATGAAAATAACCCAAACAAAATTAAAAATTGCTGGAAGCTCAAGAGGAAGAATGAGTTCATACCTTTGCTCAGAGAAGTGAAGCTTCGATCTGAGAGTTGTGTTACCTTCGATTGAGTCCAAGCAAGCTCCGGATGAAGTCTCCGGCTCCGGGAATCGTCTAAGTATGAGAGTGACCAAGGCCGATCACAAAGCTTGGAGGCCGGAAGCATCGGCCGGCCCGGTGATGGGGCTTTTGCCGGGGAACTTCTCCTCTCGGTCTGAGTGAAGGTGTAGGGTCAATCAATTTGAAGATTGGCTCACCGTGGTGAAGTGTCCTATTTTTGGGTGGATATTCAACATAGAAATCGAGCTCCGTTAATGGGGATTAGTGGCAAAGGAACACCGGGGATCAACTCGCTCCGGGTTAGGAGGAGGTCCCGGAGCAATTTTGGCGCAGTTTCCTTAAGGTCCGGTTCATCACCTCATTTGGCCGAGAGGGTGGTGGGTTTAAATAGACATGGCTGGAGGGCTTCCCAGGGGGGTTTGATGCTTGGGATCAACTGCTCTATGCAAGAGAAGAACAGCCATGGTGTTCAATTGGAGTGGGACAACTCAGCAAGGACGAATTGAAAAATTTGCCTCACATGGAGCTCTCGGCCATGGCATTTTCTGGCGACCCAGGCGGCTGGCCGGCAGGGTTAGGTCACCATCTGGCTTAGAAGGGTCAGGGGTTGGCAATGGTGCGATCAATTGAGGCTTGACATGTGTAAAGGAGTTTGATTTAAGTGGTAAGGGGGAAGAGTCATTTTGAGCTTCATTTGGTTAAGCCATGGAAATGGGTTGGGTTCACCCTCCAAGAGTTTGAATTGGGCTGAAATGAATCATTTGGCTCAGCTGAATTTAGGTGGAGAAGTCTCTATCCCAAGAATTTTGATTAAGCATGGGTTAGAGTGTGACATAAAAGGGGTTAAAAATGCTTAAGAAGGAGTTTGGAAAGGGTTCCCTCTCGAGCCATAAATGGTTTGGTGATGTGGAAAGTGGCTTCCAAGGCTTGCATATGGCATATGCATGGCTCCATGGCTCCATGTGGCTTGGGGCAAAGCTTGGTCAATTACATGAAAAAGGGACTCGAATTTTTAGACATTTTGATGGAAAATTTTCAAGGGGCCACATTTGGTTTGTTTAAATGATGAAATAAAACTTAGTGGGTGATTTTATCAAATGGATGACCAGTGAAGATGTCATATGGGTTTTGAAATAGGTTTTGGGCCTTTTGAATTCTGGTGAAAATGGGCTTTTAAAGGCTTTATGAAAGTGGGCTTTTAGATTTTAAAATGGGCTTTTGGATGAAAGTTTTGTGAAGGACCATGCCAAATAAATTTTGGGTTTAGTTTAGGGATGTGTCATGAGTGATTTGGAACAAATTTAAAGTGATCTTGAATTAAATTGGGTTTAATTTGGGCTTTTTTGGTAAAGGGGCCAAGGTGGGCCAAATTGGGCTAACTTGGGCTAAAGTTGGGCTAAGGTTGGATTTGATGTAAAATTAATGTTGAGAAATATTTATGGGAGTGTCACAAAAAGTTTTTAACTTTTGTTGGGCTTTGATTTTGGGATTTGGGCCCATATGGGTTAGGTTTGGGCTTAGGTCAATTTAAGGTATTTTGGTTTTGGGTTAGGTTTGGGTGGAGTTTAGGTTCAAATTTTGGGCAAATCAAGTTAGTGTTTTGTTTATGGGGATGTTAGGAAGGCCTTAGAAAAGATTTCGGACCAATTGGAGTTGAATTGGGTTAGTTTGGGCTAGGTTTAGGTCATGGGTCAAAATTGGGCCTTAGGATTCAAATTGAAATTGGGCTCAAATGTCAATCAAATTGGACTTGGATTTGGTCTAAATTGATATTGGGGATATTTAATTGAAGTTTAGAAATTAATTGGACCAAAATTGAGGTCAATTGGGGTGGTTTGGTTTGACATTGGGTTCATTTGGGTTGAAAATGGGTCAAATTGGGGGTTTTGGTAAAAGTGGGGTAAATTGGCAAAATTGGCCCATACTGTAGTTAAACAAAATGAAATTAGGAATATTTGGGATTTTTTGGAATTTTCTGGGAATTTTTAGAATTTTTGGATTTTTGGGGTAAGAGGGTATTTTGGTAAATTAGGAGGGTTTAAGGGTATTTTTGGAAATTTTGGTATTTTTGGCCAAAGATGGTCAATTTGAGTGGTAGGAAGTATTTAGGATTGATTTTGAGGGATTTTGGATAATTTAGGTAATTTTGCAAATTTTGGGTCATTTCAAGGGTATTTGGTAGGTTTGGTGGGTCCGGAGGTCAAAAATTGAAATTTTGAAAAAAAGGAAGATTGATCAAATGTGAGTGAAATGGGATCACTTTGGTTGAGCAATGAAGCCATATTAAGCCCATATGAGCCATGAGAGGACTCATTTGTGGCATTCACTATGTTGTTCCTAACCCTCTTAGCCAGGGGTTTAGAGGTTAAGGACCATCCATATGAATTACCTACATGAGTCGAAAGTCAAGTTGGGTGAGAGTGTGGTTTTAGGACTTGGAATGTGTGTGATAGCGTAGTCTATGTGCAAGTCAACCCTCACTGCACTGAGCCACCTGTGGTATTCCTAAGGCCAAAAAGTCCTATAGGAAACTCATCCTTTAAACCTCCACATTCGATTTCAACCCTCTAGGTGATTAGGGGTCTACAATCATGCTTGTGGGGTTTGCAGGGAGTTAAGAAGTAGTTTGAATTTCTAAAGGGTGGGTTCCATTTCTAGTCCTCTAAGATTAGTGAAAGGAAAAGCCTAAGGCTAGATCCTAAGTACTAAAGAGAGAAGCAAAAGACCTCATCAAAAATGAGGTCAACAGTTGCATACAGATGTGTTCTCAGATTACGAACAACAACAAATTGTAGACTGCATACTTGAACTCTAGAAAATGGGCCAAGCTGGTCGTCTGAGGGAAAAGACTTATTCAAAACCCCGAAGATGGATGCCAGGGAAAGGAAGAGTTACGATCCAGTGCGGATGTTCCTACAACTTCGCGGTAGACAGAAAAGGAAATCCACCAGGGATACTCCGTCGCAGTGAGGTGGATCCGATGTCGAATGTTATTAAAAGAATGGTAAAGAAGATGATAACATGGAGGGTATTGCCCGCAGATTGCATACCCAACAGCTGCATCATTAACATCTACAAGGAGGGCGACTGCATACCTCCACACATAAATCATTATGATTTCGTTAGACCTTTCTGCACAGTGTCTTTTGTCAACCAATGCAATATCATGTTCGGATCTGACCTCCGGATAGCAGGCCCCGGTGAATTCCGAGGGCCAGTAGAGATACCACTACCGGTAGGTTCCGTCATGGTGTTAAAAGGGAATGGAGCGGACATCGCAAAGCATTGCATTCCAGGAGTGCCTATTGAGCGGATCTCTGTTACTTTCAGGAGAATGGATGACAGAAAGATTCCTTTTCACTTCCAGCTAGATCCAGAGTTAGATAACCTCTGGCCTTATGAGCTGTGAGTTACATGGGAGATAGCACACCTCCGATGCACATCCATACGGCATTCCTGCCAAGGATGAATTGGAAGGTGATGTTATTGTCCATGTATCTCACTATTCAGACATGGATTTTGACAGCTGCTTTTAGAAGAAACTTGAAGAATCTTACACAATCCGTTTTAGATTTATATGGATTGTATGAGATATTAAATTCTCAAAGAAAATATCATCATGTTTTGGATCAAGATGTATGATGTATTTTCAACAAGATTGGAATGAAAGTGACCATGTCATGTTTTCCTTTCACCTCTTTTTGTGCAAATTGACTGGGAATCGCCATTAAATTAAAAGAACTTCGAGCAAAGAACAAAGGAAAAAATGAAAATAAACGAGAACTCTTTTAAGAATCTAAAGGTCAAAATGAATTCTAAACTGACACGAACTCTAAATATTTTTGAAATTGAATCACCAAAACGAACGAAATGAATTTAAATCTCAATCTGAATCCTTCAATTATTCTTCAAAACAAAATTTGTTTGAAACTCTTCTGAAATTCAAATCTTCTCCTCGAATTGTCACCAGGTCGAGTCTTTTCAGCTTGGTACACTTACCAGTTCTTTTTAAATCTTTTCTCTGCGTGTTAGAGGATCGACTAGTTCTATTGACATGGAGCCACGAACTTTGTTCGATTTGGTTGTGATGGCATGGGACTGGGTCCCTCTTCATACAAATAAACTTTCGAGGCTGGAGCTGAACATCCAGTTCTCTTCGAGACTAGAATCTAACTTCTAGTTCTCTTTAAACCTTCGAGACTGGAACAAGATTCCAGTTCTCTTTAAACCTTTGAGATTGGAACCAGTTTCCAATTCTCATTAAACCTTTGAGATTGGAACCAGTTTCTAATTCTCATTAAACCTTCGAGATTGAAACCAGTTTCCATTTTTCTTTAGACCTTCGAGATTGGAACCAGTTTCCATTTGTCATTTGACCTTCGAGATTGGAACCAGTTTCCATTTCTCATTAGACCTTCGAGATTGGAACCAGTTTTCATTTCTCATTAAACCTTCGAGATTGGAACCAGCTTCCAATTCTCTTTAAACCTTCGAGATTGGAACCAGTTTCCATTTCTCTTTAGACCTTCGAGATTGAAACCAGTTTCCAATTCTCATTAAACCTTCGAAATTGGAACCAGTTTCCATTTCTTTTTAGACCTTCGAGATTGGAACCAGTTTTCATTTCTCATTAGACCTTCAAGATTGGAACCAGTTTCCATTTCTCGTTAGACCTTCGAGATTGGAACAAGTTTCCAATTCTCTTTAGACCTTCGAGATTGGAACCAGATTCAAATTCTCATTAAACCTTCGAGATTGGAACCAGCTTCCAATTCTCATTAGACCTTCAAGATTGGATCCAGTTTCCAATTCTCTTTAAACCTTCGAGATTGGAACCAGTTTCCATTTCTCATTAAACCTTCAAGATTGGAACCAGCTTCCAATTCTCTTTAAACCTTCGAGATTGGAACCACCTTCCAATTCTCTTTAAACCTTCGAGATTGGAACCAGGTTCCATTTCTCTCTAGACCTTCGAGATTGGAACCAGTTTCCAATTCTCATTAAACCTTTGAGATTGGAACCGGCTTCCAATTCTCATTAAACCTTCGAGATTGGAACCGAGCTTTTCATTTCTCTTTAGACCTTCGAGATTGGAACCAGTTTCCATTTCTCATTAGACCTTCGAGATTGGAACCAGTTTCCATTTCTCTTTAGAACTTCAAGATTGGAACCAGTTTCCATTTCTAATTAGACCTTTGAGATTGGAACCAGTTTCCAATTCTCTTTAGACCTTCGAGATTGGAACCAGTTTCCAATTCTCATTAAACCTTCGAGATTGGAACTAGTTTTCATTTCTCATTAAACCTTCGAGATTGGAACCAGTTTCCAATTCTCTTTAGACCTTCGAGATTAGAATCAGTTTCCAATTCTCTTTAAACCTTCGAGATTAGAACCAGTTTCCATTTCACATTAAACCTTCGATATTGGACTCAGTTTCCATTTCTCTTTAGATCTTTGAGATTGGAACCAGTTTCCAATTCTCTTTAGACCCTTGAGATTGGAACCAGTTTCCATTTCTGTTTAAACCTTCGAGATCGGAACCGCATTCCGGTTCTCTTTAAACCTTTGAGATCGGAACCGCATTCCAGTTCTCTTTAAACCTTCGAGGCTCGGAACCCGATTCCAGTTCTCTTTAAACTTTCGAGATCGACACCTAAATTTTGATTCTCATCCTTTTCAATCGATACTTAAACTCCGATTCTCACTCCGAGGCTGGTACCTAAATTCCAGTTCTCTTCGCAATCCCGAGGTTGGAACCTAGGTTCCAATTCTCATTTCAAATCTAGATTTCCTTAAATTGATTCTAAATTAAACCTCAATCAAAATTGAAACTCAGAACAAATCGAAATCTAAACTCACGCATTAAAAAAAAAACTCGGAATAGAAAATGAAATGAAATCTAAAATCTAATTTCCCCAGATCTTATGATCTGGAATTCACTTCCTTTTCTTTTTCCCAGCGAGAGTTCAGGATATCCAGTCTTGGAGATATGCTCAATACTCCCCAGCGGAAATTTATTTCTACTCTGTTCTAAGTGTGCCACTTATACGTCTGTGTTAATTTTGTTAATCTCTTCGGTCAACGCCAATACGCGCGATGTGTTTGGTTAGCACACCACACATATTGGGGGTCCATTTGTTGACCTCATTTTTTATGAGGTCTTTTCTCTTCTCTCTCTCCTTAGTACTTAGGATCTAGCCTTAGGCTTTCCCTTTGACTATCTTAGAGGACTAGAAATGTAACCCACCACTTAGAAATTTAAACACCTCTTAAACTCCCTGCAAACCCCATAAGTTTGATTGTAAATTCCCAAGTCACTTGGAGGGTTAAGATCAAATGTGGAGGTTTAAAGGATGAGTTCCCTATAGGACTCTTTGGCCTTAGGACTACCCTGGGTGGCCTGGTCTGGTGAGGGTTGACTTGCACACACATTACACTTTCACACACATTCCAAATCCTAAAACCATTCATACCTAGCTTGACTTCCTGACTCATGTAGGTAATCCATATGGATGGTACTCAACCACTAAGCCCTTGGCTAGGAACAACATAGTGAATGCCTCAAATGAGTCCTCTCATGGCTCTTATGGGCTTGATATAGCTTCATGGCTAACCAAAGTGATTCCATTCTACTCAAACTTGATCAATCTTCATTTTTCCAAAATTTTAATTTTTGACCCCCGGGGCCCTACACCTGCCAAACCTACTAAATGTCCTTGAAGCTACCTAAAATTTGCAAAAAATACCTAAAATACCCAAAATTCCTCAAAACCAGTCCTAAACATTTCCCACCATTCAAATTGATCATCCTTAGCCAAATATACCAAAATTTCCAAAAATACCCCCCAATACCCTCCAAATACCTAAAATGCCCTTCATAACCAATAATTCCATAAATTCCAACAATTCCCAGAAAATTCTAGAAAATCCCAAATATTCCCAATTTTATTTTGTTCAACTACACCATAGACCAATTTTGTCAATTTAGCCCACTTTTACCAAAACCCCAAATTTGACCCATTTTTAACCCAAGTGGACCCAATGTCAAACCAAATCAACCCAATTGACCTCAACTTTGACCCAATTCAATTCTAAACTTCAATTCAATATCCCCAATATCAATTTAGTCCAAATCTAAGCCCAATTTGATTGACATTTGGATCTGATTCCAATTTGAAGCCTAAGACCCAATTTTGGCCCATGACCTAAACCTAGCCCAAACCAACCCAATTCAACTCCAATTAACCCCAAATCTTTTCCTAAACCTTCCTAATATCCCCACAAACAAAACACTAATAATATTTGCCCCAAATTTGAACCTAAACTCCACCCAAACCTAACCCAAAACCAAAATCCCCATTTTTGGCCTAAACCCAAATCTAACCGAAATGGGCCTAAATCCTAAAATCAAAGTCCAACCAAAGTTGAAAACTCTTTGTAGCACCCCCATAAATATTTCTCAACATTAATTTTACATCAAATCCAACACTAGCCCAACCTTAGCCCAAGTTAGCCCTATTTGACCCACTTTGGCCCCTTTACCAAAAAATCCCAAATTAAACCCAATTCAACTCCAAATTATTTCAAACCTATTCTAGATCACTCATGATACATCCCTAAACTAAACCCAACATTTGTTTGGCCCAATATTTTACAAACTTCCATTTACCAATTTGTTTTCAAACCTAAAAGCCCACCTCCTTAAACCTTTCTAAAGACCCATCTAAAATGAATTCAAAAGCCCAAAATCTATCCTAAAGCCCACATGAAATTTCTCCTCATCATCCCCTTTGATTTAAATCACTCCCTAAGTTTCAAATTCATCATTAAACTTTTCTAAACTAAGCCATGTGCCAAATTACCCCTAAATATTCTAAATCCTTAAAACCCACTTTCATGAAATCAAGCCAAGTCATCCCTAAGCCATATGGAGCCATGAAGCCATGCATAAGCCATATGCAAGCCTTAGGAGCCCCTTTCGACCTCACCAAGCCATTAATGGCAAGAGGAGGGACCCCTTTCTTAAGCCTTCCTTAAGAACTTTTAACCCCATTCATGCTACACACTAAACCAAGTTTAGCCACCTCGCAATGGATGGAGACCACAACATTTTCTCTTGGCTAACCCAAGTGATTCTTTTCAGCCCAAAACCAGGCCTTGGGTGGCGAACCTAGCCCAAAACCATGGGTTGACCCATTTGGACCCAAAATAGCCTTCCCCTCATTCCATTTCAATTCAACTCCTTTACACATGTCCATGGCCAATTGATCGCACTAAACCCCGACCCCGACCTCCCCGACCTCGAGGAGACTCGACTCGGCCGGCCGACCACCACGGCCGCCGGAAATCACTGTGCCGAGAGCACCCATGTGAGCCAATTTTTGAATTCTTCCTTGCTGACTTGGCCCATGCCTAATGGCCACCATGGCCGTTCTTCTCCTCACCGAGCGAGTTGATCCAAGCCATTAAACCCCCGGGAAGCTCTCCAACCCACCTCTATTTAAACCACACTCGACTCTTGCCAAAGGAGGTGCTTGAACAAAATCCTACCGAAACTCCGTTAAAATTGCTTCAGTACCACTCTCCACACATAGAGCACTTGATCCCCATTGGATTCCAGCCTAACTTCCCCGAGCGAGCTCGATTTCGAGTTCAAATTCAAGCCCAAAACCAGGACATCTCCCAAACCTCCACCAAATCCAAATTAAACTCACCCGCACCTGCACAAGACCAAGAGAAGGAGTTCCCCAGTGAAAGCCCCCTCTCCAGGCCACCCAGTTGCTCTAGCCTCCAAGCTTTGAAATCGACTGTGGACACTTTCATACGTAGATAATTCCCCAGAGCTAGAGACTTCATCTGGAGCTTCCTTGGGTGCAATCAAAGGTGACACAACTCTCTGATTGAAGCTACATTTCTCAGAGCAAAGGTATGGATCATTCCTTCCTCCCGAGCTTCCAGCAATTCTCCATTTCATTTCAGTCAATTTCATGGCATGTAAACCGTATGGATGTGTTCGTCTCCTCAAGACGAATCCATAGAGCATAAGAACACGAAAATCCATTGAGAAATGAGGGAGTTCTTAGGGTTTTAGTGTGGACGGTCACGGGTGCACACCAGTCGTAGACGATGACCAGGCGCCGTCCGATCGCGCGTGTATTGGTTGAACGACTCAGATTGCGTCGCATCAGAGGAAGGAGCGAGACAGCGGGACGCATGGCGGCTGACTCAGATGGCTGCGTCGAATAGGAGCGCGCCGCGTGGTCTTTCGATCCGCCATAGGTTGACGCGGCGCTGAGTCAGATAAGTAGATAAATAGGATTTTATTTCTATATATTTAAATACCCAGAACTTAGAAAATTCATATCTTTGTGTAGAAAAATCATAAAAATAAACTAAAAATACCCTCTTGCTCAGTAAACAGAGGGTATTTCTTTGTGTAGAAAGACCATAGGGCTTTTGAAGTCTCTGATCTTGGAAACATTCCCAGAACTTTTCAAGGTCAGAGGCCATCTCTATGAAAAGTTATGTATTTTTCAAGTTTATGTCACTGTTTTTGGTATTTTAATTCCATTAATTAGCATATTGCTTAGAAAATTCTAGGAAAATTTGGGAAAGTTTCTTAGGACCAGAGGGCCCTAGGATAATTATATTTTGAGTTAATTCATTAAGAATAACCCTAATTGGCCTAATTACTCAAAACGAAATTTTAATTAATTAGGGTTAACCACACATTAAAATAACTTGAAATCAATTCTCCGTTGATCTTTCGGATACAGAGAACCTTGCATAAAAATTTGAAGTCAATTAGAAATGGTTAGCCCCACTAAATGAATTAATTAAGTCACATGATCAAAATTAAACTTTAAAAATTCATAACTCCAAAAATACAATTCAAAAATTCACCAAATGGGTTTTGTGGGCTCTCTGATATCAGAGGAGTCTATAAAAATTAAAAATAGAATTTTCTAAAATTTTTTATTTTTAATGATATTTTTTATATTTAAATAATTAAAAAATAAAAAAATCACAAAAATAATAAAAATCATAAAAATGTCATATTTTGACTCCTAATCACTTAGGAACAAACTAAATATTTTTCCCAAGTCTCAAAGTAAAGATATTGAATTTTAAAGGCTCAAAACAATTTTTAATATTAAAAAATGTATTTTCCAACCTTTTCACAAAATTAATTCCAATAATTCAAAGAAAAATCATAAAATTTTAAAATTTGTTTCTCTGAACTCCTTCAGGTTAGAGAGATTTGAGAAAAATATAAAATCCATTTTTCAACTTTAATTTTATTTTTTAATTAATTAACACTCCAAAACTTAAAATAATTATAATAAATAAAATATAAATAAAAAAATCACCAAAATTAGTCCAAGTGGTCCTCTGGTCATTAGGAACATTCCATAATTTTCTTAAGGACCGAAATCTTTCTTTGGTCATGTTGTTGAATTTTCCTTGAAATCCCTTATTTTTCACTAAAAATAATTATATAAATAAATTAAATTCAGAAAAATCACATTTTCTCCTCTAATGTCTTAATTGACATGTGAGTGAGGTGACATAAAAATTTCAAGTTCATTTGAACTCAATTTAGTGAGTTATAAAATAAATAAGCCTAAAAGGGCATAAAGGTAATTAAATAATTTAAACCCCTTTATTAAAATTTTAGGTTTAATTAAAATGGAGGGTAAAATATTTGATTCTATCTTTCTTGGATGATTGAAACTTTGGGAAATTAAAAGGGTAGGAACCCATTAATCACTTTTAATAAACCAAAAATGAAACTTTAATTATTTAAACAATTTAAATTTTGGAAGATTAATGAAAATTTGAATTATTAAAAATAAGGATATAACTTGAGAGGATATTAATTATTTAATAAAAAAATCCCTAAATAAATCACTTCAATAATATTTAACTCTTAATTAAGATTAAAATGACAATCCAAACTAAGTAAATTAAAAATTAAAAAAAAATAACCCTTAAATTAAAGGAAAGCTCAAAATATTAAGTGGTTTAACAATTAAATTAATTTAAATTAAATTAAGTAAAAATTAAATTAAAATTAAAATTAAATTAAATTAACATTTTAACAATTAAATTAAATTAAATTTAAAATATTGAAATTAAATTAAATTAAATTAAGTTAAATTCAATTAAATTAAATTTAAATTATATTAAATTAACATCACTCAATCAATAAAAGTAAAACAAATTTGAAATATTAAGACAATTCATATTTAAGAATATAAAAAATCAAACTAATCAAGATTAACCTAAAATAACATAATTAACCTAAACCAAATCATTAAGATATATGAATAATCTAAGTGAATTTGAAACACCAAAGATTAATTTAAAATATTAAGATCACTTAAAGTATAAAGATTTAAACCAAAAATAATTTAAACACTATTCCAAACTTAAAATTATTAATTAAAACCTCATAATTAAACTAAATCACTTTAAACCATTAACTCATACTTCAAATTAAGAATGCTTAAAGTTCTCAACAAACCAACTCGCCCCTAAAGGCTTTAACTATTATAACTCTTAAATGGAGTATTAAGTGAGATGTCACTTCATTCATCAGGTAATCAAATGCCCAAGTTCACTGAGCAAGAGACAAAGCTTAACTAAACTCCTGGATGATTAATTCACCTGTGCAACTAAATTTACTTGGATTCAAAATAATCTCGGAAGTATTGAAAAGATGTTTAGGACTCGTCATAAGCACTTTCTCAATATGATGAGATGTTTTAGAAGAACAATTGAATTTAGTTGTTCTTTGATGAAGAAAATCATCCTTAAAACAAAATACAATAACCTAGACGTCATAGGAGATGACTAGCAATAGGACTAGGACTTTGGTAGACAACCAAAACCTTTCCCTTTGCTTTACCTAGGTACTTGTTATAAATATTTAAATGCCTTAATATGTGTTTTAAGTGCAGCTTGGAATGACGAGAAGACTCTCCAGGTACGCTTTTATTTTATTGCAATTTACTTTATTGCAATTTACTTACATGCACTACACTTTATTTTTTTTTGCTTGTTAAACAAGATTGTTGCTTGAAAACTAAAACCTCTAGGATAGCCACAAAACTGAAACCAAAACTAAATTAAAAGTCACAGCAAGATAAAATTCACCACCAGAACATTCCAAAATACAAAACAACTCAAAATTTAATCACAAACAGAGCAACAAAACTACAATTGCAACTAATTTAAAACGTCTCGTTGAATGATCGGGAATACCTCGGATGATGTAACTCACGTGTTGCTAACGGGATTTCCCACAAGCCTAAATGAAAGTGTGGAACTCATTCAATTGAGTTTAGCAAATTCATCCGACTAAGTGAATTCGATGAAAATAATCGGTAGTCGGATGACGTAACCGCGGGATCTTAATCGGTTCTGTTTAAACAACTTTAAGATTTGTTTTAATTAAAATATTAAAAATATTTGGACTTTAAGATTTCTAAACCAAGACACTTCTCTCATCTCCTGATTTTCACCTTCTAAAACTAAACCTCTGCAACAACAAGGAGCTTGGAACATGGTGGGCAGCACAGCCATCGTCATCAGCAAAACTCGGGTCTACTTCAACAAAACTTTCCTTAGAATTAAATAACCAAGCCATAAGATTTCGAGGTAGTTCGCCTAGTGCAACATAAATCTTCAACTCTTCGTTAGGCATTTGCTTGATTATGTCATGTAAATTAAGCCCTAACCGGTCTTAGGACTCTGAGGTAGTCGTTCGGTATAAACCCTCACATCTTTGAGGCTATTTGTATGATTATGTCATACAAATATAAGTCTTAATTAATTAAAATTGGCAAGATTGAAACATTAAGTAAATTCTAAATTGAAGCCAAACAATAGGATAGTTTGGAAAGTTGCCAAGATTCTTCTTGGATCCTCAGCTTCTCCTACTTTTCTTCCTTTGATTCCTAAAATAAAATGTTCCGAATTTGAGCTAATCCCTTTTGAAATTTCCAAAATTCAATCATTTGAAAACTTTAAACTTTGAAATTCTTGAGAGCAAAACCACTGATCATTATCGAGAGTCTTCTTAAATGATTCCCTTCATTTAAGATGTAATTAACTATAGGGGCTTGCCCTTATAGGAAACTTTAAGAACCCAAGTAATATAAACCCTGCTTAATTTCTTTATATTAAGCAGGGGAACTTGTCGGCTTATAAAGTTGGTTCGCAGACTAGACGGATGTCACAAATCTTCTAGTTTATTTAATCGATCCCCATCATCAAGCAGTGTGTTTATTCATCGGGATAGATACACGGTTTGTTGTGCGGTGCTCGTTTATATAAACTATTTGGGATGTGAGATCAGTTTGATTTCATATCTTAAAATTTTCAAACTTAAAATTATTTTCAAAATCAAATGCTTCTTTCCAAATTATATATATATATATTTAAATTAAATTTAAAATTTAAAATTCGCCAACAACTTCTGTAGGCGACCCCTTTTCAAAATACAACACTCAACCTAAAAATAAGCCGTACAGCTACGTTTTGACTATTTCTAACGATTTCATAACTAGCGACAACCGACTTAAACTGGATCTCGATTTCGATATAAATAATGATTCTCAAATCATACAAAACCTCGAAGACCACGATGGAGGAGAATACGTTCACAAGGATGGCTACGAGAGCTCAACAAGCATCGAGTCCATTTGTAAATTCCGAGGAACTCCAATCACAATAGAATTAAAGTTATCAGATTCCGAAGCAACTTTAGAAAAGCCAGTCGTTCCAATTCAAGGGAAGACACAGGCAGATTCAGTACCAAATGCAGAAGAAATAACTGAAGTCAATCTAAGAAGCGGAAAAGTTCTACCCTCGAGAATGGGTCCAAAGGATAAAGGAAAGGTGTGATCGCTCGTGAAGAGCCAACCCGCACGGAAGAATTGCCCATTCGGGAAGAGACTGAAGAGCCTGGTAATAAAGTGGATTATAACGTGCTAGCCCATCTTAGGAAGCTACCGGCCAAACTGAGCATCTACGACGCTCTGACCCTGTCAAAGGAGATGAGAGAAACTCTGATCAAGGCTTTACTTGATCCAGAAATTTGCTTAGCTCAAATGGCCGTTAATTCCTTAAACGAGGTTTACTCGTTAAAAGAACAGCGAGGTGTTACCTTCACGGACAATGATCTACTACTTAGAATAGCCGATCACAATTGACCGTTGTACATTTCAGTCACTATTGGAAAGTTTACGCTCTTCAGAGTGTTGGTTAATCCGGGAGCATCAATCAACATAATGAATCTTCGAACGCTAGCATATTTGGAAATTGATGCTCACGAACTCGAAGCAGACAAGATTTTATTAAGAGGATTCAACCATAAAGGAGAAAGAGCTTTGGGATCGATAAAACTATTGATGAAGACCGATGATTTAGCAAAGACAACCGCAAAATTCCATATAATTGATTCTAAGACATCATTCAACACTCTACTGGGTCGGTCGTGGATCCATGAGAACCGAATGATACCGTCGTCTCTGCACCAGTGCATAAAATATTTTGAAGGAGAACAGTGTATCAAAGGTGACCTGCAACCGTTCTCCGTGCATGAAATCAGAATTCACGAAGATGCAGTCTACTACACGCCTCCAAAGAAAACTATCTTCTCCAGAAATAACGTTCCAAATGAAGCAGAAGAAGTTCGAGATGATGAAGAACCTGAAGTTCTAGTCCAACAGTTACTCACCACTCCCTTACGGCGAGATGGTGAAGGTTTCTCCAGAACTCGCACTCGAGGTTGAGGCCGGGGACGAGGTCATGGAAGAAACGGTGGAACAGTTGGATAGAAGAAACCAGTCATCGATGTTGATTGAGAGAACAGTTCTGAAGAAGAAGAAGTCAAGAAAGAAGCAGCGATAATAAGTCAGAAGAAACCCCAATTCAAGATCTCTCTCGAAGAAGAAAAGAATGAAGAATACAAATCAATGTACGAGAAGATTAACTACTATGTGCATACTATGACCCTGACCCCGATCCATCCTAATAAGATCGAGAGTATGGTGGTCAAGGAAGTGCATGGTGGTGGTAATAAACTGATCAAATTCTACCGTGGTGCTTCTTCCAAACTGAAAATGATGTACAATTCGAAGATCTTACTTCATCCGAATTAATGGAACTGCCTTTTGAGTGGTACTCTCCCTGTGTTCGAAATTTTATGCAACGTGGCGTATTACCTTAGCAATGGACAAAGGGCCAATCACAGTGCTTTGAAAAATTATGGAATAATGCCAGTAGACCGCCCAATTCAAAACATGGTCTCGGATTCGGCACAGTAGGATCAGTTGATGATATAGGATTTTGCTTGGTTATCACTTGCGAGCCTGGTGAAGACTGCTTGGAAGCTTCAGATGATCCAGAAGATCTGCCAATTGGAGAGGCTCCACCAGAATTCAAAGAAGAAATTAACTCTACAATAGATGAGTTAATGAAAGTTAACTTAGGTACTAGAGAAGAGCCTAGACCGACCTTTGTTAGCTCCTTACTCAATAAAGAAGACTCCGAAAACATAATCAAGCTATTAATGGAATTCAAGGACTGCTTTGCTTGGAGTTACGATGAAATGCCAGGATTAGCTCCAGAAGTTGTAGTTCACAGGCTAGGAGTAGATCCCACTGCTGTTCCAGTCAGAAAAGCTCCTAAAAGAATGCGTCTAAAAATTGAACAACAAGTTATAGCTGAAGTTAAGAAACTAATCGACGCTAAATTTGTCCGTGAAGAATAATATCCAACTTGGTTAGCCAATGTGGTACCAGTCAGAAAGAAGAACAGATAGATCATAATCTGTGTGGATTTCAGAGATTGGAATAAAGCATGTCCAAAGGATGAATTCCCACTACCAATTCCAGAACTGATGATCGACATTGCTTCGACACATGAAATCTTCTCTTTTATGGATGGATCATCAGGATACAACCAGATAAAGATGGCACCGGAAGATGAAAAGCTCACACCCTTCAGAACTCCAATCGGAATATACTGCTACACAGTAATGCCTTTCGGATTGAAGAACGCAGGAGCAACTTACCAAAGAGCAATGACAAGGATTTTTTATGATCTCATTCATAACTAAGTCGAGTACTACGTGGATGATGTGGTCATCAAGAGCAAACTGAAGGAAGATCACTTGTATGATTTGAGAATTGTTTTCAAGCGATTAAGGCAATTCAACCTTAAGATGAATCCCTTGAAATGCACCTTCGGCATTACCTCTGGGAAATTCCTAGGATTTGTTGTTCGACATCGTGGAATTGAAATCGATCTGGAGAAGATTAAAGCTATCTTAGAAATGCCACCTCCCAAAACTTTGAAACAACTACGATCCTTTCAAGGGAAATTAGCATATCTTCGACGCTTTATCTCGAATTTGTCAGGTAGGTGTCAACCCTTCTCAGCATTGGTTAAAAAGGACGCCAAATTTGTTTGAGAAGAGAAATGCCAGCGGGCCTTCGAGGACATTAAGCAGTATTTAATGATACCTCCTATCTTAACAGCCCCAGTTTCGGGTAGACCTTTAATACTTTATTTCGCGGCTTTAGACGACTCCCTTGGAGCCTTGTTAGCATAGGTAAATGACGAAGGAAAAGAAAATGCTCTTTACTACTTAAGTCATCGTCTAATTCCGATGGAAGTAAAGTATCCTCCAATTGAGAAACATTGTTTGGCTCTAATTTCGCCGCTCAAAAGCTCAGGCATTACATGCTTTCTCATAAGGTCAACCTTATTTCAAAGTTTAATCCATTGCAATATTTGATGAACCGACCAACGCTTTCCAGCAGACTTGCCAGGTGGTCGATGATACTATTGCAATTCGATATAACTTTCGTGCCTCTTCGTGCCGAAAAGGGGCAAGTCCTGGCGGACTTCCTCGCAACACACCCTTTACCGGTAGAATCGCCTCTTAACGACAACTTGTTCGACGAGCAGATAATGAACCTAGAAGACCCCGATGATCAGCGTTGGGAACTATACTTTGATGGAGCATCCTCAACATGGAAAGATAAAGAATTGCAGACGATAGTGCCTGGTAAAACAGGAATTAGACTAATCTTTATAACACCGGAGCGGGGGATGTTAAGGTACTCCTACCACTTAACAGAACCGTGCACGAATAATGAAGCAGAATACGAAGCCCTTATAACCGGACTGGAGTTAACCATTCATATGGGTATAACAGACATCAACATCTACGGGGATTCTCAGTTGATCATTTAACAGGTCGCCGGACAGTACAAAATTCTGAAACCAAGACTCGAGCAGTAGTTTCAGTATGCCATGAAATTGTTAGAGCAGATTCTGAATGTAACGATCTGTAAGATTCCCAGGAGAGAAAATGCTCTCGCAGATGCGTTAGCTCGCCTCGCAAAAGAGTTTGCCTGCTTACAGGATGAGTCAGTTGAAATGACGGTTAAAGGACGACAGGTCCTCTCACGCACTCGACATGGATGCAATATACAAGTCAGAAAAAGAAGAAGAATTAGTTGCACCAGTAACAAAAAATATAGAAGATTGGCGGCAGCCATTAATAGACTACCTGCAAACGGGAAACCTACCGGACGATAAGTTATTAGCCCATCAAATCAAGAAAAGAACTCTGTCTTACGCATTAATAGACAATACGTTATACAGAGGTCTTTCGACCAGATGTGGCTAAGGTGCCTGAGTGGGTCCGAGGCCCATGAAATTGTTAAAGAAGTGCAGTCAGGACTTTGTGGCACTCATCAGTCAGGTCCGAAAATGAAAATGAAGATTAAAAGACTAGGGTACTACTGGCCCTCGATGATGACCGACTGCATGAAAGTTGCAAAGAGCTGTCACCAGTGCCAATTGCATGGAGTGGTTCTACATCAACCTCCAAATGTGCTGCATCCAACAATCGTGTCATGGCCGTTTAAGTGCTGGGGCACAGATATCGTAGGCCCGATAGAACCGCCTTCTTCAAGAGGACATCACTTCATTCTTGCAGCAACAGACTACTTTTCCAAATGGGCAGAAGCTATACCGCTCAGAGAAGTGAAAGCACATCACGTGCTACAGTTCTTCAAGAATCAAATCTTCTACCGTTTCGGGGTACCGCACAAAGTTATCTCATATAACGGGTCTGCATTCAGAAGCACGAAGATCAACAATTTTGTCAGAAGACACCGGATTGATTGGCGTTATTCGACGATCTATTACCCAAGAGCAAACGGCTTGGCCGAGGCTTTTAATAAAACTCTCGTCCAAATTATAAAGAAAACTTTGGACAACAACAAAAGAAATTGGCACGCAAAGTTTTTAGAAGCCTTATGGGCCTACAGAACGACTTTCAGAACTCCTACTCAGTCTACACCTTACGCTTTAGTGTACGGGTCCGAGGCCGTCTTACCCTTGGAAGTCCAGCTTCCGTCTCTCAGAATTGCAGTTGTAGAAAAGATTACTGCAGAAGAAAATGCCAAACTACGACTAGAAGAACTGGAAAGCTTGGAAGGGAAACGACTTTTAGTACAGCAGAATTTGGAACTGTATCAAGCCAAGATGATCCAGGCCCACGATAAACTGGTCCGCCTAAGGACATTCAAAGTTTGTGACTTGGTTCTAGTTCTCAAGAGACTTATTCTCGCACACCTCAAGATAGGAGGTAAATTTGAACCGACTTGAGAAGGGCCGTTCGTGGTTGAGACAGTCTACTCAGGAGGTTCCTACCAGCTTGTGAATTGTCATGGAGAACGACTTATGCTTCCAATCAATGGACGATATTTGAAGAAGTTTTACGCAACCTGATGTTTCGAAGGATGAACTTAAAAAAAAATGAAGTCTCGTTCCTAGAAGCACGGGTGCAATAATCACTTATAACTGGGTCCGAACCCAAAATATAAAAATGGATGATAAAAAAATCATTTACAAAAAAAATGTATTAAAAAGAAAATATGTGAAATCATAATAATGAAATTTTGATCCCTCCTTTTAAATCATCTCACTCCTGATCTTCGCTCATCTTTTCCTACTCTTATTAAAATTTGAAAGAAAAAAAATAAAAATTTTCCATTGATAAATGATTTTTCTTATTTTTCTTGTTCTTAGTACAGCCCCTGATCCTTTTCTTGTTTTTCGCAAGGAAATGTCAAACGGGCAGTTGGTTCTGAACTGTAAGAATGGCGTAAGTCTAGCACTCGATGAAAAGAGGATGAAGGATGGGCCCGTGATTGAGATTGATTCTGATTTCACACCGGCCGGGCTACAGTATGAAGAAACTGATTGGACCCCGATTGACCAGGAAGAGTACCATAGCCAGAGAGTGATGAAAGTGAGTGGCCCAAGTCAACAGTCCACCAGCAAGAAAAGAAAAGCAAACGCTGCTCATGCAATGGGGGAAGACAAGAAAGTTAAGTCCGTGGTTGCTACAGCAGAGGGCAGGCTTGCCAGTGCCATGCCCACAGAAATTCAAGAAGTAAGGAGAGCTACTCTCACTCCTACTCAGCGAAGAAACAAGAACCGTCGCATTCACAAGATGCTAACCAAGCTAGCAGCGGACCAACATGAAGAGACAATTGCTAACGTCAGTGCAAATACTCCATAAAAATTGGTTTGTCAAGAACCAGAAAAGATGAAATCAACTCCAAGAACAGCAGAAAGGATGAAAGAAATTCCAAGAAGAGCAGAAACAAAATCGGTGCCACGACGCCAGACAGATGCACCAATTTTGAAGAGTCTTGTTGCGAAAGCAACCCCGGAGGATGTCCTGACAGAGACTTTCCCCGAGGAGCCGAGACATGCAGGAGAGCGTGCTGGGGTTGAACCATACATCCCACAATACATTACCAAACCTCGCCAGTTGCAAATAATTCCGGAATACGAGCTGGAAAGGATGCATAATGTTGAAAAGAAGACTTATGAATATTTTGAAAGAATTCGAGGCAAGAGGATCAACATCTTGGAGGGCCTCGAGCTGCATACATATGTATTCTCAGACTACGAGCAACAACAAATTGTGGACTGCGTCGTTGAACTTCAGAAAATGGGTCGAGCCGATCGTTTAAGAGAGAAGACCTACTCGAAACCTCAAAAATGGATGAGAGGAAAAGGAAGAGTTATAATCCAGTGCGGGTGTTGCTACAACTTCGCTCGAGACAGAAAGGTAAATCCACCAGGGATACTCCGTCGTCGTGAGGTGGATCCAATGCCAAGAATTATCAAGAGAATGGTAAGAAGGATGGTGGCATAGAGGGTATTGCCTGTAGACTGCATACTCAATAGCTGCATCATTAACATATATAGGGAAGGCGACTGCATACCGCCACATATAGATCATCATGACTTCGTCAGACCTTTCTGCACAGTGTCTTTCGTCAACCAGTGCAACATCATGTTCGGATCTGACCTCTGGATAGTAGGCCCTGGAGAATTCTGAGGGTCGGTGGAGATACCTCTACCAATAGGTTCCGTCTTGGTGTTAAAAGAGAATGGAGCCGACATAGCAAAATATTGCATTCCAGGAGTGCCTATTGAGCGAATCTCCATCACTTTCAGAAGGATGGACGATAGAAAAATGCCTTTCCACTTTCAGCCTGATCCAGAGTCAGAGAGCCTTCGGCCCTATGAGCTGTGAGCTACATGAAAAATAGCACACCTCCAATGCACATCCAAACGGCATTTCCTGCTAAGGGTGGCTTGGAAGGTGATGTTATTGTCCATATATCTTACTATTCAGACATGGATTTGGACAGATGCTTTTGGAAGAAACTTGCAAGAATCTTACACAATCCATTTTGGATTTATGTGGATTGTATGAGATACTGAATTCTCAAGGAAAATATCATCATGTTTTGGATCGAGATGTATGATGTATTTTCAACAAGATCAGAATGAAAATGACCATGTCATGTTTTGCCTTCACCTCTTTTTGTGCAAATTGACTGGAAAACGCCATTAAGTTAAATGAACTTCAAACAAAGAACGAAAGAAAAATAAAAATAAATGAGAACTCTCTTAAAAATTCGAATGTCAAAACAAATTCCAAATAAACGTGAACTCTAAATTGAAAATCAAGTTAAAATCAAATCATAACAAATGACGAAAACAAATTCCAGAATTTGAAATTCCCAGCCTCAGGCTATTCTCAAACCTTTTCGACTCTCTGCGATCTCTTTCCTCTTTTGAGAAGGTCGACTGAGTCTACTGACACAAAACCATGAAATTTTCGATTTGGTTCTAATTGCATGGATTCATATCCTTCACCAAACACTCAAAATTCGATCAACTCTCCTGGGATGTGAAATACTTTCATATCTCATTCCAATCTTCCGGTGAAAACCCCGATTGGAATGACTCCTTACAGACTTATTTATGGAAAAACTTGTCACTTACCAAATGAATTGTGAGCATAAAGTGTATTGGGCGATTAAAGAATTCAATTATAATTTAAAAGATGCTGGTGAGAAGAGATTGTTGCAGACGAATGAAATAGAAGAATTAAGGAATGAATCCTATAATAATGATAGAATTTATAAGGAAAAGATGAAATTATGGCATGATCAGAAGATTAACCAAAAAAATTTTGAACCAGAACAAGAAGTTTTGCTTTATAATACAAGATTAAAATTATTTCCTGAAAAATTGAAATATAGATGGTTAGGACCTTTCACTATAACTCAAATATTTACATACAGAGCTGTAGAAATTGAAGATCAAAAGACTGGACACAGATTTAAAGTAAATGAATACAGCATTAAAACCATATTTTGAAGGAGAAAGAACAAATTTTAAAGAGGTTTTAATGCTCAGTCAACCTGATTAATAACCAGAATAGGTCGGGCTGACGACGTTAAACCAAGCGCTTTATGGGAATCAACCCATAATTATCTTTATTTATGTGTAATGATTGTATATTTATTTGATTTATTATTAATTATGATATAAAATGAATTCTACTACTCATATTTATCTTTATAATCATCACGATATTGGATCCATAGAAAAAAAAATTGGAAAGCATTTGAACTAGAGCGAAACTGGGCAAATTTTGCCTTAGCAGCCGACGGCGAGATCGACGTCGCCGATAGCGAGTTCTACCCGCCAAAATTTAGTTTATATTATTTAAGAATCCCACTAACGGTGAGATAGTTGCCGCCGACGGTGAGATCGGTGAATGAACGGTTTAGGGAGTTATTTTGACGGTTTTTGACAATTCTAAGTGATTTAACTCTTTAAAAACGTTTAGAACTCGAATGTTAAACCCTTACTTCCTAAAAACAATTTGAAACTCCACAAAAACTCATCATTATGGAATCCAATCACCTTGAAATCACTAGATCTCGAGTGTTCAATCGAAGAAAATTTGTCAGTTATGAGGCCTAGTGAATCTTCAACAAAGTAATGATGAAAAAGAGACTGATCAAAGAAAGAGGATTCGTGAATAGAGGAGTGGAGAATTCGACAACGCCTATTGAGGAGATGATTGTGCGATGACATTGGGAAGTATTATGCTATACAACTTCTGCAGTAGTCATCCCTGTAGTAAAAGAATTGTACTCCAACCTTCAAGGAATCAACAACGGAAACCTCTATATGCGAGGCAGATGGGTAACTTTCACTCCTTCTAGAATTAATGAGTTATATTCAATTGAGAATACACCCATTTGCCACTATTCCAACTTTTTGCCTACAAGAAATAATATGAATGAGATCTATCGATATTTGACTAATGAAGCAGAAGATTGGGAAACAAGAGAAGACGGGTATGTTAATTTTTTTGCATCACTTCTAAACCTCGTCTCTAAACACTAACACTTCTTTATTTCTTCAAAATTATTACCCACTATGAGGGTAAATAAAGTTTCTAAGGAGTGTGCGATTTTGAATTATTGTATTCAAGCGGGATTACCTATCGATGTTGGTTCAATTATTGTGAAGTCTGCTTTAGGCCTAATTGTTCATGGATCGATTTATGGGCTAGGATATCCTTCAACAATTTTTGCACTATGTAGTCAGTACCAAGTTTTACATAAAGCCTGGGAAAAGGTACTTTTGCCTTAGAAACCCTTAGATCTAACTGATATGTTTCCTACTCTGGATAACGACAATGAAACAACCATTATTACGGATCAAGCACCTCAAAATTCTCTTTCAATCAGGCCCTTTACTGATAAAATAAATCTGATCTTACGGAAACTTAAAGGATTGGAGAAAGAGGTACAAAATGTGATGAATTCAGTTAATAACATCTCTGATTTATTTGATCATATTTATTGGAGGATGAAGGAACACTTCGATCATTCTGGACATCTTGAGGCTAGTTTCATACGACTTTTGAGAAAGAAAGGATGGATTGAAGAAGGTTCTACAGAAGAATTTCCTTATAGGCCTTTCTACAATCTATTCGTTCATTTACGTTCTATCGAAAATATCATAGATGAGTTTAGTACAGACCCTAATGAGTAGAAGACATTCGTATTTGTTTATGTGTTGAGTTAGTTTGAATTTAAATTTTTATGTAATTTTCACTTTTGATATTTTAGATTTTAAGATTTGGTCTCAATATAGATGAGATTATGTGTTGTTTGTTTATATTCAGCGTTTTGAGTATTGTGGTTTGGATTTTGCGCTGAATTTGGTGTGTTAAGGTTTCAAAAATACCTTATTAGTAATGTGGTGTACGAATATTGTAAACACTTGGATTTTATATAAAATTTGTGATGTTTTGTGTTGTGTGAATGTAATTGAGTTAAAACAGTATCTAATCACAATAAAATATATTTTATTGATTGACCGGACATTAAAGAGGTTTAAAATGAATTGAAAACATTATAAAATATTAAAAATATTAATTTTCGAAAAATTCCGCCGACAGCGAGAACGACGCCGCCGACGGCAACTTTTTCCAGAGACTTTAAAACTATCTGAATTAATCAGCCCGCTGACGGCGAGATTTTTCCCGCTGACGGTGAAATCCCAAAATACACTTTTATTTGATCGGTCAACCGTCACTATTCATCGTCCCCTTCCTCAAAACTTCGAAAAATCGACTTAGGGCTTGAGAGATCTTAGATTTGGAGCAATTTCAACATATTTTGACACCGGATTTTATCTTCCCTTGGTAAGAGCTTCACTCCCATGCAAAAAATTTTGATTCTCACAGTGTATTTCTTCCACATTTGGGGATTTTGAAAAAATTAAAATATAGAGAAAATAGTTGGAAGAAATCCATGAAATTCATTTTAGATTATTTTAAGTCACCTTTGGAAGCCATTATAGTATTATTTTGGAATTTAGTTGAGATTTTTATAAATTTGATAGGTCGAGAAATGGCTCCATGATAGAAGAGGCGACTAGATTTTGATGAGACACGATTCGTGAATGCAAAAGCTCAATCAAGATAAAACTTTAATATCAAAGCAAGAAAATGCATTCAAGATAAAATTTTTAAGAATCCGGGAGGAGAAGTAGAATAGACGATCAAAGAGCGAAGATGGGAAAATTTCTGTTATACGACAAATAAAGCTGCAGTTAAAGTCGTAAAAGAATTTTATGCCAATTTGACCCAGATAGAGGATGAGCCTATAAAGGTTAGAGGAATTTTAGTTGAATTTAATGCTGCTCGGATTATGCTTTTTACGAAGTACATGATCTTCACACCAGGGAATACGATACTTTTGAAAAAAATGGAAGGACCGCTGGAGGAGGTGATTAACTTTCTCACTGATGGGAAAGGGACTTGGAAGATTAAGCAGCGTGAACGGGTAAACTTCCCCCTTTCTATGTTAAATGCAACCTCTAAGGCTTGACATTATTTTATTTTCTCTACTTTTCTACCCACTTATCACCATAGTGAAGTCACAAGAGATAGTAGCAGCTCTAAATTTTTGTATTCGGTAACCACGAAGTATAAATGTGGGGAGTATTATTTATAAAAATATATTAACCCATTGCAAGAAGTGAAAGTGGAGGAGGACTAGACATCCCGGTCTAATTTATGCACTCGCCAATTGTCCGGAGTGAGGCGAGAGATGATGAGGAATGGGTTGAACCTATGAAACCCATTACCCAAGCTAATATAAAGACTTATGAATCCTACGAAGGATGGAGATCTGGGACTAGGAGCTATGCACATTCAACTAGTAGGGATATTCCCTCTACTAGTTATGACCCTCCTACCTATAGTTCTCCTAACATTTATGATTTGATGAATCAAATGACTCTGCAGCGGAAAAGTTTTGAAAAGATTAAAGAAAAATTGGAGCATATTGATCGTAGAATCGGAGGATTAGAGCGGAGGCATGATTATGACAAGTGATTATCTCCAGCAGGCATTCGAATTTGAGATAGCCTACTATGATGCTGAGAATCATTTTCGGAGAGGAGAGCTTGATGTTATATTTCCTGAGTGCCCCCGTTATACTCACTACCAGCCTACTCCACCTGCTGAACAAAGAGATGAGGATATAGTTTGGGATTTTAATGTTGATGATTAGATTCTATAATTAGAAATTTATGTTGTGTGTTTGTTTAGTTGTTTAGTTTATGTATTTTGATTATTATGTTGTGTAAGACATTTAAACTTTGTTTTATAAGTTAACATTTGTGTAGTTTTAATATTTCAAATTGTGATTGTAACTCTGAAACTAGATTAGTGAAATATATGTGGATGTTGTGTTAAATTGTGCTTAGTATTATAATTGTTATAAATTGTGTTAGTATTTTGTACTTATTTTAAAACTTCTTTACCCAGCAATTTCTTTGATATTATATATGTGTAGAAAATTATTAACAATACATGTTAATTAAGTGATAAAAAGACCCTGCAGAACTTCAAAAGAAGAAATACCTAAAGCACGAAGTTATGATTTAAATTTACAGTTTGTTTTCTTTTCACCCTATATAAATAGATAGAAAAATTTAAGTTTGGGGGGGGGGACAAAAATTTAATTATTAAATTGTTCTCAATTTATATTTTCAAAAATTTTTATATAAATGATTTTCTATAGTAAATTTAATTCAAGAAACTAGAATTAATTTATTTAATTATTATAGAAAGTTAAAAGAAATACTTTTAGTGATTAAACAAATTTTGTAGATTAAGATATTTGGAATAAAGGATAAGAATATAGTTAACTACTTAAAGTAAGGAAAACTATATTTTAAAATATTAAATTCTGAGGTATTTAGAAGAAAAAGAAAAGATTGAAACACAATGAAGTGAAAATTATGAAATAAATATAAGATAAAGAAATATTTCAAGTTTCAAATTTAAGAAGAGGAAAATGAAGTTCAAAATTATTAACAGGCTATCCAGATACAGTAATCCTCACTTGAAAAAAAAAAGAAAAAAAAAGAAAAAAAGAAAAAGGGATTAAAAATCAATCCAAAATGAAAAGAAAATAAAAAGAAAGTGCGGAGAAGCTTGAGGAAATGCCTCATCAAAAATTAGCTTCATTTGAATCAACTTAAAGGGTAAAACTTAGTTATATTTCTAAACTTATATATATTGATTAGTATTTTACTAAATAGTGTTTTCTTAAATTTCCTATCCTCTGAATATCCTAAGTAATTTAATATTGCAAATATAGTCGTTCTTGAAATGAATACGAGACTAGAACTCTTAAACTTGATAACCAAATAGCCTTATATCTATAGAATTAATTTAATTATCTAAAATTTTTTTCTAATAAACTTTACTATAATACTTATTTAAATCATATTCATAGTCTTTTCTGAATTAAAGCTTTACTACAAGTAATCATTATTTTTAAGTAGTATCAAGATTACTTGAGGACAAGTAAGAGTTAAGTTTGTGTGATTTTGACCAGAGAAAAATGTATTGAGAAATTCTTATCAATATTATATCAATTTTGATGAAATTGCACTTTAAAGAAATGTATTTTCTATGTTTTATTGCAGGAATAAAAATTTATAGGATATGGAGCAAAAAGATAGAAAAAGGAACGAATTTGGAATGAAAAATACTAAAAAAGATGAAAATTGAACTAGCCCGCCGATGACGAGGAATAGGCCGCTGACGAAGTGTTTTTTCAGAGAGATTTTGAATATATTATAAAGGAGCCCGCCGACGGCGAGATCGAGCCCACCGACAGCGAGCCTGAGCAGTTAGCCTACGTTTTAGAAGCCCACCGACGGTGAGATCATTGCTGCCCACGGCGAGAAGGTCAGTTCAAGCAAAAATAGAATGAATCTGGATGCTTTTTGAAGAGGTTCTTAAGCAACCTTTGGAAATATTTCTCCCTCTTTAAATAGAGACATATCTAGGCCGAAAAATGTGTGTTCTTTTGGTGTGTGTATCTTAATCTGAGTATGGAGAGTCTGAGTCTGAAGAGTCTGTAGTGTGTGAGTGTTCATTAGTAAGTTTAATTGAGTGTATTGTACAAGAAGGAAGAGTCGAGGAACTTCAGCGAGTTTGCTTTGGGAGAAGATTCGAGATAAGTTTTTGTTTATTGTTTTATAGCTTTAAATGAAATCCAGGTTTTGTGTTATTCTTCCTATGCATTCTGAGTAGTTTTCTCTGTCTTTCTCTTTGTTGTTGAGATTTTGTGAAATGGAAAATTGAATTAGTTGTACCTTAAATATTAAATAAAAAATTGTGATAATCTTTTACTTAAATCTTAATTTACTTTCAATTTGGCCAATTGAACTGTTAAAATATATTGAATTATCAACTATAGTAAAGATTACATCCAAAATTCAGTGGAAATCAAAAGCTCTGAAAGGAGGGTGCAAATAAATAGAGAAATATTATTTATCTGGCATAGAATTGGATATTTTAGTGTGACAGACTAAAATCTTCAAATTTGGTCCTATCGTTTGGGAGCTGAAGTGTAGATGTTAGCCCTTAGACGAGGGGAACGTGGGAGCTCCAAAGTGGTAGCCAGTATTCTCCCAGTCTAGCCACAGATTCAGAAACCAAGCATAGGATTAGTCAATGTTCTTTATACCTAGACCGAAGGGTAAAGAATATGAATGTCCCTATTTGGCACAATATACTTCTAACTAAATTAATTATCCATTCACTTAATTCTCTTAACAAGGGGAAAGATACTTTTTCTAAATTGCAATCTTTCATTAAGTAATAGAGCTTAGTATAAGCGTTCCGTATACTAGATATGAGTTGCATCTGCTGAAATTAGTTCTTAATCTCTAAACTTCCCTGTAGGTTCGATATCTCGGGGCTTAATCAAAAAGTCCTATATTACTTGATAAACGATACGTATACTTGCGTAGTATCCCATATTATAAAATCATAATTTTCATATCTAAATCATCAATACATAGTCAAGTTTTTGGTGCGGAGTCAAGTTTTTGGTGCACATATATTTATCGGAGATCAATTCCCATAACAAAAAATTTTATGTTTATAAGCTATAATATTAGCCACCACACTATCCTCCTTCACTATCACATTTTCTCATTTAAAGGAGTTGTGAGCCATCCAGATAAACGACATGGCTATATAGTGAACCAACAATATAATATGGTTAGCTTACATCCCGAATTCCAGGATATCGTGCACCACTTTATGTTATTCCACCCAACGTCAGACACTAGCAGGCCAAAATACCTCCCAACAGCCTTCCAAATATACATGGAATAAGCACAACTAAAAAAGAGCTTTTTGTTAGCTTCCTCCTCCCAACTATAGAGCAAACACTGAGAAGGAAGTCTTAAACCTTTGAGTTTAAGTATATCATTAATATGCAGTAAACTAAATATGCCCTTCAAATGAAAAAAGAAATAAAGGGAGATAGAAATTTACAGAACACTTTATTGGCCCATTCAACTTTGCCCCAATGATGCAACTTTAGATATATAGAATTTGTGATGAAGATAGTAGACGGGAATTTAGTTAGCATTTTATCCTTTTGAGACCTATCAAAAAAATCTTAGAGATTGAGCAAGCTAAATCTTTCCCCACAAGACTATTAAGAACATCACCGTCCCAACTATTACCATGCAAACAATCAGTCACTTTAGGATTGCCATTTCCCTTGATATAAAAGTTAGTCAGATCATCCATACATTGTATATCCTTCCAAGAAGAGATATTTCCTTCTCCAAGATTCGAGAAGATAACTTTTTCAAAGATAATTTCTCACCTTAAGCATACATTTCCAATTTCAGAGTCCGCTTTTCTACAAGCAACTTGAGCAGGGTACAAACCCATACAATATTTTGCATTTATATATTTATACAAACTCAAGTTCCTGAAGCTCAACCACAGCTTAATACATTTTATTTCAGCAATATGATGTAACGTCCTAAAGCCAAGGTCACCTGGATAAAGTGGGTTGTAAAGTTTCTTCCACACAGCCCACACCTTCTTCTTTTTATCACCAGCCCATAGAAACACATTGAATAATCTTTCCAACATTAATTATGCAGGATTTTAATTGAATATCTTGGAGAGAATTTAAAGGGTTACTGTTCAAGGAATTTTTAAGTAAAGTGGTTCTTCCCTCAAAGGAAAAATATGAATTGGTCCACTCTCCAATTTTATTTTTAATTTTGCCTAGAATATCATCAAATTGTATTTGTTTCCTTCTGTCATTCAGCAAGTAAAAGTCTGCATATTTAAGAGACAATTCAGTAAAAGAACTAGTGTATTAATGAACCTAGCTTCTCCCATCAAACCAACATGCTTACCAAGATAAAAGTTGACATTTATTCGGATTAAAGGACATACTGTATGTATTCTAGAAATTTAGCAGGAGCTTATATACCTTTTTAACCACATATTTCTTGCATTAGTAAATTGGATTACATAAAGTAAGTGCCCCGGTTCTTGCTTTGCAATTCATTGACATTCTCAAAAAATAATCAAAATTAAGAATGAAAATAGTAGGAGAGAGTGTGTCGCCAAGTTTGATACCTCTACCAGAAGAGAAGAACTTATGAGAAATCTATTTTATAAGAAAATAATAATGATTGCCACACGACCAATTTTTAGTGAGATTGCAAAAGTTCCCCAGAAAACCTCTCTCCTTCAGGGCCACTAGTATATAGTCACAGCTAAGTGAATCATATGCTTTTTTTTTAAATCTAGTTTGATAGTTAAATTGCCACTCCCACATTTTCTATCTAGGTCATATATGAGTTCTCGAGCTAATAAAATGTTATCAATGATATTTCTACCTTTTATGAATGCAAATTAGTACAAAGTAATCAAAGATGATAGGCAGCAAGGTTGCAATCTGGAAAACAAGATTTTACTAATCTCCATGGAGATGATTGTTGTGAGACAAATGGGCCTGAAGTGATTCCAAGTGGAGTATTTAATCCCTTTAGGTACAATGATAATAATAAAAGTAGAGAAATATTTGCACATATCCTCCCCCGAAAAAAACCTCTGAACAACAATAATGACCTCAGCTTTGATAATATTCCAGCAGACCTTATAAAATTCAGCTGTGAAGTCATCAGGCCTACTATTTTGTTACTATCAATAAAATTCATGGCCTTCCAGATTTTAGTCTCAGTAGGTAGTGATGCAAGGTTTGGAGCACTAGTGAAATTGACTTGGTCTTGTAATAGATTCAAGGAAATTAGGTATTGATTCCCCCTATAGAAAATAATGTTTCAAAGAATTTAACTCCTCTTTTTCATATCCCTTCCTGTGTAGTTAGGCAACCCTTCCCCTCCTTCTGGATTCTCACAATTTGTTAATTCTCCTCTTGTTTTTAATATAAGCATGAAAATAACGTGAATTTATTTCCTCCGACAAAAAATAAGCTTTACCTAATTTTTTCATTAGAAAGTCATCTTCCTATTTCACAGTTTTTAACAAATTGTTACGTGAACATTAGCTCTTCTCTAGTCTGACCATCATCCATATCTATTTTCCAACCTACAAACTTTTCCTTCAACTTTTAGAACCTTTTTTTGTAGAGCCCCAAACACCTCCCAATTCCTTGTTTTGAGTGTTTTGGCAGAATTCTTATGCAGTTTCCACAAAACAAAACAAGCATTAACAGTTTTAGAGGCCACTCGACTTCTTTTCACATAATTAATAAAATCCTCATGATTGGTCCAAGTTTTAACGAATCTAAAATTAAAATTTATATGTTTATCAAAGACTGATATGCTTATCAAAAGAGGTCGATGATCAGAGCTTGTGCTAGGAAGGTGAAAAACATTGGGAATATGAAAGCTAGATAACCAACATTGGTTTGCCAATATTCTGTCCAATCTTTCAAAAACACTCCCCCTCTTCCAGGTAAACACTGGGCCAATAAATCCCGGTTCAAATAAGTTAGTCCCATGAACTGCCTCATTGAAACTAGAGATTAGACTTGGCTCGACCACCTTACTACCTTTTTCTCAACATTACAAGTGATCATATTAAAATCACCCCCCACAATCCAATTCGCATTCAAATTAGCACCTAGAAAAATGTTCTTATTCCATAGTTCTAATCTTAAAGCATGATTTGAGCTAGAATTTACAAAGTGGTCCACCCTTTAAATAATTCAAGTTCATGCTTCACATGTAGAAACTGTGAATCATCCACCATCATGTTAACATTGACCTCTTTCCATTGAAAGAGCGAAAAATTTATTGCTAAAAATAGTGACAAAATTGAAGCCACCAAACTTCTTCACAATATTGTTTTTATTTGCAATCACCAAAGGCTCCAAAATTGCAAAAACCCAAAGTTTATGAAGCCTCACCAAATATTTCAATCTATCAAGGGAAGAAGGGTATGCAATTGCCCTGATATTCCAAATAAGAATATTAGTCATAATGAGAAAGCTTACCACTTATAGTAGTTATAGGAAGGGCAACCCCATGATCATCATCTGACAATGATTGAAAATCATTTTGTATAATGTTGTTGCTTTCAAGATTTTTAAGCTCTTGCTTCCTCCTACTATTCCTTCATGATCATTGAAAAGATCATTCGTCCTCTAGATCTGTTCTGGCATCAACCAAAACATTACCTATAGATGAACTTATAACACTCTTATCTTTTATGGTTGGATAGATTATATCATCAGGCATTACAATGCTTAACTGGATCTGTTGTTCAACTCTCATCATGCCCCTTTCTCTTAAATTCCCACTACTCTAACGATGTTTCAGCCCCAAAGAGTCTTCTACACTAATATTATTATCCATAAGTTGTGTACCCCTAGCATCCTAGTCATCATAAATTGACTGATTACGAACCAACTAAGTTTCAAGATCTAAACTTCTACTTTCTTCATTCTGAATTAACTTCCCAAGTATATCATCATTCAAATCAACTTTTCCAGCATTAATATCGACCTTATCAATATGAGGAGTCTCATCAAATCCTTTTTGCACATTGGTCTCATAACATAATAAAATTTCATCAAATTGGTCGTAGATTTAACCAAAATTTTCATAGTTTGTTATGTGCATTCAGCTCATCTTCTTCATACATGTTGGAAGGAGTTTATTTGAATTTTGAATATAAAATATAGAAACTATTAATGAGGTGATCAAACATTCTACTGTTATTGCAATAATAAGGACTTTTTTTTAGCACTGCCTTCTGCCAATATCCAATGTGAGCCGATCCAGTCCAAGCTTCCACAACCACACGTGTAATGTCATGTTTTACTAAGACTTTAGCTATAGACGTCCTAGTAAGATTAGAATTTGTTGCATCTATTTCCATAGCCTGCCAAATATAGCTCCTAATGAGAAAAGGATTTCATTATTAACTTTAAGACAAAGAAATGAAACCAAATTGGAACCATATGTGGTTATGTTTGCGGGTCAAAATCCATAAACCTCTTTAGTAGCTTCATACCCTTGTTCTTACTCTTCAGCTATTTTTGTGTGAAAATCCGTGCATAATCATCTTCTCTACTCAGTTATATTAGGAAGTGCCTTCCTCCACCAAACCAACCTTCCACTCCCCCAATAGTTTGATATTTTCAAAGGCCGAATGGATAATTTCCATCTTCGGATGCCCATAACAAACTTTCCCACAAGTGAAAAATTACACGAGAGAGAGAGAGAGAGAGAGAGAGAGAGAGAACAATAGTATCACTTTCAGAAAGGAAAATTATCGGCTTACCATTTTCCTTACAAACTGTTGACAACCCTTACCAGTCAAGGTATCATGATAAGCTTGAGGAAATACATTTTTTTTTGAGTTTGTAGATGTAAAAGCTTCGCAACCAACTACCAACTCCGCAAAGGAAGGCCTCTCCATCTTCTTCTCCTGTGCAGACACGTTCACCACCAAATGATAGGAAGATTGCCATGAAATTACCAAATCCTAATAGTGCACGACATTACAAGATTTTCCATATACAATGATCCTTTATCTAGAATACCTATTGCTACAGCTTTCTAGAAGTTCAAGTTACTTTGTAATTTCTTGATTATATTCTAATTAGATTTAAGAGTGGTGGTTATAGAAAAAGAGAATTTCATGAAATGATATAAGACTTTTATGTGTCGTTAGGTATTTAAGATAAATTATTTTCTTTTGAGACAATAATAATATCAATGCTACATAAACCATTTAATCAGCTTAATCAAATTTGGTGTCCTAATAGGTTCTTACAAATACTATTGTTTAGATGTTTTTCATGTTTTTATCTCGTACTCCTTATGGAGAATCGCTCTTCAAAATAGAAGACTGCAAATAATGTAATAGATTATGATGAAGAAGAAATTTTAAATCACATTTCTTATTATGTTAAATAAGTGGCACACATTTAACACCCTTTTACCAATTATGAATTCTAATTAAATTACTTTAAGTTATGCATATATAAACTAATTATTCTTACACTTGAATCAATCCTTATTGAAATTCCAAATTCAAACCTTAAATCAAAGCTTTAAATTGTAAAAACACTGCTAATAACTTTAATCAAGAGTTATATTAAGAAATTATTTTTCATAGGATGTAATTACCTATGTAAATTTGCTTTTGTGGGGAATGTGTATACCATACTAAAAAATCTTAAATTACCAAAATTAAGTTAAAGAGGATCAATAAAAAAAATATATGCATAAATTTTTATCATTATTTTTGTAATTAAACAAATTGATAAATAGAGTTGTTTACTTTTGAAATAGCATATTTTTAATCATATCATACTCCAATATAAAACTACAAATTTTCAAAAAATTTTTGTTCAGTTGTTCACATTTAATTTTATGAAGTCAGGTCAATAGAACTTTCTGGAAGGAGATTCATATTATTTTAATATAATTGATTGATTTTATTTAATTAAATCCAAAAGACTATTGAATTAAAACTATTTTATTTTAAATTTAGATCCTCAGCACTATCATTTTCGGCAATAAAAAGCTAATAATGCATGAAACGCTCCACGTGGCAGATGTGGTGCGAGTCCAAACACCGACGAAGACATCTGAGTCTGATAGCAAAGCTATGGCCCCCAACTCTCAACCATCCACGTGCACGACCGTGGTCCTATAATCCCGTAGACGATCAATTCATGATGTCGTGTTGGCAAAAATATCTACGTCAGGTCACTTTACCGAATTGATACATCAACGTCTAACATATAAAGACATCACAAAACTCATATATATATATATATATATATATATATATATATATATATATATATATATATATATATATATATATATGCGTTTTTTAAATGATGAAAGCACAAACTCGACTGAATAGAAAACAAATACAACATATCTCTTTTATTTTGATGCATGTGTGAAAGTTCACAGCAGTAGAGTAATGAATTAGCATGTTCACATTAAATGAAAATCAACACATATTCAGGCAATTAAAGAAAAGTAAGTAGGAGATCGATTTTTACATCAAATCCCTAGCAATTTGAAAACCCACGTGCCTAAACTTCAATCGAAAATAATCCACTATGACGGTAAATACATGTATCAGCTGCTCTCCTAAACTTGGGAAGAAAAAATTATAAAGATGATCATTGTAAATGTTAACAGTGGTTCATTGATGATAGCTATAGACTGGCTATAATGAAAGTAGTCCTCTGTGTTGGTTCATTGTGAAGGCTGTAGTCAATTTATGTGAAGGCAATAGTCCAACGTGAATGTTGTAGGTGGTGATCGTGAGGCCACCTTATGGTATATGTCATAGTTGAACGTCAGGGTAGTATGTAGCTATGTGAGGCACAAATGTTTGCCTTAGAAGCGTCGATTGACCACCGTAGCTATAGCTGGTTTTAACCACATAGGCTGTCGTTCATCACATAGGTCATAATGGTGAGTTGCAATCGTGTCAGAAGATCTTAGAGACCATGTATTATGAGCTGTGTGAACTGTGGGTCGTGTAGGTTATAGCTTTTCATATAAGCCATAACAAGGATCTAAGATGTTATTTGTAGGCCGCAAAGGCAAGAATCAAGTGTTGCACAAGATTTAAACCACATAAGCCATATTTGCTATGTGTAGCTGTAATTGTGATGACGTTTCTAGGCAGCAGAGGCCAACGTCAGGAACTAAACATGCTATGTACCACGTAATTCGTAGTTGCTCACGTAAGTCGTAGTTGTGAACTATGACAACGTCCGTAGTCCGCGGGGTCATTTTAGGGAGTTTTACGAGTTATGAAATGTGTAAGAAGTAGTTAGTCGTTTAGGTCATAGTAGTGAGCTATGATGATCACTATAGACCATAATGGTTGGAATCGAGATTAAGTTGCACAAGCGGTAAGTCACATAACCATAGTTTGTCACATATGTCATAGTGGTTAGTTTTCATCAATAGACCATAGGGCTGAAGACAAGAGTTACACGAGCTGTGAACCACGTAGGTCGTAGTTGGTCATATAGGCCATAATGTTGAGTTATAATAATCTTAGTAAGTTGTAAAGCTTGGAGTCAAAGCTGCACAACTTGTTGATTGTATAGATCGTAACTGGCCGTAGTGATCTGCTTTGATGACATCTGTATACTACGAGGGTCGGAGTCGGGAGCTACAAGGAGCTGACAACCACGTAGCTCGTATTTGATCATGTAGGCGTTTTCATGAGTTATGATGATGTGGAGCCAGAATTGATAGCTGCAAGAGTTATGGAACCATGTACTATGCACTTGCGATCTATGATGATATTTGTAGGATATGTGGGCTGGAGTTGAGAGTTGGAAGGAGGAGCTTTAGGAATAAAAAAAAGTAACCATCTTCAGGGTGAATTGTTACTTTGTATCTGAGGTGAGTTATTACACCGTCATCGAGTTATATCATTGTACCATATCCGAGGTGCAATGTTACACCATCATAGGAGTTTGTTGTTGCTCCATGTCTGTGGTGCATTGTTATACTATCTTTTGGTAGAGTCATTTCACCATGTCAGGGCTGCATTATTACACCATCATCAGAGTGTGTCGTTGCACTGTATCTGGGGAGTATTGTTACATCATCTTCAAGATACGTCATTACACCGTATTCAGTATGTGTTATTACATGGTCTGTGGGGTATTTCACCATTCCACAACATATTGGGATTCTGCTATGCATATTGTGACACTTCAAGGGTCTTTGTCGTAAGTAGAAGGTTGTGGTCGACGATGGTCGACAGTAACCGAAAGGTGGTGGTCGAAGTTTGCCTGCGGCTGTCGGAGGCAATGACTGCCAGAATTTGCTAGTAACAGCGATCAGAGTTGGTGGATGGAATTTGCTAGAGTTGGCAGATGTGGCTACCGGAGTGGCAGGCATTTTGTCGAATCTCCTGTGTAAAATTGATATTGGACTTCAGCTCCATTTCCAAGCTTCAGCCTATTATTGGCTCTTGGTCTCCCCCATTCAAGAGTGGTAGGGCTTTATTTATATAGTTTATGTTACAAGTAAGAAAGAAATCCAAACCACTCCGATTGGACGTCCCAGAGAGATTCCCTCCATCAAACAGTGTTCGACGAAAATTTAAATATCTTACGCCTTAATGATGCTGGAATTGAGCAATCTTGGACTCGTTGGATTTGTCTCATTGAGACACTTGATTTGACAAAGACGCCATATTTAGAATATGTTTTACCCTATAATTATGCACTGAAAGCATTCAAAAGTGATTTAAAAATTTGATATGGCTTTGATTTGACTCAGATAGGACAAATTTTGGTACCTTTGGATTCGTGTCATCGAGCTTGTCAGTGTGACTGTAAGTTTAACGAAATCAAACGTCTATGTGTTTAGTCGAAGTTTGAATATTCCTGTCTCAAAAATAACATGATAATTATTCCCTACTCCGAGATTCATGGCAAGAGATAAAATTTTTTGATGATATATTATTTTCAGGCGTCATTGTCAGGAATTTTGAAAATATATCTTAAATTGACATAAAATTAGGTCTCAAATATGTAAATAAATAAGAATTTGGTGGTATGTATATAAATGCCCCTAATGGACAGTCATGTTGTATGTGGAGTAATGGTATATGGTATTATATTATATTAATAACGGATCCCGATTAACGTCCTTGTATAGAAGGTCCCTTGATGGGGTTTTTCCTAATGTTGCACGCTACTGTGGTATGCAGTTAAAGAAACATGCAAAATTTTAAAAATAATATTTTTTATAAATTTATTATTTTAAAAAAAATGCAAAAATATAAAATATTATAAATTAGAGAAATCGACTCAGCAAGCGATTTTGTCACGACAGCATACAAAATTTTCCGTTGGCGTGGCGAATTTTTTATTTTTTATTTTTTTTGCCACATCTGCAAGCAAAATCGCTTGTTGAGATGATAATTTTATTATAAAATAAATTTATTGATGATTACATAATTTATATTATAAAGTTATAGCGAAAAAATTTATTGAGGATGACTATATACTATTAATTTTATATTATTATTAATTGATTTATCTTTCAAGGTAAATTTAAATGAAAATTTTCATATCCTTAAAGTTATTTTATTTAAATTATAATATTGACTTTTTTATTTTTATTATTATTTTTAATTTGAAATTATAATATTTATTAAATTTTATATAATTTTAATTTTTTTGTTAAATTAAATATTTAAAAAATAAATAAGCAAACACTATACTAGAGAAGAAAAACACCATCGGCTTCGAACTAACTTGCACAAAGTTAGGAGCCCAACACTTTAGCAACTCAGCTAAATATGCATGGTGGTATGATTCTATAATATAGTATTAATAATATATAATTATTTTTAATAATTTTTTAATAATATTGCCACATTAACGGACTAATTGGCATGCTAATGCAGTCAAATCACCGACTGACATGTCAAATTTAATGCATTATACTTTAACAAAAGATAACATATCTGTCTGATGTAACATAACGTAGAAATTAATTACAAATATTATTATATCAACCGAAATTATTGCAACCATCATTCCACCAACCGGTACTATTTCAACCACCATAATTATTGGCCATATATTTTTTTTTAAGTGACCCTAATCGAGGTCCGCTTTACAAGTTTTTACCTTTCTATCATTAATTCAATCCAAGGTGGGTCACCATTCATTCTCATCTTTCTTTATCGTTTTCTGATCCTTGACTAGAGACTAGCATTTCGTCTTCTGATTCAAATAATTCCTTCATTTATTATTTAGACAGCTCGTATTCACTGCTTGATCTGTTCTGGGGATTCACGATGATATTTTATCTTGATTTGATAATAAATTTCCTTCAGGGAAGACACTTTGGGCTTTCTGTTCTTGAATATTTTCAATATTTGAATTGATAACTTTTTAAAATTGGATTAATTTATCACCAACAATAGTTTGAGACTACCATTTGATGAAGATGTCCTCCATAAACTTTTGTTGTTGAGACTATCTTGTTAATGACATAGATTCCAGGCGAAGATCCAAGAAAATTGTGCCTGACAGAAAAATAATAGTTCGCACATTTCGTCGGCTAAAAATTCAATTTTTATTCTGTTAATTTGCTGAGAAGAGTTAACCCGCGCTGGATAGATATTAGTAATGGGTTCCGAAAGGATTTAATTGGTGGCGCAAAATTTGTCCCCAAGCTAAAAGCCAATTTGGTATTTTTGTTTAAAAATTTCAGGCATTTTCACAAATAGCTAGGAATGCTTATGCCTTGGATTAATAAGTATAAAAGTATGATTCATAGCTTGGGCATAGGTCTAATAAATAAAAAAAAATATTTTTTTTTTCTGGTTGCTTATAGGATGAATAAATTCAACCTGTTTAGTTTGGAAAGGAGTTAAGCATTAATCCTTATAATGCAAGATGTGATTAATTGTCACATTGCTATATGCAATAGATTTATTTAAATCATCGTAATTGTCTTGAATTCCAACACATTGCAAAGAATTGAGGATTGCCTCATATGATTCGCGGTTAAGACTATCTTACCTGTAGGCAATTGTGCTTAAATATCCCTCCTTGATTTTCAGGGATCATTAATTTAATAGTCATCCAAATTAATTTTGAGGGTTTTTTTCTTTTGAATAGTTTTTGCACAAATTTCGTGACTTCTTGAATTTGTGGATTAGGAGATTGGGCTCCTAATGTGGAGGTCATTGGGCTTTCATACAAAAATTTTTGTAAATTTATAAATTTTCATGGGGTTAGATTAGGTTGACGCCGATCTCTACCCACTCGAAAGGTGGAGGCACCCCATTGGGGTGCCATTCTAACCCATGGGTGAGTGGTAATTCACCCCTCCTTGTCTTTCTCTATGCAAAAATTCGTAAGTAAGAAAGTCAGATAAAGAGTTAGTATTATCTGAAATATATTCAATATCAAACTCAAAGTAAGATAATTGTGTATGTCAACTGACAAAGAGTTGTTTGGAGACAAGGTTTTTAAGTCTCTTTGTAGTATATACTTATTTGAATTGCAAACAATAAATAAAAAAATTTATTTAATAAATCATCTTAAAATTTGGTAATGTATTTAACGACTGGAAACATTTCTTTTTTGATAGTCCGAAATTTTTCTTGAGTGATATTTCACTTGCCAATTGCAGAACGAACTAATTGTATGTTATTAAAGGTTTTTTGCCTTAAAAGTCCTCCATAGTCAATATTTGAGGCATTTGTCTCCACTATTCTAGGGAGAGATTGATCTGTAATACGTAAAGAATGTAACATTTTTACATTTTGTTTAATTAATGGACAAGTCTTGTATGATCTCTGTCTATGGATTATGCTGTTTCTTTAATCTATTATAAAGAATAAAACCATCTAAAGCAATATATTTATAAAAATCCGCTACATAATTGAGCAAACCCATAAATCTATGTAGTTAATGGAGATTAGTAATTTCATCTGAAAATTTTGAAGTGAATTCTATGGTTCTTTAAATTGGAAAAATTGTATTCCGGACAATATTATGTTCTAAAAACTGTATTTCGGTTTGAAATATTTTAATTTTGGGCGCAAAGATTAACAGCTCAATATTTTTTGACAAGCCATTTGAATGTCTGTAGATGTCTAAAATATTCTTCTATTGATTTAGAGAAAACAGGTACATCATCCATACAAACTAATATATAATTAGAATATAGATTGAAGTTTTCATTCATAATTTTTTAAAATTCAGAAGGAGCATTTTTTTAATCCAAACGACGTAACATTCCATTCATAATGACCAAATGGAACAGTAAAGACCGTTTTATATCTCATAGATTTGAGGATTTAAATCTGCTAGTATCCAGATTTTAAATCAAAATTTGAAAATATTATAGATTTACTTAAGTGATTAAGTAAGTCTCTTCTATTTGGTATGTGATACGAAATCCATTTTAAAACATTGTTTAAGGGTTTATAATTAATAACAAATATAAGTTTTTTTCTTTCTCTTTCTGCTTTATTCATAACATAAAATATAGTATAGCTCCAAGAGGAGCTAGATTTTCTAATTAAATTTTTATTAAGGAGTTTATTAATTTCTTATTTATAACTTTTGATATATTCTTGATTCAATTGAGAAAGATGTGCCTTTGTCTTGATATTTCCTTCATCGAAATTATCAATATACGGTAAAGCAATATAGTGTTTTTCTCTATCCAAAAAAAAAGCTGGATTTTCACCACAAATTTTCTTTAAAATATTTTTGTGTAAAGTTGAAATATTTTTTTCCTTTATAAAATTACTTTTCAATTTTGTTTATATAGATAACAAAGTAATTTCTTTTTTAATAAAATTAATTTGATTTTGTTTTCAATTAAATTTATTTATTTCATTTAAAATAATTTCTGTGGGATTAGTAATAAATTCAAAAATAATTATTTTTCCAAACTTATTAGAATAAATTCCAATATTATTGATTTTATTAATTAACATAATTTTATAAAAGAATAAAGTTCCAAAAATAATGAGTTGTGTTAAATTATTTAATAATAAAAAAGGATTATTAATGAAAATATTATTTTTTGCAAATATTAGTAGAGGAAATCTTATATTTACTTTCCATTTTATTTCCCGACGTGTGAGTTAACCACTGTGTAGTTTTTTTCGAAATACTTAGAAGGTATTCTTTCTTATTGATTATAATTCATATCTGCTACGTTATCAATAAGAACGGTAAAATTGGATAATGTATATTCTTGATTTATATTTAAAGTAATTGTTATAAAGCATTTATGCATAAAAGCTTTTTGTAAAGAATTTAAAAAAGATTGTTCTCGATTATTAATTTTTTTCCGGTATTTCAGTTGGTCTAATATTATGCAATTCTAATTTTAATAATTTAGTGTTTAGTTTTTCTTGACCTTTTCGAAAAATATTTATTTTAAAATTTAAAATTTTAACTTCATTTTTTATATTACTTATAGTACTAGGTCTACTAGTAGAATTTAAAATTAGAGCTTTATTTAAAGATTCCTTCATTGAATATCCCGTAAAAGGATTATTTAAAGAGAATGGTTCTCCTTTAGACTCGATAATTAATTTTAACATTTTATTCCAGAGTCTTTTCATTCGTAATTTGGGATACAATTTTAAGTATTTCTTTATTTATTGAAGAAGATAAAGTAATAAGTCGTTCGTTTCAACTCTAGATTTGTAATAATTTTCATTATTACATTTGCATTCAAATTATGTGTAATTTTTATTAAATTTTGTTGAATAAGAGGAATTGTCCTCAACTTCATCTGAATTGTCAGACGTCTCTGAATTCTCAGAAGATAAATTTAATATAATTTTAAAAATAGATTGCTTAATATTTTCGTCATTATTAAGCTCATTTATTTTCTTTAAACTATGCATTTATTTCGCATAAGTGACCGGCTTGCCACATTCGTAAGCATTTTATTTCTCTGATTTCTATCTTCTTTTTTTTTGTGAGAAATCTTCGGCCTCTTCTTTGAACAATATTTTTCAGAGTGTTGCTTATGATATTTTCTTTTATGAAAGGATTTTCTTTTTCTTTTGTATATTTAGGAATATCATAAGCAAATTGTTCACATAAAGTGTATAATTATTTTTTTTTCTATTAAACTTTCTTCTTTAATCTGATATCTCAAGTTGAGATTTGAACATAAGGCTATGCCTTCCGGTACACAAGTATTTATAGTTGTCCATATGTCCGATTTTCATATTGAATAGGTTTGATAGTAGCAACTTGTAATTGTCTCTTTACTTTATCAGCAAAAGGATTAGGTAAAACTTCAGTAAATTTTTGTTTCCAGTGCATTCTATTTGCATCTAGAAGAGACATTACTCTAATTAAAAAGACAACTTTATACTAACAAAAATGTGTCAGAGTTGGACATCCTAATTTTTTTAAAAAAGATTGAGTTTGTTCTCCATTATCAGATACTATGCCGGAAAAATGTTAATAATTAATTTGTAAACGGCAACAATATTTTCTTGATTAGAATTTCCTATTATTTTAGGATTTAAAATTCTTATCATTGTTCCTGAGTTATATATTTATCCAACCAATCTTTGTGTAGGCCAGTAAACCCGCATGTTAGATGAATTATTATTTAAACGACAACTGTTTGGTGGGTTTCTATTATATAGATTCTATAATTCTATTCCAAAATAAATTAACTCAAAATTTGGGTTTCTATTATCAAATCGCAGGAACAGTAGGAGGATAAATAGATTCTATAATTTCTCCAAAATTAATTTTCTATTTATAGTTAACATGTCTAATTCATGTTCTAATTGTATAGTTATATGATTGCTAAAGCATGCTAAAAACGAAAGAAAATCTTTCCCTTCATAAATTTATTTTCAGCTTTTTCAAAATATATTTTAGAAAAATTTCTTCTATCCTCTTTTGTAGTATAACTATGATACCAATTTCTAAACAATTCATATTTAGGTCTGATTTAGTTTTTAGCAAATTGTTTTAAATCAGTCATTATTAAAATTAGAACTGGCTTCTGATTGCAGAGATAAGTTTTCTACCTTGTTTGGGAGTAATAAATTATTATTTGATAGATTTATTCTATCCAGCCTATGATATATTGTTGAAAATTCATCTAAATCATTTTAAGATAAATTCAAGGAGGGATAAGATATTCGAGGAAGAGTGATGGAACTTCTTAGAATAAATCATATCAGAACATCAACATTACTATCTTGACAAAATTGTTCTACTTTCTGATTTATTACAGGATGAGGATTAATAACAGTCTGTAACTGCCACGACTTAGGGAATCTTACTTCATCCTATTTTATTGTCCTATTATTTGATATAATTGAAGTCAATTTATTAGTTTCTACTAGTGTAGATATATTTGTAGGTTTCATATTATGTTTAATATTTAGTCATAAGGTATTCATGACTCTAAAATGAATTTGATAGATTATAGCTATTGTTCCAGATCCAGGTAAAAATTCATATTCGTGTAATTTGATCTGCATTTTAGCTATTTCAAAGAGATTTATATCTGTAAGTCACAGACTTATATTTTTGAAAGTGTTAAAGAAAAAAGTCCATAATATAGACTGGTTTCCATAACACACATGACTCATTATGCCCAATTAAGGCATCATGCATCTCTTAAGCACGCTAAAATTGAAGTGTTTAATCTTCGTAGTGTAAGAGGTTTAAAAGCCACTTGAATTAAACCTATATGAATATATTTATAATTTTCTAAGTAACCACTTAAATCTTCTTGATTTAAGAGATAAATTATTTTTTCTTGTTCATCTATTGTTAAAGATTGTTCAACAGTTTTAATTGATGATTTTCCTTTGAAATCAAAAGTTTCAATTTTATAAATTAGAGTTTTTTTAGCTTTAGTAATAGTCTATTTATTTAAATCTTCTTCATTTACAAGATATTCCTCCAACTCTGCATTCTTAATATTGTTATTTCTAAATTGAATTCCATGTAAATTTCTAGATATTGTGCTACTATTGTATCACGAAGAGATGCTCATGAGAAACAACCAGAATAACATCTAGAACTCTTTTTCTTTAAATAAGTTTAATAGGGTAATGTAACATCAGCTAGATGAAAATATTATCACTATACAAAGGTTTTAATCCAAGCAAGGTGAGTCAACAAGAACCAAGCAACAAAGCGTCCATCAAGGACATAAAAACTCTCACATGCGACAATGGCTATTGGATTAATCTAAGCTTAGAGCAACAATTTTATCAGACTAGAAGGTCAAACTCAGTATGCTCTATATGTCAGTCAATAATATAAAGTTGGAGAACAACACCTGACTTTACAAAACAGGATACATCTATCCTATCAACATTAGGTTACCATATTAAAATTCATTATAGAAAAAGAATTCCATAAAAGATTTAGCCACTCATGGCTCTGATACTAATTGAAACCAAGATATAAACAAAATAAATATTTATTAAAAACAAGAAAAACATATAGAGCACCAAGCTTGGGAAGACACCAGACAGGCACTCTTATCTAACAACGGAAGACTCTCTAAAAACTTGCACCTTATGACAAAACATGATGCTCTTATTTATAGCAGAGAACAGACTCCAAACTTAATACATCACATTTTTAACAAAAGATATTTGTGAGGATATTTTGTGTTGATCTGATCATGAATTTCCTTCAAAGAGAACCCTTTGGATTTTTGTTCTCGAATATTATTAATATTTGAATTGATAACTTTATTAATCTGGATTAAATTATCACAAAAAATAATTTGAGACCACCATTTAATTTGAGACCACCATTTGAGGGGTGTCATTACACCATAATCAAGGTTTTTACATTGTTATCAAGGTGTGTAATTGAATCGTATTTTGAGACTATTGCTACACCTTCTTTGAGAGTCATCACTACACTGTATTCGAGATGAATTTTTACACCACTGCTTCGTTGTTCTTCAATATATGTGGGATTTCACATTGCATATTGTAACTTCACAAGGGACTTTGACTTAAGTAGCAGGTGGTGGATGATGATGGTTGATGGTGGCTAGTAGGTGATGGTCAAAGTTGTTCAGTTGCGGTTGTCGAAGGTGGCATTGGTCAGAGTTCACTGACAAGGATGGTGGCTAAAATTAGCCAACAGCGGTGGCAGACAGAGTTGACGGGTTATAGCCACCTGAGTTGGCAAGCTACATTGTTTGAAATTGTTTTGTGTGGATGCAAAATCAAAGGCATTCTTTGAATCTAGGGTGTGTATGAGATATTGGACTCTAGCTTCTCTTCCAAGTATAAAACCTCTTTGGGCTTCCCGTCACCCCCCTTTTAAGAGAGGGGTAGGGCTCTATTTATATAGTTTAGGCTGCAAACAAAAAAGGATTCCAAACAACTTTGATCAGACATCTTGGAGAGTTTATCTCAGTTACAAGGTGTTCAATGAGCATTTAAGTGCCTTAAAGATGTCAGGATTGAGCAATCTTGGGGTCATTGGATTCGTCTTGCCATCTATTCCCACCATCATGTAGCCTTACTGCTAATTTTTAACTAGATTCATCTTTTACTTGATCATGCTCTTTGTTGGTTTAGTTAGGATCTATCGTATAATCGGCCAAGTACCAACACTTTGAAGTGTTTTCTTTTTATTTTCTTATGGAGCTCCCCTTAACTGATAGTGATGTTGGTGGCTGTCTAATGACACTATATGGCAATTCTTTAGATATATTTTTTTTATATATTTAGTTAAATATATAGCTCCATTCACTTTTTATCTCTTAAATATACAACCACTAATAACTTCTTAAAAAAAATAATAATTTGTTTTTCTTATAACTAAAGATTTGTTTGGGGATTATTAGCTTATCTTAAATTATCTTCAATGAATAATTCATCGTTACTATGCATGTTATTTAAAAAATAGAGCTATCTTTGAAGCTATGTAACTTTTGCATATTTTCTCTATTTTCTTTATGAAATGAAATTAAGTGTTATATAAAATTTCTTTCATTGAAGGGTAATACTACAAGATTTTTAGGTTTATATATATATATATATATATATATATATATATATATATATATATATATATATACATACATACATATATATATTAGTCCTAATGGCCTTACAACGAAGCCTTCAAATTGATCCCTTGACTTTTGATCATTTAATGAATCTACCATCAACCTTACATGGAATTTATTTTCATATTTAAGATTACAGTGTTTGATAATTTTATTATATTCACCTTAGTGTCTTTATTTGACAGCCATCTTATTTTGGTGACCTTTTCTACTACTCATTGATTATCGTGGTCTTAAAAAAATGATGTGACGAAAAATCATTTGAACATCATTAGGATTAACACACAAGAAATAGCCTATTTGTATACATGGTAATTATTTGAAAAGATGTTGATCAGCTCTTTCACGTATACACTTTTGCTTATGTATTAACTCTATTTGTTGAAAATTCTCTGAAAACTTTCCCATAGAAACATTCAAAAAATATTAATCTTGAAGGACCATTATTTAAATTAGAATCCAAGCCAATTATTCAAGTCAATATAACGACACCTCTCTTTTATTATATTTAATTTTTATTGCTCTTTTCTGCAAATAATACAAATAAATCGTAATAATTAAAGTGATTTATGCTAACTCTTCAATCTTCAATAATTTTTTCAACATAAAATTTTTAACATAACTTCTTGGTCAATCTCTTATTCTTTATTTTTAGTCAACAACTCTGATTTATTATTTCTACTAATCATGTCTCTTAAATTGATAATGCTTCTAAAGTAACCATTCCCATAACACTTGAAAACCAGAAGAAATCACTTTGATCACTTTTGATGAGTCTTCAATTGTAAACTTATTTCATGACAACATTCTACCAAATCATTTTCGTTTATGTTCTTTATATACCATATATATCACTCATTTTTCTTAGGCAGCTTGTACTCAAGAACGATAGCAATCTATTCAAACCCTAAATGTTATGAAAGTAATTTAACATCAAGGTCTTATGCATAACCAAGATTGGATTGTTATTTCTACTATTTTTTATTTGATCTAATCATGATATTATAATGAAGGTATTTATTTTCTGCTCACACAATGTTGGTAGGAGCATGGTTGGGTTAAGAATTTCATTCATATAATGGTTATTATGTATTACCATATCCTCTTATAGATTGACACTGTGTTTATTATACTTTTCAATCTTTGTTTGCCTTCTTTTGTAATAATCATGTTAATTAATGTTAACTTTTTTCTTTTAAATAGGCACTATCATTAATTTTTATCTCTTAAACTAATAAATTTTAAAAATAACTCTCTTAAATAAAAATAAAAAATCCAGCCTAAAATAAAAAACAATAGGAAACATTATAAGTGAAGTAGTAGGACAATGCAAAAGAAGAAATAAAGTACATAATAATAGAAATGTTAGAGCAATCTTCATTGCTTATGTTAAGTAAAAAAGGAAAGCTTAATAAACACATAGTCCCTCTTAGTCACCATTTTACTTTTTAAGCTACACATTACTAGATTCTAATATCAAGAACATTCGGAGTTAAAAACTTAGATATAAAATAAATTGATATTTTCAACCTAAAACTTGTAAACAAAACTATTTGTAGTAAGTAGTGCTTCCTTAGCAAAAGGTAAAATTTGATATAATAATGTTTTAAATTGAAAAGAGATTGCATTTGAAAAAATACTCTTAAGTAATCACATGGAATTATGCATTAGCATAGAAGTTGAGAAAGATTTTCCAAATCTAAATTGTTAGGGAAATATACCTATTTAAACCTTAGGTCTTTGGAAATCAATTTTTCTATAAATATAAGACCTTAAAATAAGTCATACATATAAAAATAAAATATTAAATAGAAAATTCCATATGTCAAATACATTTAGATCAAATAACTTAAAGTATTCTATAACGATAAACCTTCATAACATAAACCATTTTAATAGTTCTCTTCTATTTTTTTGTTCATGTAAACTTTACTTGATTATGTGAGAATTTATTTAATGTTATATTTACATAAATAAATAAAAATTATTATAATTTTATGTAAATCATTACAACCCTTCAAAACAATAGTCTCAACTTCCAAACAGTTCATAGTTAACAATTCATTTAACTCAAGGGTCCTGATATGATAGAACTACTCCAAAGAGATAACATAAACATGCATCATAAAATAGGAGTAACAAATTGAAATTTTTCTTATAAATTAAAATAAATAAACAATATTTCATTACCAAAATTTAACCATAAAATCTGTATCACAATGAGTAAGAGGGGTATTTCTTTTAGCATTCTTGAAAATTATTTTAGTTTTAAATAAAGAGTTGAAGGTAGAAAAAGAAGTAATACCCAAATGACATTTCTTTTTATGAAATGTTGCTTGATTTTAGGAAATAACATGGAGTGTTTTAAATTCTCTTAGAAGAGATTTTTGTATAACAATTTCATTTATGTAAATGGACATATGCTAATAGGATAAATAATTCAAATTGAAAGCCCTCAATAACTAAATTTATCTAACCAAATGGAAGAATTTTTTTCCCATCTAGCTAACAATACCAATGAGCCTATTTAGAAGAGATTGATAATTCTGAGGTAATGATCTTAATGGCAAGAGAAGAATATTAAGGCACTTCTTAAGAAATCAATCATGATTAATGTCAAAATTATTACAAAAATAAGATTGATCTTTTATATATTTAGCATAAAATCATCTCAAATTTTTTATTATTTATATAGACACCCATTACCATTAATAAAAGAAGCAAAATAAACATGAAGAATATAAAAAGTTTATAACGTTATCATTTCAAAATATTAAAATTTATCATCATAAATATAATCATAAATATAATGATTGATGTGAAGAGAGTTAAAAATGATAGGTTAATAACCATTTTAAGATAAAACATCTTGGATACATAATTTTATCTACAATAAGTGTGGAATAAATATGTATTTTAACTTACAAGAAAAGGCATAGGCCATTTTTTCTTTCTTGAGAAATTAAAGCAACATGAAATTAATTTGTGCTATTTTTCTTATTTAGGAGAAAAAGATATTTGACTATAAAACTTTTTTGATATATATAATTTTAATATAAAAAGATTAGTTTATCTTCTCCATTGTTAAGTTGATTTTTATTATATTAACATATCATAATAAACAAACTTTGTAATTAAAATAAATTCTTTTATTAATGATGTAAAACTTTTCAAGAGACAAAAATTAAAATGAATATACTTCAAAAGATTATGAGTTATGGATTGTTCTCCCCATAAGAAATTAGAAGAAAAAATCTAATTTGGATAAATCTAATATCCTAGCATAAGAGGTGCTTTAATATTATGTATATTCTTATAAATAATAAAAATAGTATTCCTTTGGACATAACCACTTTATGCTCTAGATATTATCACCTAAGACTTTATTACATCATAATAACAATCTTTTGAAATTGTTAAGGATATAGAAGTTTCACAGCTAAAAAATTAGAGTAAGGATATTAGAAGAAAAATGAGGCACAACTTTAAGAGAAGAGTACGACTATAATAGAATAAGAACTTATTACAAAAAAACTTGATTAATTCTTGTTCTAATATGTTGAACCAAATAATATAAAGCATCTTGCTAAGAAGTTCAATTGACATGAAGGTGGCCACCAAATTAAAGAAGATTAAAATTCCATGGATTATCTAACATAAATAATTTTTTTTGTATAATTTACTAAGAATAATTGGATATTTTTGAAGATCAAATATCACTTTACTATCTTAACGAAAAAAAAAGGTCAATGTGATGCTCTCAAATTAAGTATATATTTATAATCAAGAACATGCTTTTCCCAAAAAACCTCACATATTTATGATTGTAACTAATCAAAATAAAGTGTAAAACTAATTTATTTCTACTAACTTAGATATAAAATAATTGATCACCAATTAAATATATACCCAACCAAATATCTCTAAAAGAGAAGGAAGGGTGGACAAAGATAATCCAAAGGAAATGAGTTTAGATATGCAATATTATAGTCCATATGAGAGGAATGAATGCCTATAAAGGAGATACTCTCAATAAAAAAAACTCTGAAAATATTTGTTGAAAATAAATTGTGAAAAATAAGAGAGAAAAAATAGAAACATACATCCCTCAAGCATTATTGGCCTAGGCCAAAACTAGGATTAACTTTCAAGAAAACTAGGAAGACAAAGAAAGGAAAAATATCACAACGGATACATATAGTTGGCTTACAATATACCTTATATTTAGGAATTAAACTCTTTTTTCAAACTATTTCTTAATAGAAGGATAAAATTCATATAAAGCAAATTAGGTCTTAAATTTTTTAATAATAAAACATTACAAATAGAGCTATTACTGAGTGGTGAAAGCATTAGATCCTTAATGGTGGCCAATCCACTATATGCATCAGTAAATTAAACTTAGTCTGGTATTTTATCTCCCCAAAAAAATAAAAAAAATAAAAAAATCATTCAAGTTGAATATCTTATACTTTATAACAAAACTAATTCAGAAATAGTTTATGTCTGAACCCATTTTCAAGTTAAACATTTTATATTCAAGTAATTCATCTCTAGTTATAAAGAAGTGGAACACGACCAACGTATATTTATGGTAACGAATGCCATTAGTTGATCTAAAAATGTGCTTTTTGGGAGAGTGAGAGATGGACAGAAAATCAGTATTAAATAAAGTTTAATATATGGTTATATCTATTCTGACGGCAAAGGAATTAAGTTGACTCCATTATTTCAGCTAAATAAGAAAAAGAAAGAAGACGGTGAAGAGAATGGAAAGAACTCTTAATAATGTCTCGCGAGGTCGGTGGCGCATTGGACGGAGCAAGTGATCGACATTTGTCGACTGCTAAGGCTTTGGGTGGCGAGGAGGTTTGATTTGATGGGCATGCGTGGGCTGCTTAGCTTGATTTATGTCCGTTATTTGTTCCCTGAAATAGAGGTTAATTAATTTGATGATTTGATTGGAACTTCTTTGCTGGACACGTTTGCTTTATTTATATTAACTTAATTACATGTAGAGAACAAAAGTATTATTATTTACAGATCAAGCACTTAGCTGAATTTCTAAATTATCAGATCGTTATATTCACACATGCAGCGATCAAATCATTGTGAATATGATAAAAATAAAAAATATGAGTTAGAGTTTTATCATGACGTTTGATATTTGAGTGAGAATTTGAAAAATAGATGAAAAAAGGGGCTTAATTGGTAAATAGAAATGTTTTGAGTGTCTTATATGTTATCGCCTTAAAATATATTAATAGCAGGGATGAATTTAGTAGCATTCAGAAGAATCAGAAACCAATTAAGTAACTAAGAAAATGAGGCAAGGTTGAATTCAATGTCTGAAGGTTCGTGATGGTAGACTAATATCACTGTGCTCTATATGAGAATGATAACAATGTTTTTAGATGATAAACTGTTCTCTCAAGATTTTATGCAGTACGGGAGATATTTGTGGATTATCTATTCTTTTTATTTTGTGAATAACTAATTTAGCTATATTAACTAGTTATACCAATTGTGGTTATACTTGCTCTTGTTGATATCAATAAAATTTCTTCAAAATATCATTCTAATATCTAATATGTTCAAATTCGAGCTGTGAGATATATGATCGGTATTTTTCCGCTCTTCTTTGTTTCTTAATCCACGCAAAACAGGCTCAACTAAAATAAAGAAATGGTAAATATTAGTTTGGCATTTTTGCTTTTGCCATCGAAATTTCTCGATTTATGAGGGCCAATATGGAATTAATAATCGAGGGGGCAATATCTACCGTCACCATAACAACTGCCTATTAAACTACTTGGATATGCTTCTATACACCATAATTTTATTCTACTCCCAAATATAGCAATTTGATTCGAGTACTAATGTGAAAATCTAATTGCTTTTAGGAAGTGATATCCCATCAAAGCTATCTCTACACTAGAATTAATAATCAATAGGATTTTATGCTCTATTTGATAAAATTATATTGACATTATAATTTTGTAATGCCATATTCAATCAATGATATTCTTACACAAATAATTAAGAGATTTCAAATTTAAGAATTCATGACTTACTAAAAAATAGTTATTTAAAGAATTTTTTTATATCATGACCAAACTATACATTATTGACATGAGTTCTGTGGTCTGGAAGGAATGAGATGTATCATTATTGATGTAAAATGAGAGCTAAGTGTTTGTTGACATGATTTATGTGGTCCGGGAGGAACGAGATGTAATAGAAAAGTGTAACAAATAATGGGATCAATACCACTTATTCTTAGCCTCTTTTGTTACACCATTCTACATGAACCATAGAACTTTAGGTCTAATATACTTACAACTACTTGTACTTCAGCAGTTAAAACAAGACAAAAAGTATAGAACTTTGTATTGGTTTCACATAGTGGCTTGTTATCATTAGTAAGCAAATTGCTAAATTAAAGTTAAATTAGTCACTTGTAACAAAAAAATTGGCCAGTTGACTTATTATATATCATGAAAATAATATGTTCATTTTTGGAGAGCTTGAGCTAATGGTTCAATAGCCACTACATTTATTAATTGGATTCATAATTTATTTCTTTCTTTCATGTCAATGTATAAAAAAAAAAAGTGATCAATCATTAGACCTCAACAATACTTTTAATTAAATGTTGAATTAATGTCACTTTCAGCCTTTAACTTATATGCATTAATCATAATCTTTCTATTCGCAGAAAGAAATTAAAAAATACAAAATATATCGCCGTATTGAATTAAAAATTAAAATCTGGATTACAAATTGTGATGCCAAAAGGCGATTTATATATTCGTTCCTTCAAAATTAAGTCAATGATTTGAGTGTGGGCTTGGAGAAAATTTTGGCCTTTTTAAATGAGTTGGAGGTCTCAAATTCGGGTAATAAAATACCCTTCATGTATAACGGATAACATTTACTTAATTAAATCAATTCCTTTTCAATTCAATCATTAAATTTAAAAAAAGCTACATACCTTAAAAGTTTATATGATTAGAAAATATTTATCATGTTGCACGAACATATGGCCACTTAATAGGAGAGAGAGAGGAGGAGGGAGATGTTCTCTCTCCCTCCCTTCTCTCGTTCTATTGTGTGGGCATAAGGGTGTGCTATACACCTAATATTTTATCTTATTTAATAGTTAGTATGTTGTCGTAGTGCTGTGTTAGGCCATTCAGTCATTGTTAGTCAATCGGAGATAAACACGATGATCTAGAAGGCAATTCATTGTTTATAAGTTATTATATAGCCTAGTATTTAATACATGCACCAGACTTTTTATAGCATGTTTCAAAATAAATAAATAAATAATGTGCTTTTCTTAAACGTAAACTACAGTCGTGAAATATTCTAAATAATAAAATGGTGAATATTACTTTGGTATGTTTTTGTTGTGATATGAATTCCTTTATTTATGAGGGTAAATATAAGATTGATGATGAAGGTGTTGTAGTTTTTTATTTTTCTTTAATTAGGGCAATTTAAATTTTGACTTTATTTACTTGTATGTTCTAATCCTCTTCTAAAAAAGGGACTTAAAGTTCATGGGGGAGCTATGGTGAGAAGCGCGAAAGTTGAAACCCCTAGCCTTTTTTCTTTTCCCCCATCTAGTGCTAGTAAAATCCCCCTCCTTCTCGACATAGAAGGATCAATTCAACACCAAACAATGTAAATCATTTGTGTTTGATTTTTGTTGTGTGAATTTCTACGTTTTCGTATTATTTTCTCATAAAAATATTATCAAACATTCTTAATCATGATCGAAGAGTGGTTTGGCCTCGACAATAGCAAATCAGGCAAAGTTTCCAGTATGGAACAGGTGCTGGCAATGGTTCCATCAAGGAACAAACGACAAGTGTGCTCTGATATTCCAACAGCATGGTCTAGCTAGCATTCCAAATGCGGGATCGGCGCAGCTCTAGAAGGAGCTCCAGAAGGATGTTTCGGCAGCGGTGTGACAGTATATTTTTCTGGCCATAGTTTTGGAGAGGCCTGTTGGGTCCAATGCAAGAAAAGCGGCGGCTCAGGTGCAGCCTGGCTGTGAAATCTTGTGGAAAAGAGTGTTGTTTCGATAAAGTTTTCTTTAAGGGAGGAATTCCATAAATAACCGTCGGCTGCCATTTTTTTATTTTAATTTAATTTAAGTATATATAATTTTAAATAATTTGAAAAGTATTGTTTGATTTTGAATATACGAGACCAAACTGATCTCAAATCCTTAATAGTTTAAATAAATGAATCATACACCGCAAGCCATGCATCTATCTCGAGATATAGACACATTACTTGATAGTGAGGCTTAATTAAATAAACTAATACATTTATGGCATTTTTTTGGTCTGCGAACCAATTTTATGTTGACCGACAAGTTCCCCTAACAATACAAGAGAGTTAGGCAGGGTTTATATTACTTGGTTCTAAAGTTCCCTATAAAGACAAGCCCTTATAGTTAATTACATCTTAAATGACCGAAGGCACTCAAGAAAACGCTCGATAAAGATTAGTGGTTTTTCTCTCAAGATTTTTCAAAGTTCAAAGTTTTTAAGGGTGGATTTGGAGAATAACAAATGAGAATGGATCAAATAGGAACAATTATTTTTAAGAATCTAAAGGAATGAGAGATAAGGGACATCATAGATCCAGTGGAGAACCCTGGTGACTTCCCAAACTATCATATTGTGTTGCTTTAATTTTGGAAGTGATATTAGATGTTTCATCTTGTCAATTTTATTATGTAGGGCTTACATTTGCATAATACTGATTATGCAAATAGCCTAGAAGATAAGAGGATTTATATCGTACTGAACGACAACCTCGAAAACCTAAGACGAGTTAAGGCTTATATGGCACGAGGTGCAAAGGTCTAAAGAGATAAAATGAGGATTTATGTCGTGTTAAATGAACAACCTCGAAGTCTTATGGCTTTATTATTCTAATTTTAAAGAATGGTTTAGTTGACGTACATTTGTTTTGTTGTTGAAGATGGTCGTGTTGCCCACTATATATGCTCCAAGCTCCTCATTGCAGCAGGTTTAGTTTTAGAAGTGTTAATTTACAGAGATGAGAGAGGTGTCATATTTTAGAGTTCAAGTTTTGGTGTGACTGTTAATTTTTCAATATTATTTAAATGATTCAAGGGGAAATATTTAAGTTGAATAAGTGATACCCGTTAGGATCTCATGGTTCCCTCGTTCCGGCTCCACTATTTTTTTCGGATTCACTTAGTCTAGATGAATTTACTAAACTCAAATGAATGAGTTTCATAAATTCATTCGGACCATGAGAAATCTCGTTAGCAACCATAGGTTACCCCTCCGAGGGATTCTTGATCATATAATAGTGTAGTATTAATTTAATTACAATTGTTGTTTTATTGTTTTGTTTGTGATTAAATTTTAACTTGTCTTATTATATTTTGATTGTTTTGGCAGTGAATTTGATTTTTTGGTTTCATTTTGTTTTCATAGCTATCCAAAAGTTTCAGTTTTGACATGCAGGAAGAAGTAAAGCATTTAATAAATAAAACAGTGTAAATTGCAATAAATAAATTTGTACATGCAGGTCTTCGAGTACATCCGTTGAAATGTTTAGCATTTAAAGCAGGTTTAGAAGTGGGGATTAAAGTTCATAAGTTTAAGTTCAACAAGGGATCTTATCTCATAACTTGGTGGGTCCCTAAGATATGTTAAGGATGATTTTCTTGATCAAAGAACAATGAAATCCAATTGTTTTTCTAATATAATTCATTAGATTGAGGAATTGCTCGAGGCATAACCCTGAACATCTTTCTGAAAGCTTTGGGTGCACTTAGAGTTCATGTGGTATCATTATGTACTCCAATTAATCAGGCATGTTTAACTAGGGTTTGTTAATGATGTTTTACTCCTTGTTCAATGAACTTAGATTTTTTTATTATCCCTTGAGTGGGGTAACATTCATTCGACATTTCATTTAGGATTTATGTAAGTGAAGCCCTTTATGGGAAAATTAGATTATTAGTGGACTAAGCCAATATGATTGAGGTCAAGCTAGTAATGTTTTTAAAATTTTATAAATGATAGTGTTCTCTTTTCTAATTCTCATTGATTGAAGTTGATATCAAACCTAGTTCACTACCTAGCCCTTATGCTTTTATGAGTAGATTTGTAATTTAAATGGGATGTTAGGTTAAGTAACACTCAATCTTCATTAAAAGTGTCATTATTATCAAACCATTGATTAGGGGCTTTAAATTAGTGAGTTAAAATCTTCCTAGAACGCCTTACTTTAGGATTATCAAATTTGATTTACTTCCAAATTTTGATAATTTAAGAAATTACAACTTTACCCTTAAAATTGAAAAGTGGTAAATTGTTTTCTACCTCTTAGCCCTTATGTTTCAATCATCTAAGAATGTTAATTAAGATTATTCATTGCCCATTTACCCTTCAGTAAAGCCTAAATATTAATTGAAGCTTAAGTTCCATAACAACCATTTTGCACTTTTAGGCTTATCACTTCATAACTTTTTAAATTTAACTCAAATAACATTGAAATTTTTATGTTACCCAACCATGAGTCAATTACTCAAATAACTTTTTCTGTAAGCTTTTATTCTTACGATTATAATTACATTAGACTAGGCCTCATGGGATCGGTGTACAGACTCAAAAATCTATATATTACTTGAAATGTATACTTGCAAGCTTAGCCAACTTTCTTTATAGTAACTTTTTGGCCATCAACTCCCTACATCGAATTATGCCTTATAAGTGATGTTCAAGAGGTACAAAAGAGATTCCTTTGTTGCTACAAGAAATATATCAATAAGAAATAAATTAGATACTAAGAATCTTAAAATTGAAGACTGTGCCAAAGGAAACCCTTTTTTTTTTTTAATAGACAATGCAAAACTAATGCATGTCGAAGGTTCATGGTGATACAGCAATGAACTAGCATCTTAGTTTTAAATGGAAATCCAACACATACTGAAGTAATTAAAAAGAATTAAGTGGGAGGAGACACCTCAAAATTTTCATAGAAAGTCCTAAAGAAGAGAAAAAAAACTACGGGGCCTAGCTCTATTGAAATAATCAACTATGAATGATGAGCACACAGGTCCATTCTTCGCTTGAATAAAAGAAGATGGAGTTATAAATATCGTCATTATAAATTTACAATAGTGGTCAATCAATAATAGCCACAATCCTGCTGTAATTAATGTAGTTCTTAGTAATAGTAGGTTGTAAGGATAGTTGTCGATTGTTATGAAGGTATTAGTCTATCATGATTGTTGTAAATGATGGTCACAACACCAGATTGTATTATATGTCATTGTTGAAAGCCATGGCAGTAGCATGTTGTCTGGGCCTCAAATGGTTGCCTTATGAGCATAGGTTGGCCACAGAAATGATGGTAGGAAGTTTTAGGTTTTATGACCCACGTAGGTTATAGTTGGTCACATAGGCTATATTGGTGAGTTGAGATAATGTCGATAAGCTGAAGAGAATGGGTATTAGAGACTATGTGAGTTGTAGGTTGCATAGGCACAGTTTGTCATATAAACGGTTGTAGGGAGTTGTGATGATGTCTATTGACAGGAGTGGGAGCTACATGAGCGGTAAGCCACATAGCCCATAGTTAGACACATAAGCTATAGTGGTTAGTTGTGGTGACATCTATAATATGCAAAGATCGGAGCTTGGAGCGACACAAGCTATGCACCACAGGTCGTAGTTTATCAAATAGGCTATATTGGTGAGTTGTGATGATGTAAGTAAGTTGCAAGGGTCGGAGTCAGAAGCAAAATTAGCTTTGGACCTTATAAATAGTAGTCAATCATTTACGCCATAATGGTGAGCTATGATGATTATCATAAGCCATCATGGCTAGAGTTCCAGAGCTGTATGATCTGTAAACCATGTCCGTCATAGTTAGTCACATAGGTCATAATGGTGACTTGCAAATTTGTAGGCCACATGGCCTAGTTTCGAGTGATACATGTGTGGTAAGCCATGTAGGCCATAGTTGGTCATATAGGTTGTAACAATGAGCTACAATGAAATTTGTAGCTTGTAGGGACCAAAGTTGAGAGGTGAACAATAAGTGAACCTTATAAGTCATAATTAGTTACATGGGCTATAACGGTAAGCTGCAATGATGTTCGTATGCCACATGGTTCAGACTCGAGAACTGCATGAGAAATAAACCATGTAGGTTGTAGTTAGTCACATATGTTGTAAAGCTTAGTTGTGATAACTTCTATAGGCTGTAGAGGCTGGAGTAAGAATCTACACAAGCTATGAGCCATTTAGGTCGTAATTGGTCACATAGACTGTAGTGGTGAGCTGTGATAAATTTTGTAGGTTGTAAGGGTTGGAGTTGAGCATTGCATGAGTTGTGGACCAGTCATAGTTGGTCACATAGGCCGTAGTGGTGAGATGTGATGATGTCTGTAGGCTGTGAATGCTGGAGTCGATAACTACAAGGAGATGTGGACCACATTGGCTGTAGTTGGTCAAGTAGGATGTAGTTTTGATTTGTGATAATGTTCATAACCATATTGGTTAGAGTTGGAAGCTGCACATGTTGTGGACCACTTAGGTCATAGTTTGTCAAGTAGGCCATAGTTGTGAGCTATGAAGATGTTCGTAAGCCATAGAGGATGGTGTTGGGAGCTGCAAGAAGGGAGTTTTAAGAGTCCAAAGAATGTCATCGTATTTAGGATGCATTGTTATATCGTATTAAGATTTGTTGTTATGTTGTCATCGAGATGTGTCATTGCATGTATCTTGGTTATTTTGTTATACCATCATTATGGTTTATCACTACACCATATCTAGGATGCATTGTTAGACTTTCTTTGAGGTGTCATTACATTGTAACTGGGGTGCATTATTACACCGTCATTAGGGTGTGTCATTGTACCATACCTATAATGCATTGTTATACATTTTTTAAGGGGTATCATTACACCATATTCGAGGTTATTGCACTGTCATTAAGGTGTGTCGTTGCATCGTATTTAGGGAGTATTGCTACACCTTTTTTGAGAGTCATCACTACAACGTATTCTAGATGAATTGTTACACCACCTATGAGATGCTACGTTGTTCATCAATGTATGATGGAATTTTACATTGCATATTGCAACTTCACGGGTGACTTTGACTTAACTAGCAGGTGGTGGATGATGATGGTTGATGGTGACTAGTAGGTGATAGTCAAAGTTGGTCAGTGGCGGTTGTTGAAGGCGGCGTTGGTCAGAGTTTGTTGACAAAGATGAAGGCTAAAGTTAGCCAACAGCGGTGTAGACAGAGTTGGCGGGTTGTAGCTACCTGAGTTGACAGGCAGCACTGTTTGAAATTGGTTTGGGTGGATGCCAAAATCAAAGGCATTCTTCAATCTACTATGTAGAAGAGATATTGGACTCTAGTTTCTCTTCCAAGTTTAAACCTTCTTCTGGTTTCTAGTTGCCCCCCTTTAAGAGGGGGGTTAGGTCTCTATTTATATAGTTTAGGCTGCAAATAAGGATGGAATCCAAACCACTCTGATCGGACGTCCTGGAGAGTTTATCTCGATTACAAGGTGTTCAATGAGCATTTAAGTGCCTTAAAAATGTCAGAATTGAGCAATTTTGGGGGTTATTGAACTCGTCTTGCCATCTATTCCCACCATCATGTAGCCTTACTGCTAATTTTCAACTAGTTTCATCTTTTATTTGATCATGCTCTTTGTTGGTTTAGTTAGGATCTTTCGTATGATCAGCCAAGTACCAACACTTTCTATTGTTTTCTTTTTATTTTCTTATGGAGCTCCCCTTAACTGATAGTAATGTTGGTGGTTGTCTAATGACACTATATGGCAATTCATTAGATAAATTTATTTATATATTTAGTTAAATATATAGCTCCCTTCACTTTTATCTCTTAAGTATACAACCCCTAATAGCTTCTTCTAATAAATAATAATTTGCTTTTCTCATAACTAAAGATTTGTTTGGGGATTATTAGCTTATCTTAAATTATCTTCAATGAAAAATTCGTGGTTACTATGCAAGTTATTTAAACAATTAGAGCAATCTTTGAAGCTATGTAAGTTTTGGATGTTTTCTCAACCTTTGGATGTTTTCTCAACCCTTGGATGTTTTCTCTATTTTGTTATTGAAATCAAATTAAGTGTTATATAAATTTTTTTTCATTGAAGGGTATACTACTAGATTTTTAGGTAAAAAAAAAGGGCCTAAAGGCCATACAATGAAGCTTTCAAATTTATCCCTTGACTTTCGATCATTTAATGAATCTACCATCAATATTATATGGAATGAATTTTCATATTTAAGATTATAGTGTTTTATAATTTTATTTTATTCACCTTAGTCTCTTTTTTTTTCAACCACCCTATTTTGGTGACCATTTGTACTACTCATTGATTATTATGGTCTTAAAAAAACGATGTGACTGAAAATCATTTAAACATCATTTGGATTAACACATAAGAAATAGCCTATTGGAATACATGGTAACTATTTGAAAAGATGTTGATCAGCTATTTCACGTATTCACTTTTGCTTAAGCATTGACTCTATATTTGTTGCAAATTTTCTGAAAAATTTCCAATTCAAACTTTCAAAAAAATATTAATCTTGAAGGGACCCTTATTTAAAATATAATCCACGTCAATTATTCAAGTCAATATAACGACACCTCTTTTTTTTATTCTATTTTATTATTATTATTTTTTCTGCAAATAATAAAATGAAATGGTAATAATTAAAATGACTTATGCTAACTTCTTAATCTTAAAAAATTTTTTCAACCTCAAATTTTTAACATAACTTCTTGGTCAATCTCTTATTCTTTATTTTTAATTAGAGAATGAAAGACTTCATACTATAATAAATCATGAGCCCTCATTTTACATAATGCTGTAAAGAAAGAATGATTTAGAGTACCTATAAGTCTTCACGTATATTCAATAATAGCTTAAACTTATATATAAAACTATTGATCACCAACAAAATATATAACCAACCAAATATCCCTAATAGAGAAGGAAGGATGCATGAAGATAATCCAAAGGAAATTAGTATAAATATGCAATATTACACTCCCTAGGACACGAATGCATGCCTAGAAAGGAGATACTTTACATGAGGAAAACTCTGAAAATATTTGTTGAAAATAAACTGTGAAAAATAAGAGAGAAAAAACATAAACTTGCATCCCTCAAGCATTATTGGCCTAGGCCAAAAGTAGGATTACCTTTCAAGAAAACTTGGAAGACAGAGAAATGAAGAATCTCACAAAGGAAGCATTATAGTTAGCTTACAACATACCTTATATTTAGGAATTAAAATCTTTTTTCAAAGTATTTCTTAAAAAAAAGGATGAAATTCAAATAAAACAAATTAGGTCTTGTATTGTTTAATAATAACACATTACAAATAGACCTATTACTGAGTGGTTGAAAGCATTAGATCCTTAATGGTGGCCAATCCACTATATGCATCAGTAAATTAAACTTAGTTTGGTATTTTATCTCCCCAAAAAATAAAAATACATTTAAGTTGAATATCTTATACTTTATAATAAAAGGAATTCAGAATAGTTTATGTCTCAACCAATTTTAAAGTTAAATATTTTATATTCAAGTAATTCATCTCTAGTTATAAAGAAGTAGAACACGACCCAAAAAATTCAAGCTCTGATCTGAGTGGCATCATTTAATTGAAATTTTAATTTGTGTAGTCGGTGCCAATGCTCGCAGATATTTTTTTAGAGGAGAAATATTTACGTACGTCGTATGCATGCACTTCTGCATGTGTATGGGGTTATTCGAAGGGTATTAAAGAGTTATGCCTGTATTCTTGGAGTTAATATTCCCAATAACCTCACAAAACTTTTGGAATATCAAAAAATAGGAAAGCAGAACCGTGGAACGTACTAGTAGGTTATTGGTGGGTTATTGGAATGTTATTAAAGTTAATACTCAATAACCTTTCAATAACCTTTCAATAACCCCCCAATAAATGAGTTATTGGGAGGTTATTCCGAAGAGTTCATACTCTCATGGAAATATTTCTCTTTCCGGAGGAGAGCTGGACAGAAAATCAGTATAAAATAAAGTTTAATATATGGTTATATCTATTCTGACGGCAAAGGAATTAAGATGACTCCATTATTTCAGCTAAATAAGAAAAAGAAAGAAGACGGCGAAGAGAATGGAAAGAACTCTTAATAACGTCTCGCGAGGTCGTTGGCGCATTGGACGGAGCAAGTGATCGACATTTGTCGACTGCTAAGGCTTTGGATGGCGAGGAGGTTTGAATTGATGGGCATGCGTGGGCTGCTTAGCTTGATTTATGTCCGTTATTTGTTCCCTGAAATAGAGGTTAATTAATTTGATGATTTGATTGGGACTTCTTTGCTGGACACGTTTGCTTTATTTATATTAACTTAATGACATGTAGAGAAAAAAAGTATTATTATTTATAAATCAAGCACTTAGTGAATTTTTGAATTATCGGATCGATATATTCACACATGCAGCGATCAAATCATTATGAATACGATAAAAATGAAAAATATGGGTTAGAGTTTTATCATCACGTTTGATATTTGAAAGAGAATTTGAAAAATGGATGAGAAAGGGTGCTTGATTTGTAAATAGCAATGTTCTGGTTGTCTTATATGTAATCACCCCAAAATATATTAATAGCGGGATGAATTTTATAGCATCCAGAGGAATCAGGAACCCATGAAGTTAAGTGACTAAGGAAATGAGGCAAGGTTGAATTTAATGTCAGAAGGTTTGTGATGGTAGACTAATATCACTGTGCTCTATATGAGAATGATAACAATGTTTTTAGATGATAACATGTTCTCTCAAGATTTTATGCAGTACGGGAGATATTTGTGGACTATCTATTCTTTTTATTTTGTGAATAACTAAATTAGTTATATTAACTAGTTATACCAATTGTGGTTATACTTGCTCTTGTTGATATCAATAAAATTTCTTCAAAATATCATTCTAATATCTAATATGTTCAAATTCGAGCTGTGAGATATATGATCGATATTTTTCCGCTCTTCTTTGTTTCTTAGTACACGCAAAATAGGCTCAACTAAAATAAAGAAATGGTAAATATTAGTTTGGCATTTTTGCTTTTGCCATCGAAATTTCTCGATTTATGAGGGCCAATATGGAATTGATAATCGAGGGGGCAATATCTACCGTCACCATAACAAATGCCTATTAAACTACTTGGATATGCTTCTATACACCATAATTTTATTCTACTCCCAAATATAGCAATTTGATTCGAGTACTAATGTGAAATCTAATTGCTTTTAGGAAGTGATATCCCAATCAAAGCTATCTCTACACTAGAATTAATAATCAATAGGATTTTAAGCTCTATTTGATAAAATTATATTGACATTATAATTTTGTAATGCCATATTAAATCAATGATATTCTTACACAAATAATTAAGAGATTTCAAATTTAAGAATTCATGAATTACTAAAAAATAGTTATTTAAAGAATTTTTTTATATCATGATCAAACAATACATTATTGACATGAGTTATGTGATCCAGAAGGAATGAGATGTATCATTATTGATGTAGGATGAGAGCTAAGTGTTTGTTGAAATGATTTATGTGATCCGGGAGGAATGAGATGTAATAGATAAGTGTAACAAATAATGGGGTCAATACCACTTATTCTTAGCCTCTTTTGTTACACCATTCTACATGAACCATAGAACTTCAAGTCTAATATACTTGTAACTATTTGTCCTTAAGCAATTAAAAGAAAACAAAAAAATAGAACTTTGTATTGGTTTGTCACATTGTGTCTTGTTATCATTAGTAAGCAAATTGCTAAATTAAAGTTAAATTAGTCACTTGTAACAAAAAATTTGGCCAGTTGACTTATTATATATCATGAAAATAATATGTTCATTTTTGGAGAGCTTGAGCTAACGGTTCAATCGCCACTACATTTAGTAATTGCATTCATAATTTATATCTTTCTTTCATGTCAATGTATAAAAAAAAAAAAAAGGAGTGATCAATCATTAGACGTCAACAAAATTTTTAATTAAATGTTGAATTAAGGTCACTTTCAGCCTTTAACTTATATGCAGTAATCATAATGTTTCTATTCGCAGAAGGAAAATTAAAAAATGCAAAAAAATATTGTCATATTAAATTAAAAAGTACAATTTGGATTATAAATTATGATGCCAAATCAAAGAATTTCATTAAGGTGACTTATATATTCGTTCCTTCAAAATTAAGTCAATGATTTGAGTGTGTGATTGGAGAAAATTTTGGCCTATTTAAATGATTTTTGCAGGTCTTACGGTTGATAAAATACTCTTCATTTATAACGGATAACATTTATTTATTTATTTATTTATTTTATTTTTGGAAGGAGCAACTAATGACTCTTTATGTGTTTCATCAAAAAAAGAATTACAAAAAATACCAAAGAGATCCTATCTAACACCACACACAACAACTCACACAAAAAATAAAAAATCTAAAGGTCTTCTTTCCAAACAAAAGGAAAAGACAACTCACACCACAAAATACAACTCACCCCAACATCAGGGAACTCTTGGTACGTTGTTGAATCGAAATAAGGAATGCCAATCTTTCCTAATTTTGTCATCATCCAATTGTTCTCGAATTGGCCCCTTCAATAAGAATAATGCGACAAAAGAATTGGCTCCAATTAGGTATTTGTTGGGTCCTTTAGGTACTATTGTGCCTAGAATAGTAAATTCTCGTTCATCTTACTATTTAAGAACTTATAATCAAGTCTTTTTAAAGAAATCTTTTTTGCTTGAAAATTTTCAACAGACTTTCCAAGTGCTTCAAGTACTTCCATTTCAATACTGTTTCCTAGATGAAAATAGTAGGATTTATAATCCCGATCCTTGCAGTAACATCATTTGGAATTCATTCCATTTGAATTGGTGTTTTCTCCATCACGATTTTTGTGAAGAGGCATGGACAATAATTAGCCTTGGACAATTCCTTTGTGAAAATGTATATCTATTGAAATATGGATCACGCATAAAAAAATCTGGTCAAATTTTCATTGTTCATGTTGATTCTCTAGTTATAAGATCAGCTAAGTCCTATTTGGTCACTCCAGGAGCAACTGTCCATGGTCATTATGGGGAAACTTTTTATGAAGGAGATACATTAATTACATTTATATATGAAAAATCGAGATCTGGTGACATAACGCAAGGTCTTCCAAAAGTAGAACAAATCTTAGAAGTTCGTTCAATTGATTCAATATCAATGAACCTCGAAAGAAGAATTGAAGGTTGGGACGAACGTATCCGAAGGATTCTTGGGATCCCCTGGGGATTCTTGATTGGAGCTGAACTAACCATAGCCCAAAGTCGTATCTCTTTGGTTAATAAGATACAAAAGGTTTATCGATCCCAGGGGGTACAGATCCATAATAGACATCTAGAGATTATTGTACGTCAAGTAACATCAAGAGTTTTGGTTTCAGAAGATGGAATGTCTAATGTTTTTTTACCTGGGGAATTTATTGGATTGTTGCGAGCAGAACGAGCAGGGCGCGTTTTGAACGAATCAATCTGTTATCGGACAATCTTATTGGGAATAACGAAGTCATCTCTGAATACTCAAAGTTTCATATCCGAAGCAAGTTTTCAAGAAACTGCTCGAGTTTTAGCAAAAGCTGCTCTACGAGGTCGTATTGATTGGTTGAAAGGCCTGAAAGAGAACGTTGTTCTGGGGGGGATTATACCGGTTGGTACCGGATTCAACAAATTAGTACATCGTTCAAAGCAAGACAAAAACATTCATTTGAAAACCAAAAGGAAGAATCTATTTGAGTTGGAAATGAGCGAGATTTTGCTACACCATAGAGAATTATTTTGTTCTTGTGCCCCAAAAACTTTCCATGAGACATCAGACCAATCTTTTACGTAATGTATCCTAACAAGAGGTTTCTTCTTTTTACTTTCACTCTCTGGTCCGATTATGGATTCCAGAATCAATGAAATAAAAAAGAGAGAATGAAATTCATGGTTTGGGTCGTAGATCAATGGTCAATCCTGGTAGAAGGTTCCGTCGGAACAATTTTTTATTTCATAAGGTACTGAATCTCTTTGAAAAAAAAAAAAGAGAAAGTGTGGTAAAATGGGAAGACGATATTGGAACATCAATTTGGAAGAAATGATGGAAGCAGGAATTCATTTTGGTCATGTTACTAATAAATGGAATCCTAGAATGGCTCCTTACATCTCGGCAAAGCGTAAAGGTATTCATATTACAAATCTTACTATAACTGCTCGTTTTTTATCAGAAGCCTGCGATTTAGTTTTTGATGCAGCAAGTAGGGGAAAAAGATTCTTAATCGTTGGCACCAAAAAGAAAGCAGCAGATTTAGTAGCATTAGCGGCAATAAGGGCTCGATGTCATTATGTTAATAAAAAATGGCTTGGCGGTATGTTAACGAATTGGTCTACTACAGAAACAAGACTTCAGAAGTTCAGGAACTTAAGAGCAGAACAAAAGATGGGGAAACTCAATCGTCTCCCTAAAGGAGATGCAGCAATGTTGAAGAGAAAGTTATCTACTTTGCAAGCATATCTTGGCGGGATCAAATATATGACGGGATTGCCCGATATTGTCATTATCGTGGATCAGCAAGAAGAATATACGGTTCTTCGAGAATGTGTCATTTTGGGTATTCCGACGATTTGTTTAATCGATACAAATTGTGATCCAGATCTTGCAGATATTTCTATTCCGGCCAACGATGATGCTATAGCTTCGATTCGATTGATTCTTACCAAATTAGTATCTGCAATTTGTGAGGGCCATTCTAGTTATATAAAAAAGGGTTGATTATCTTATCATTACTCTTAATAAGAAGAAAGAAGAAGATTAGTTTGTTTTTAGTGAACTCTCTTTGATTGTTACTTTTTTGGTTTGCATCTTTTGGAGTTTGAACTATGTTTTGACTATCAAATAATATTTAAAATTTAAAAGAAAAGATAAAAATGATTGGTATTTTTTTATGTGATTTCTCGGTATCCGAAATATACGATTCATAACTTAAATTCATGAATGAATATAGGTGAATTGAGAAAGAGATGGTTGAATAAAAATAATCACTTTTTTGAAGTTTGATTTCTGTTAGAGGACAATATGAATGTTATACCATGTTCCATTAAAACACTCAAAGGGTTATACGATATATCAGGTGTAGAAGTAGGCCAACATTTTTATTGGCAAATAGGAGGTTTACAAATTCATGCCCAAGTACTTATCACTTCTTGGGTTGTAATTGCTATCTTATTAGGTTCAGTCATCATAGCTGTTCAGAATCCGCAAACCATTCCGACCAACGGTCAGAATTTCTTCGAATATGTCCTTGAATTTATTCAAGACTTGAGCAAAACTCAGATTGGAGAGGAGTATGGTCCTTGGGTTCCTTTTATAGGAACGATGTTCCTATTTATTTTTGTTTCTAACTGGTCAGGTGCTCTTTTACCTTGGAAAATCATAAAATTACCTCATGGGGAGTTAGCTGCGCCCACGAATGATATAAATACTACTGTTGCTTTAGCTTTACCCACGTCAGTGGCATATTTCTATGCGGGTCTTAGGAAAAAAGGATTGGGATATTTCGGGAAATACATTCAACCAACTCCAATACTTTTACCAATTAATATTCTAGAAGATTTCACAAAACCTTTATCTCTTAGTTTTCGACTTTTCGGGAATATATTGGCTGATGAATTAGTGGTTGTTGTTCTTGTTTCTTTAGTGCCTTCAGTAGTTCCTATACCTGTCATGTTTCTTGGATTATTTACAAGTGGTATTCAAGCTCTTATTTTTGCAACTTTGGCTGCGGCTTATATAGGTGAATCCATGGAGGGTCATCATTGACTCACTTTCAAAATAGTCTTTTTTTAATTTTTGAAGCTTATCCCAATTCAAGCAATGCGGGGGTTCGGGGTTCAATATAATCCACTGGGTTGGAGATCATGTATATGTAATACCTATGAGTATCAATCCTTGTGTATGTTTTGAAGAATGGTTTCAGAATAGAATTTAATAGAATAAAAAAGAATAAAAAATGCAGGTGATTTACGTTATGGAAGAAAAAATATTTACTAATTAAATGGTAATTACCCCTATCTCTTTTTTTTTCTAGCCCACTGCATTTAGATAGATTCCCATATAAGTCCTTTTTCTATTTTGTCTTTGATTGTGAATTGAATGAAAGAGAAAAAATAGAATAATTTATAAACAAGGAAACGCAATGACTAAAACCGTATACATATTTATTTACATAAGGTAGAAAGGAAAAAAGGTCTATCGAAGTAGCTAAAAGTTCCAAAAGGAATTCAGAATATTACTGAATTGTCAGAACTACCTCGACCCGATAGATTTTAGTGAAAAAGATCAAAAAATAAAAAGAAGTGTAGTAAGGTAATATAAGAAAAGTAGAAGTAGAAAAAAAAAAAAGAGATTAAGTAAGAATTTATTGGTTGGTTGTATCATTAACCATTTCTTTTTTTGGTGCGAGGAACTTACCATGAATCCACTTATTTCTGCTGCTTCCGTTATTGCTGCTGGATTGGCTGTAGGGCTTGCTTCTATCGGACCTGGGGTTGGTCAAGGTACTGCTGCGGGCCAAGCCGTAGAAGGTATTGCGAGACAACCAGAAGCAGAGGGTAAAATACGAGGTACTTTATTGCTTAGTCTGGCTTTTATGGAAGCTTTAACAATTTATGGACTGGTCGTGGCATTAGCTCTTTTATTTGCAAATCCTTTTGTTTAATGTTTAATTTCATTGTATAATAAAAATGTAAAAAAATAAAAATAAAAGCATAACCATAACTAAGAAATTTGAGAATTCTCAAATTCCATTAATATTAATAATAATAAGCGGAGTGATACAAAAAGAACTCTGTTCTTTGTTAGTCCTATCTATAAGGGGAGAACATATGAAAAATATAACCAATTCTTTTGTTTCCGTGGGGCATTGGCCATCCGCTGGGAGTTTCGAGTTTAATACCGATATTTTAGCAACAAATCCAATAAATCTAAGCGTAGTGCTGGGTGTATTGATTTTTTTTGGAAAGGGAGTGTGTGCGAGTTGTGTATTTCAAGAATAGGTTGGATTTAACCGGCTGCACTTTCTTTATATTTATGTATTCTTTTTTATATTTTTATAATTTTTATAGTTTTATAGTATAAATAGGAACAAAAGGTGCACAATCTCGACGAATTACTTCGGAATTGGATTTTATTCAGAAATCATATGTAAGAACCATAGCATTTCGTGACTAATTGGTAAATGAACTTTGATTCTCTTCTCTATCAACCAATAATGTTGAGGTCTTTTACATGGTTAAAGATGAATTGTTTGAAGTCCAGGCACAGCATAGCATGGTACTCTTTCTACCACTACGTTAGTACCAAAAGTACCAAAAAGGTTGAAAAATAAGAAAAAAGGAATAATTAGGAATTTATCCGATGTAGAACACTCATATGGATAAAATTCTTTGAACCATTAACTGGAAAGATGGGTCCCCCTTTTTTATCCACTGCCGAATCGACGACCTATGTATTGTATTTGTATAAAATATTTGTATAAAAAAGAGAATTTTTTGGATGAAAAAGATCAAAATCTTTCTAATAATAATGAGAATGAAGTAATGAAGTTCATAATTCTATTCAATTCTCTTTCTATTCTATTAGGATTTTGATTTAATTTATCATAGCTTAATTTATCATAGCATATAAAGAAGAAAGAAGAAAATTCTTTCTTCTTTAAAATCTTTTTATTTTTGGAAAGAAGTTGTAAATAAAGAACAAATAAAGAAACAACTTTGCTGACAATTTTTTCTTTTTTGTCTGGTCTGAAGAGTCCTCCTAAGATTCTGATGTTAGATCAGTTTCGATATCTTTGAATAAGAACAGAAAAGAGAGGATAGGCTCATTCCGTTCAAAGATATGGGAATGCCCATTAATCAAAGAAAAGATAAAAGAAACAATTGAGCGTGAGAGCCAAATGAATTGAAAGATTCATGTTTGGTTCGGGAAGAGATATGATAGTTGTGAAATGAATGGAAAGATAATCTACTTTCATTAAATGATTTATTAGATAAGCGAAAACAGAGGATCTTGAGTACTATTCGTAATTCAGAAGAATTACGTAGAGGAGCCATTGAACAGCTCGAACGAGCTCGGGTTAGATTACGGAAAGTGGAAATTGAAGCAGATGAGTATCGAACGAATGGATACTATGAGATAGAACGAGAAAAAGGAAATTTGATTAATGCTACTTGCAATAGTTTGGAACGATTAGAAAATTACAAAAATGAAACTCTTTTTTTTAAAAAAACAAAGAGCAACTAATCATGTCCGACAACAAGTTTTGCAACAAGCCTTACAACGAACTCTAGGAACTTTGAATAGTTGTTTGAATAGCGAATTACATTTTCGTACCATCAGTGCTAATATGAATTGTCTTATCAGAAAGATATTTCATTCTTCTTTCTATTAGTGAAGAATTGAACCAATGTATTGTTTTATTTATAACGGATGATTAGCTAGGAATATTTGTTTTTAAATCTTTTTTTATTTTCGTTTGGTTCATATACTTTTTCTTTCCTCACTTTAAATAAGAAATTGAGATTTACTTTATATATATATATATATAAACAACTCACACCACAAAACACAACACAACAAAACATTAAAAGGAATCAGAAAAAGCAGTACAAAACAGTTCCATAGGAACATATTTAGAAATCCAAACACTTTTAGTCTTCAAGCCCATCTTGGCAACCCAATGAGCAACCATATTACCATTTCTCTTAGTATGAGACCACTTAATGATAAAGCTTTGAGATAAAGCCAAATTCTTCTTCATTTGTAGAATAATACTCCAAAGAGGCTCCATTTGTTAACAACAACACTTATACAAAAATCAGAGAATCAATTTCAAGTTCAATCAAATTCCATCCGACTTTTTTAGCCACCTACAGGCCAAAGACCATAGCATCAGCCTCAACAACTAGAGGAGAAACAGGAATAGAACAAGCCGCAAACCAATATAAAATAGAACCCATAAAATCTCTACACACACCACCCACACTAGCAGAATTAGGCTTCCAACATCCATCAATATTAATTTTTACATAAGGAACTAGCGGTTTAAGCCATTTAACATGATGAGTATAATCAGAATTAACATAAGTATCAAAACCCATAATCTGAAGGACCAAATTTAAGTTATTATTAAACTTCTTATTATTCCTAGTAAGGAACGTTAAACTTTTATACAGATAACCAAAGATCATAGGCAAAGTAGCAGTAACATTAGGAGCCTTGTTATTGAATCTACTATCATTTCGAGTAATCCAAATAAACCGAGTAATAACAACATGAACATAATTAAAAAAAAAATCACGTCTCAGTTTCCTCCAAATTAAATCAATTCCTTTCAATTCAAGAATTAGATAAAAAAAGGTACATGAACTAAAAGTTTATTTGAATAGAAAATATTAATTGTGTTGCTCATATGTGTATACGGTCAGTCAATAGAAGGATAGAGAGAGGTTGGAGATGTTCTCACTCCCACCGCTCACTCATCTTATTGGTTGGCCATAAGTATGTGCTACGCACGTAATATTTTCTCTTATTAATAGATAGTATGTTATCGTAGTACTAAGTTAGACCATTCGGCCATTTTTACTCAATTAGACATAGACATGATGCTCTAAAAGCCATTGCATTGTTTAGAAGTCATTATATAGCCTAATATTTAATACATGCAAGAGACTCTTTATAGCATGTTCAAAATAAATAAATAAATAATGTGTTTTCTTAAACGTAAACTACATCTGAGAAATATTCTAAATAAGAAAATGGTGAATATTAGTTCAGCATGTTTTTATCGTGATCTGATTTCCTCTATTTATGAGGGACAATATGAGATTGATGATGAAGGTGTTGTATTTTTTGTATTTTTTTGTAATTTGAGGTAATTTTACTTTTTCCTTTATTTACTTGTATGCTATAATCCTCCTTTATAACAGGGATTTAAGGTTCATGGGGGAGTTATGGTGAGAAGCGTAAAAGTTGAAAACCCTAGCCATTTTTCTTTTCCTCCATCAAGTGCTATTAAAATCCCCCTCATTCTGGACATAGACCATTCAATTCAACGTTGAATCACATAAATCATTTGTGTTTGATTGTTGTTGTGCAAATTTCTACGTTTTCACATTATTTCCTCATAAAAATGGAAACAGACGTTCTTAATCATGATCGAAGTGTGGTTTGGCCTCGACAATAGCAAAACAGGTGAAGGTTCCAGTATGGAACAGGTGCTAGTAATTGTTCCATCAAGGAACAAACGACAGGTGCGCTCTAGTATTCCAGTTGCATGGTCTAGCTAGCATTCCAAATGCGGGATCCGCGCAGCTCTAGAAGGATGTTTCGGCAGCGGTGTGGCAGTATATTTTTCTCGCCGCAATTTTGGGCGAAAATTTTCTGTTCAGACTCCAAACGCAGTGGAGCGTCCGAAGTCTAATCAAAACCCGCCACCTGTAATGGTGGGTCCCATTGACCAAAACATTTAAACAATCATAAATTTAAGAAAAACGAAAAATTTAATTTGGCTCGACCTAGCCCGTTACTGTTCCGCATTATGGAGTATCCCGAATTTTTGAGAGCCGAGAAATACTGCTGGCGTATAACCCATTCGGCTTCCTAGAGATAGGCTGTAAACACTTCCAAGTGTCATTCCAGTTGGCTTTCATTGTTGTGCTAGGGTTCAAAGGTGAGTGTCATCGGAGTAAGAAAATGGAGATAGAGATGGAGGACCTAAAAAATATGCAGTTGGAAGAAATTGTGGAGAAAACGCATTTGGATCATCCACAGAATATGAAGTTGGAAAAGTTGATTAGGGCGGATGAGGACAGCAAACTTAAGGAGGAAAAAGCAAAAAAAAAAAAGAAATAAAGGAAGAAGAAGGAGGCAAAGAGGAGGACCAATGATGTTGAGAAGCTGTCATGGTATAATTGATCATTCCATTCCATTATTTTCGGTTTACTCTTGGGTTATTCTGAGGTTAAGTTTGGTTATAAAATATCTTGGGTTATTATTGGGTTATTTTTAGGTTATTCTGGATTATTTAGTGTATCTCGATTATGCGAGGTTATTATTGGGTTATTTATGTGTTACATTAATTTTATTTTTGGTTTAGGGCGGGGGTTATTATCGAGTTATTTTGAGAGTTGTTGAGAAATGTTATTATTAGGTTATACTTAGCTTATTACGAGATTATTCATTGTTATAGGCAGTTGAAGTTATTAAGGTTTATCTGGGAGTTCAATTTTAGGTTATTCTGACTGTTGGATTCAGTTTACGATTTCTTCTATATTAGTATTAGTTTATTATTGAGTTATTATTTGGCTATTGAAGATTTATTTACGTGCTTTTTATTGGGTTATTGTGGGGGTATGCAATTTGTTTTGGGTTTACAGAAGAAGCTATTTGCTGTTTATTTTTGGGGTTATATTTGGGTTTTGCTGGTGTACCTAATGAGTTCACCTTTGATAGAGTATATGCGTTCCTAGGAGTTATTGTCATGCCAGTATTAGGTGTTTCAAGGGTTAATGTTGTTTGTATTGTTTAGGTTATTGTGGAGGTTATTTACGGGTTTTTTGTCTTTTGGTTTAGGCTTATTATTAGATTATTCCAGGGATATTCATGAATTATTTAGGGTTTACAGTTGGTTATTTAGATTTAAGATAGGGTTATTCTTCGGTTATATTTTGGTAATTTTAATCTAGGGTTTGTTAATTAATTGTCTCGCACTCATATAGGTTGATGAACAAGAAGGTTATGAATTGCAGATGCCACCCTTCAACATTTGGAGATGTACTAGAGAAGGTTTGGTCGACTGTATCTGAGGAAAACTGGAGAAGACTGAGAGAAATGAATGTGCATCATTTCTTTGAACTCCCCCCATATACTCAAGATCATATCCTAACCATGCACATATTGAATTGCTGGGATATTGACCATTTGCATTTCAGATTCACTGGAAAGGAGGTTAGTATTAATGCAGATCAGGTTGCTTTGCTGATTGGAATGCCCAACAGAGGACTAACAGCAATCTGGAAGCAGTAACCCCCCAACATTATGGATGGGAGGAAGAGGAAGACTCAACTATTGAAGGTGTCGCTGGGAGAGTCATCCACCTCCTTTGAACAATTATTTCTTAAGTTCTTGTTGTCAAATTTATTTTTCCCATAAAGTATTTTTTGTGTGCCCGTAGAGCTTTCAAAGTTTGCTAACGATCTGGATTGTTTTAGTTCATTTAATTGGCCGACAACTATATGTGACCACCTGATTGAGCAAGTCAATGCATGAGCCATTAAAATAAAGATGGGTTAGCCATTGGGCTACTGATCCACTAAAAATTTGATAGCTTTTTACTATCTATTTCATACCTATTTTTGATGATATTACACTTTAAAGAAAGGTATTTTTGATGATTTTATGCAAATACAATGATTTTAGGCCTTTACAGCAAAAGGAAGCGAAAATGAGCAAATTTGATGCGAAAAAGGACAAATGTGCATTTTATTGACCTAGCGCCGGACCGTGCCAGTTTACAGAGAGTTATGACTGTTTTGGTGGAATAATGCACCGTACGACGCCCTATCCAGCGTCGAACAGCGCCCTATCCCGAATTCAAACTAGATTCAATGTATTTGGCCGGATTTTGAAGGTTTGCTTGAGGAAACTCTTGGGAATTCAGTTTTGCCCAAATTTATACACTTTTGGAGCCAAGTTTGGAGAGGGGGAGAAAAGAAGAGAAGAGTTTAGAGTTTATAGAGAGTTTCTTTCCATTTTGTGTAGGAAATTAGGTTTTGTGTTTTCTCTTCTAAGGAGTGTAAGAGGAGAGAGAAAGTGAGAGATTTCTTCTTCCTTACTTATCTAAAGAGAGAGTTGTGTGTTGTTGTGAAGAAAGAAGAGGAGTCAAAGGAATTCCTTGAGATTCTCTTAGGGAAGAGTTTGAGATAAGTTGTTTTTACTTTACTTTGTTTGTATGACGTTATTTTTATATATAAAATCCATTTGTCATCTTTCCCTCATGAGTCTTGAGTAGATGTCTTTGTCTTTCTCCTTCTCGTGTGATGTGTTGATATTGTGAAATGGAAATGATGTGTTGATTTATTGTGGAGAATTTGTGATGACCTTTTTACTTCGAACTTTATTTACTTTTTTATATGACCAATTGAATTGTTAAAATTTGTTGGGAAACATATGTTCTGAGAGGATTATCAGTTCCACAACAAAAGTGAAGGTCACATTCAATGTCCGTGAATGAGAGAAGTAGCTCATGGAGATTGAGTGCAAATAAATAGGGAAATATACTTTAATGGGCATAGAATTGGAGATTTCAGAGTGACAGGTTGAAATCCTCAATTTGGTCCCAATGTTTAGAAACTGAAGCGAGAGTTAGCCTTCAGGTGAAGGGAAGTGGGAGCTCTGGAGAGAGAAACAGTATCCTACTAGCCTAACCAAGGATTTGGGCACTAAACTTAGGATTAGCCAATGTTCTTTATACGCTGAAATATGGGTAAAGAATAGGAATGCTCCTATTTAGCACAATACATTTGCATCACTGATCTATGTCATAATAATCATCACATTATGATTGGAAAGGAGGAAGACTCTTTCTTGCAACTAAACTTTGTTATAAATTTAGACTTGTGTTAGTTTAACTTGCTATAGTCTAGAACATGCTTTGGTAGAAATAGTAACTGAAACTGTTTTTCTTTATTTTAAGAATTAAACCACTTGCAATTGTATTGCGATTCGATTAGTGATTTCTATGCTACGCCATAAAATTAAAGCCTCCCTATGGGATCAATATCCTAAACTCCACTGAAGCTTTTTATTACTTAAGTGATATGTATACTTGTGTTAATTGTGTGACTCATTATCAAAATAAATCTATATATATATATATATATATATATATATATATATATATATATATATATATATATATATATACATATTTAAATCTGAGCATAAATTTTGGCAAATTAAAAAAGTTGCACCAAGTTTTTGGCGTTGTTGCAGGGAGGTAAGCTAAGAAAGGTATGGTAAGAAAAGGGTAACTGTTAAAATTTAATTTTGTAGTATTTGAAATCTTATATTTGAATTGCAAGTCATAATTGTGTGTGTCTGTTTATTGTTATGTGTTTATTGTGTTTGCATGCATAGTATCGTATCTATAGGTTTAGTACCTTACGATTCTGAATTAGAGTGTACTATTAGAAAAATTTGGAAAAAAACAAAAACAATCTGCAAATCCTCATAAAATGGCAAACAACTTAAATAATCAAAACGAAAATATACCAAGACCTTTCAGAGATTATGCTAATCCAACAGCAGATGAAATTCACTTAACTATTCAAAACTCTGATGTTGCTGCTAATTCAATTGAGCTTAAACCTACTATTATCCAAATTATACAGAATAATCAATTTGGAGTAACACCTAATGAAGATCCTAATTTACATCTCACTAGTTTTCTAGAACTGTGTGCAATTTTTAAGTATGATGGAGTGTCAAACGATGTTGTTAAGGTTAGACTTTTTCTTTTTCATGAAGGGATAAGGCTAAGGCGTTGTTAAATTCGTTAGCACCTGGATCTATTAGAACTTTGGGAGATCTTTCACAAAAGTTTCTGTCAAAATATATTCCTCCTTCCAAAATTGCTAAGCTGAGGAATGATATTACATCTTTTAGTCAGTTTGATGGAGAATCCATATATGAAGCATGGGAAAGATCTAAAGATCTTCTCAGGAGGTGTCCACACCATGCTTTACCAGACTCGTTAATAATTCAAACCTTTTATAATGTATTAGTGGGTTCTTTGAGATCGATTATCGATGCTGTTGCTGGTGGATCATTAATGTCAAAACCTTTTGATGAAGCATCTTCGTTAATTGAAGAGATGGCTACTAATAATTTTTAATGGCCTTCTGAGCGGGTAAATCCTAAGAGAGTAGCTAGCATTCATGATTCTGATGCAATAGTCTCTCAAATTTCTGCACCTTCTAAGAAAATAGATCAATATGGAATGAATTATTCTCCAACAGCCCCAGTGTTAGAAGAAAATTCATCAGGATAGATGATAGACTCTCAAATGTCTTTAGAAACATGAATGCCATAAATAACAAAGTCAATAATCTTTATTTGAATTATTATAATCCTAGTTGGAGGAATCACCCAAACTTCAACTGGAATAACACCAATGTTGTTGTTAATCTGCAATGGGGAAACAATCCTATGAATCCAATTGGAAAACTGAACAACCAAGGAAATATCAATTATAGATCTTCTTATCCTCCTAGTCTTAATAGTAATCAACAATTTAAGGAAAGGAAGTTTTCTCTTGAAGAAATGATTATAAATATGGGTAATCAAATTCAAGCTCAAAACGTTGCAATGAAGAACATTGAGAATCAATTGGGACATATCTTTACTGCGCTTAATAATAGACCTTGAGATCAACCCAAAAGATCAAAATAAATAGAAAATCTATTCAATTAAGGAGTGGAAAAGAATTAGAACCAAAAGTTCAAAAAGAATTCGAATTTGAAAGAGAGGAAGTGAACATTGAGAATGGTTCTAATAAGATATATCCAGACGAATATTCTCTAGAACCAATGAAGATAACTGTTGAAAAACCACCTCTTCCTTTTCCTCAAAAACTAAGGAAATAGAATGGGATAACAGATTTGAAAAGTTCTTGGAAATTTTTAAGAAATTAACGATTAATATTCCCTTTGTTGAAGCATTAGAGAAGATGACTGATTATGCAAAGTTTATGAAGCATATACTTAAAAAGAAAAGAAAGTTTAAAGACCACGAGACTATTGCACTTTACGGTGAGTGTAGTGCAATTATTCAGAAAAAGCTTCCTGAAGTACTTAAAGACCCAGGTAGTTTTACTATCCTGGGTGCTATAGGTGAAAAAAATTTCGGAAGAGCTTTATGTGATCTTGGAGCTAGTATTAATCTTATGCATTTATCAACTTTCAAATGAATGTGAATAGGAGAAATTTCACCTACATCTGTGACTCTTCAACTGGCTGACCGTTCTATCACTTATCCTAAAGGAGTTGTGGAAGATGTATTTCTAAAGGTGGATAAATTTATCTTTCCTCTGAACCTTATTGTACTAGATATGGAGGAAGATAAAGAAATTCCAATAATTTTGGAAAGACCATTGCTTGATACTAGGAGAGTTATGATTGATGTTCAAAAAGGATAATTAACTATGAGAGTCAATGACCAAGAGGTAACTTTCAACATTCTGAAATCTTTGAAGTACCCTTCAACTGAAAAAGATGATGAGTGCTATCGAAAGGAAATCTGTGATTATTTGAGAGAAGATCATTTTAAAGAAGTATTTGAAGAAAATTTGGAATGCGAGGATGAATATGAAAGTGAAAATGAAGATGATTTGGATGATATGAAGAATGAAAAGTTAGAATTTGTTCAGGAAAATTTTGAAAGATTGGATACTATGAAAAATGAAGATAAAATTTTAATTCCATATATCATTAAACCCCCTGAACTTGAGCTGAAAAATCTTCCTAATCATTTGAAGTATATGTTTGTAGGAGAATCATCTACTTTACCAGTCATTGTATCTTCGGATTTAAATGAATATCAAGAACAAAAATTATTGGACACCTTAAAAAGATACAAAAAGTCTTTTGGTTGGTCCATAACTGATATTAAAAGAATCAGTCCATCGATCTGTATGCATATAATTTTTTTGGATGTACAACACAAACCAAGATTTGATCCACAAAGGAGACTGAACCCAATAATGAAAGAACTGGTTAAAAAAGAGATTTTAAAGTGATTAGATACTGGAATTATATATCCTATTTCTGATAGTGTTTGGGTGAGCCCAATTCATTGTGTTCCTAAGAAAGGAGGAGTGATTGTTGACGTAAATGATTGAAATGAAATGATACCGGCAAGACAAGTCACTGGTTGGCAAATATGTATTGATTATAGAAAATTAAACGCCGCCACCAGAAAAGATCACTTTCCTTTACCATTTTTAGACCAAATTCTAGATAGACTTACTGGACACAAGTACTATTGCTTTCTAGATGGATATACTGGTTATCACCAAATACCTATTGTTCCTGAGGATCAAGAAAAGACTGCATTTACTAGCCCTTATGGAACTTTTGCTTTTAGAAGAATTCCCTTTGGATTATGTAATGCACCTGCATCATTTCAAAGATGTATGACGTCCATATTTAGCAAATTAATTGATGATAGAATAGAAGTGTTTATGGATGATTTCTCAGTATTTGGAGATTCATTTGATGCATGCCTATGCAACTTAGAAAAGTTTTAGAGGTATGTGAAAGAACAAATTTAGTCCTAAACTGGGAAAAGTGTCAATTTATGGTTGCAAGAGGAATTGTGCTTGGGCATAAAATATCTGAATATGGCATGGAAGTAGATCCTGTGAAAATTCAAGTTATAGAAAAATTTTCACCTCCAACAATTGTGAGAGGGGTAAGAAGCTTTTTGGGACATGTAGGATTCTACAGGCGATATATTAAAGACTTATCAAAAATTACTAAGCCTCTATGCCAACTTTTGGAAAAAGATAGAAAGTTTGATTTTAACGATGAATGCTTAAAAGCTTTCAATCCATTGAAGCAAAAATTAATCGCTGCCCCTATAATAGTTTCACCTGACTGGGAGAAACCATTTGAATTAATGTGCGATGCTAGTGATTATGCTATTGGAGTTATTTTAGGGCAAAGACATGACAAAAAGTTTAAATATATATATTATGCTAGTAAGACTCTTACTGATACTCAAATTAATTACACTACTACTTTAGCGATTGTTTATGCCTTTGAAAATTTAGATCCTACTTAACTGGAGCTAAATGTATAGTGCATACTGATTATTCTGCTATAAAATATTTGATGCAAAAGAAGGATGCAAAACAAAGACTGATTCGATGGAAGCTTTTAATGCAAGAATTTGATTTTGAGATCGTTAATAGAAAATGGGTCGATAATCAAATAGCTGATCATTTATCTAGACTTGAACAACCTAATTTAGATGATTTTCAAAAAAAAATCACTGAAACTTTTCCTGATAAGCAATTATATAGTAGTATTGAAGGAAATTTACCGTGGTATGCTGATATTGTGAACTACATCATTAGTAATATATTACCACCTGATTTAACAATGCAACAGCAGAAAAAATTTAAGCATGATGCTAAATTTTATTTCTGGGACGATCCTTATCTGTACAAGAAATGTAAAGATCTTATTATTAGGAGATGTGTGCCTTATGAAGAAACTGAAAAAATTATTCGAGAATATCATGATTCCGAATTTGGAGGACATTTTGGAATTGAAAGAACTTCACATAATATTTTGCAATCTGGATTTTACTGACCTACACTTTTCAGAGATGTTTATAGATTTATCAAAAATTATGATCGATGTCAGAGAATAGGCAATATATCTAGAAGAAATGAAATTTCTCTTAATTTCACTTTGGAAGTCGAAATTTTGATGCATGGGGATTAGATTTTATGGGACCATTTATGCCTTCATTTGGAAAAATATATATACTAATTGTTGTTTATTATGTATCAAAATGTATTGAGGCAATAGCTTTACCTAGGTGTGATGCTAGAAGTGTTTTGAGATTTTTAATGAAAAATATTTTCACAAGATATGGAATTCCTAGAGTAATCATCACTAATGGAGGATCTCATTTTAAGAATAATTTGATTCAGAGATTAGTGGAAAAATATAATATTATACATATAATCTCTACAGCTTATCATCCCCAAACTAATGGTTTAGCAAAGGTATCTAATCATGAAATTAAATGAATTTTGAAGAAAGTCACTAATCATGAGAAATTGGATTAATCTGCTAGATTAGATACTACTTTATGGGCATAGAGAACTACTTATAAAACTCCTATAGGAATTTCCCCTTACAGATTAATCTTTAGAATAACATGTCACTTGCCAGTTGAATTAGAATATAAAGCATATTGGGCAATAAAGAAATTGAATTTTAGTCTGAAAAATCTTGGTGATAAGAGACTGTTACAATTGAATGAATTGGAAGAAATCAGAAATAAATCATATAATAATGATAGAATATATTAGGAGAGAAGAAAAATATGTCATGATCAGAAGATTGTCAAAAAGGAATTTGAACCAGGACAAAAAGTTTTATTATACAATACAAGATTGAAATTATTTCTTGAGAAACTGAAATCTAGATGGACAAGACCTTTAAAAGTATATCAGTTTGAAGCTGTGATTATCGAAGACCCTAAATCTGGAAGAATATTCAAAGTTAATGGCCAAAGATTAAAACCATATTTTCAAGGCAATAGACTTAATTTTAAAGAGTTTTTAATGTTTGATCAACCTGAATAACTGAAAGTTATGTCAGGCTGACGACATTAAACCAAGCATTTTCTGGGAGGCAACCCACAGTTATTGAGTGTTTGTTTGTTCTATATGTTATTTGTGTTTGTTTGTTACTTAATTAAGTCTTATTCTTCCTTAATTATCATTAATAACATTTAAGAAATGAATTGAATCGAAGTTTGGAAAGAATTTGAACGAAGTGAAGTTTGGGGAAATTTGAACTAGCGCTGGACAGCGACGCTGTTCAGAAAATCGTTTATCGTCTTTAAATTTGAGTTTTGTTGGTTCTAGGAGGTAAATCCTCCATTAGAGCTCCCAAAAATACCCCTAGACGTAGAAACTGCTAAAGGAATGAAGAGGAAGACCCAAATTCTTGTCCAAATGGATTCCGACTCGATGGAAAGTTCAAGATTTCAAGTGTTCAACATTAGAAAGTTCGTAAGTTTCGAGGCGCAGCGGCTATTCAACAAAAATATCTTGAAAATGAGATTGATTAAGGAGCAAGGCTTTGTGAATCATGGTATGAATTCTCCTACGACTAGAATTGATGAAATTATTGTTCAGAGACGTTGGGAAGTATTGTGTTATACTACTACCGCTATAGTTTTCCTGGTTGTGAAGGATTTGTATGCAAATCTTCATGGAACAAACCAAGGATCAGTCTATGTGCGAGGGAGGTTTGTCAAATTTACTCCTGCAAAAATTAATGATTTATACATGATTGAGAATGTTCCAATCTACCACTATTCAAATTTTGCCCTGACAAAGGACAATATGAATGATATATATACAGATATTTGATGGATGAAAGTGATGAATGAGAGATAAGAGATAACATGTATGTAAGTTTCTCGACCATGCTGTTAAATCCTATGTCGAAACACTTACATTATTTTATATGTGTAAAATTTCTCCCAATTATGAAAATCGGTAAGGTAACTAAGGAGTGTGCTATTCTGAATTATTGTATTCAAATAGGAATGCCTATTGATGTTGGTTCGATAATTGTTAAGTCTGTTTTGGTATTGATCGTTGGATCAAAGTATGGGCTTGGAAATCCTTCCACCATATTTCTCCTCTGTAGTCAATCACAAGTGCCATATGAGAACTGGGAGAGTACTTCTACCTTGGAAGCCTATAGACCTAGCAGATGCATATACTAACCAGGCAGTTGGTGATATGAATGACATGAGCATTATTGAAGATCAACCATCTCAGAGGTCAGCACCTATTCCTCCTTATTTTCAAAAAATTTCTCGGATCTTCTTAAATAAAATTAAGAAATTGGAGAAGGAAGTACAACATCTGATGAATGTAATCAACAATCTATCTGATTTCTTTGATCATCTAGATTGGAGAATGAATGAACACTTTGATCATTCTGGATATCTTAAAGGAAGTTTGATGCGATTGATGAGAAGGAAAGGATGGATTGAAGAGGATTCTACTGAAGAATTTACGTTTAGTCCATTCTAAAATTTATTTGTTCATGCTCAATCAATGGTAAATCTTAGAATTGATCATAGTTCTGAGGAAGAATGAAAACTTGATTATGGTATTTCTATGTTTGTGTATTTGATTACTTTTCTTTGCTTTTTTTTATTTGGTTTGGATGTTATATTTGGACACGCTTGTTTGTTTAGTTTTTAGCATTATTGTGTTTTGGTTATGTGGGATGCTGAATTTAAGATTATATGGCTTGATGATGATGCATGTTTTATTGTTATGTGTATGTGTCTGATGATGCGACTTTTTTATATGTAAGAATTTATGACCTCAGATTTATATATTTTTAATGATTTTGTAAAGTCATAATTTCAAACTCAAATATACATATCGTATCAAGTAATACAGCTCTAATGGAGTCTCGTTTATCGATCCCACAGAGAAGCGAGGTAAGAGGTACTTAGTCAAATTCTAGTCTACTACTAACAGCCTTAGTTTGGAAGGGTGATATAAGTGGTTTTTCTAACAGCTACTCCTAAATGCAGATGATTATATGTAAGAATAATAACTACTCCTTAGTGCAAATATTAATACTAAAGATAACCCTTTTTGGGTAAATTGGTTTGGTGAATTTTGAGATAATAAAAACTACAATTTTCATGTAACGAATTGGATAATGTATAGGAATGAGATGCATTAAATATTATATGTGCCAAATAGGAGCAATCATATTCTTTACCCTCTTCCGAGTACCCCCTCTTCAGAGTGCTATAAAGAACATTAGCAAATCTTAGGCTTAGTCCCTAAATCCAAGGTTAGGTGCGGGAGGATACTGGCTACCACTTCAGAGCTCTCACTTCCCTTCACTTGAAGGCTAACCCTAGCTTTAGTTACCAAACTTTAGGACCAAATTGGGGATCTCAGCCTGTCACCTTGAAACCTCCAATTCGACGCCCATGAAACTATATTTCTCTATTTATTTGCACTCAATCCCCATGAACTATGCAATTCATTCACGGACATTGAATGTAGTTCCACTTTGTTGAGAATTACACCGCCCTTTCGGGACAACACAATTACAAAAAATTTTAACAATACAACGACCCTTTTTGTAATGTAAATGAATTGCAAGTAAAAACCATCATATTTATAATTAAAACATCTTTTAGCAAGCTTCCCAATATCCTAAACATGAATCCTACTCATTGCAAAAGAAAAGTAGAATGAAAACAATGGCATAATCTTCTTATGCCACTATTCCCAAATAAGAAGAAAGAAGAAGAGAAAGACACCGCAAAGCACAAACAAAACACAACGAAAAACTTCATTTCAAAGCAAATCCACAAAATAAGTGTTTACAAAATCATAAGATAATGAAAAATATAATACTTAGCTTTTTCCCCTTGAAAGAAAGATGAAAATCTGCCCACAAAGTCTCCCGCGGATCCATGCAATGCTAGAACATTCCCTTACAAATTCTCTCAAAATCCCCTCACCAATCTCTCCAAAAAGATAGAAATCTACATGTCTACTCCTATTCTAAGATCTCTATGCATTCTCCAAGTTTTCCCTATCATCTCTCAAATTTTTTTCTTCAAATTCGGTTTAAAATAGTGTAGGGATGAATTTCCCAAGAGGTGCTTGAAGAAACCGTCCAAAAAGAGTCCAGGTTCAATGTATATGGCCAATAACTGCTCCTGGCACCGGCGAAGCCGTGTTTGAGCACCCACGGCGCCCACTCTGCGTAGCTCCACCATTCTGCTCCATTTGGCTCCGTTTCAGCTCTGATTCGCCCTGTTTTAGTTGTGTTGTGTTCCTAACAGATAGCCCTACAAAATAAGCATAAAAACAACATTTATTTAAATTGTAATCTTATTAAAAAATATGCAAAAAGTGTAAAATAAATTAAACATAGAAAGACTTATCGAAAGGTGTCAAGTCAAAATTTATTTTCTTGCTCGTTTTTCCTCCAAATTGCATCATTCTTGCTTAATTTTGCTTCAATCACCATTTCTTGTATCTAAAACCAAAAAGCATACAAAATACCTTCCTTTTAAAGTGTAATATCACCAAAAATGAGTAAAATTATATAGCAAAAACCGTATATATTTTTGGTGCATCATCTGACACTTGGATTTTATATATGAAAGTGATGTTTTGTGTTGTTTGTGTTAAAAAATATCATTTGCATGGCTTTAGAGTGTTATTCAATACTTAATTAGACTAATTAGATGACGGAGTGGGTTTGAAAAGATCGAAATAGCAAAAGAAAGTCGGAAGCCCAATTTTTGAACTGGCACAGAACAGTGCTGTCACCAGCACCGGACCGCGCCAAAAGTCTAAGAGTTTGGCCATTAGAGTAGAACAATGCGCCGAATGGCGCTGCTGCTAGAGCCGGACAGCGCTCAAATGGGAAAAAGGCCTGAAACTCCAAATTTTCGCGATTTAACCATGAGACCCGCCATTTTTGCCCAAACCATTGTCTTCTACCTCCAGCCAAGACCTATTTTCGCACCTATGGCTCACTAGCATTTGGATTTGAAGTGATTTCGTGACCAGAAAAGTTTGGATTTCATCTTCTCTCGGTAAGAGCTACACTTTAACCTAAAATTTTTTGATTTTGCTCGTGGAAATCTCCTGCATTATAAAGATTTGAAATTTTGAAGTTTTTGGAGAAACTTTGGAGATTTTTATTGGATATTGAGTTCTTACTTTTTTAAATTTACCTTGGAGTCCATTGCATTGTAATTTTAAAATTAATTTAGATAAATTTGGTATTTTTAGACAAATGAATCTAAGAATTTCTAAGGGGAAGAGAAAATTTGAATATGATGAAAGTAAATTTGTGAGTTTCAAAGCCTATTCACGCTTTAGTATGTTTGTTAGCAAGAAGAAATGTATTCAAGAGAGAGCCTTTGAATATCCTGGAGGTATGCTTGAAGAACTTATTGTGAATCGCTAATGGAGATTTTTACGTTATTTTACTGCTGAAGCAATGTTGGGAATTGTTAAAGAGTTTTATGCTAATCTATGTTATTCTGAGAGTGAATACATTCTGGTTAGAGGCCAAATGGTTGAATTCAACCCTACCAGCATAAATGCATTTTATCAGTCAAGAGCACATTTTTCTTGTGAATACGAAAATTTTCCTATTACAAATGAAGCATTGGATATGATTGTAAACTTTTTTACTGATGGAAAAGGGGAATTGAAGATTAACAAAGACTAAAAGTTAACTTCCCCATTTCTACTTTGAATCCTGGGTCGAAAGCTTAGTATTATTTCATTTTTGCAAGACTTTTTCCTGCCAACCATCACAGTGAGGTTACTGTAGATAAAGATGTTTTGAATTACTGTATTCAGAACATGAGCAATATAAATATTGGGGCTATTATTCATAAAATTATTTTGACAAGTTCAAAAGGAGAGACTACAGGAGGACTAGGACACCCCAGTCTGATTCATGCCTTGTGCATTCAGTCAGGAGTAGCAGTTAAAGATAATGATGAGGTAGTCCATCCCCTGAAGCCCATTACTAAATTAAATCTGAAAACTTATGAAGCCCATGTAAGTTGGAAATGGAGTAAGAAAGCTGATGAGCCTTCTTCTAGTCATGATAGACCATCTACATCTAGGGAGCCTACTTTGCATGATGTCATGGATCAGTTGGAAAGGTTGAACACCAGAGTAGAAGGACTAGAAGTAAGGAACAAGATAAACAATGATTATCAAGTGTTGTGGAAAGAATATGAGATAGCTTACCATGACGCACAGATAAGATTTTTCAGGAGAGACACTAGTGTTGTATTTTCTACTTACCCTGAGTATACTCCATACCAGCCTGAAGAACCTGATGATGGTCGAGCTCCTGCAGAGGATGAAGATTGGTAGTTTTATAGTTTTATCTTCATTTTATATGTGTGATGTATATGTGATGTTCCTGAGACTCCTTATAATTTGTATTTGTGATGTAATGTGTGTTTGGATGTACTTGTAGTAGACTTTATTGTTGATTTGTGATGTGTGTGATGTGATAGTAGAGTTTTTATGTGTTTGGTTTGCTAGTTTAATTTTTGATAGTAACAGTTGGAAGTTAATATTATGGGCACTACTTATATTAAATGTTTTAAAATTTCTTCTTTATAAATTTTGAACCCATATTTATGTATAGAAATGCTTCTAATTATGTCAGGCTTACTGTTCTACTTTATGAATAAAAATCTGCTTAAACTCAAAGGTATGAAAAGCCCAACATATTGAGGTATGAGTTATATATTTATATCTTTTCTTTCTTCCATATTAATTACATTAAAAAATCTAGGTTTGAGGGAGGGGAAAAATTAACCTTTCATTATTCTCATTTAAAATTATTTACAAAATTATTAACATGATTTCCTATAATAGAACTCAATTTCAGATAACTGTATTTTGATTTCATTTAAGTTATTTATAAAGTTAAATGTAAGTATTTGGTAATGAAAAGTAATTTTGTGAGATATGATATTTGGTATATGAGAATATGACTATAGTCAACTATTCAAAGTAAGAAAAATTGTATGTTTGAAATATTAAGAATCTTATAATTTTATGTGATAGGAAAGGATTGAGACTCTATGATGAATCATTAATAAGCTAAAGAAATGCCTATATGGTAATGGAATGTGGTAAGTTTCAAATTTAGGGTGAGAAGAGTGAAGTTCAAAATCATAAAGGCTATCCAGATACAGTAATCCTCACTTAAAAGAAAAGAAAAGAAAAGAAAAGAAAAGAAAAGAAAAGAAAAGAAAAAAGTAAAAGAAAACAAAAGAAAAGAGAAGTGAGGAGAATCTTAAGCAGATGCCTAATCAAAAATTGTCTTCACTTGGAATTACCTAAAGGGAAAAGCTTAATTACTTTCCTGAACGTATATGTATGAATTAGCATCTTTAGTAGCAGTGTTCTCATAAACTTCTTTTCATGTAATCCTTTTAAGTGCCTTAATAGGACAATCTACAGTCATTTTTGAAACGAATAGAAGGCTAGAACTCTTAGACTTGATTACTAGATATTCTTACACCAGCAGAATTTACTTGAGTTATTCAAAGATCTTTCTGAAAATTTTACTATTGTACTTATCTAAATCAAAATTATGGTATTCTAGAAAGAAAATTCATTGCAGTGGATCATTATTTTATGTATTAACTAAAATTACTTCAGCACAAGTAATAGTTAAGTTTGGGAGATCTTGATCCACTGAAAATTTGATAGCTTTTTACTATCTATTTCATACATGTTTTTGATGATACTGCACTTTAAAGAAAGATGTTTTTCATGATTTCATGCAGGTACAATGATTTTAGGCCTTTGGAGCAAAAGGAAGCGAAAATGGAGCAAATTTGGAGCGAAAAAGGACAAAAGTACATTTTATTGAACTAGCGTCGAACGACGCTGTCACCAGCGCCGGACCACGCCTGTTTACAGAGAGTTACAACCTTTTTGGAGGAATATTGTGCCGAACGGCGCTTTATCCAATGTCGGACAACGCCCTATCCTGAATTCAAACTAGATTCAATGTATTTGGCCGAATTTTGAAGGGTTGCTTTAGGAAACTCTTGGGAATTCAGTTTTGGCCGAATTGAAATACTTTTGGAGCCAAGTTTGGAGAGGGAGGAGAAAATAATATAAGAGTTTAGAGTTTAGAGAGAGTTTCTTTCCATTTGTGTAGGAAATTAGGTTTTGTGTTTTCTCTTCTAATGAGTGTGAGAGAAGAGGGAAAGTTAGAGATTTATTCTTCCTTACTCATCTAAAGAGATAATTATGTATTGTTTTGAAGAAAGAACAGGAGTCAAAGGAATTCCTTGAGATTCGTTTGGGGAAGAGTTTGAGACGCTGTTTTTATATATATAATTCATGTTATGTCATCTTTTCCTCATGAGACTTAAGTAGATTTCTTTGTCTTTCTTATTTTCATGTGATGTGCTGATGTTGTGAAATGGAAATGACGTGTCAATTTATTATGGATAATTTGTGATGACCTTTTCACTTCGAACTTCATTTACTTTTAATCTGGCTAATTGAAATGTTAAAACTTGTTGGGAAACATATGTTCCAAGAGATTATGAGTTCCACAACAAAAGTGAATGTCACATTCAATGTCCATGAATGATAGACATAGTTCATGGGGATCGAGTGCAAATAAATAGGGAAATATACTTTGATAGGTGTAGAATTGGAGATTTTAGAGTGAGAGGCTGAAATCCTCAATTTGGTCCTAATGTTTAGAAACTGAAGCGAGAGTTAGCCTTCAGATGAATGGAAGTGGGAGCTCTGGACTGAGAGCCAGTATCCTTCCAGCCTAACCACGGATTTGGGGATTAAACTTAGGATTAGCCAATGTTCTTTATACGCTGAAATATGGGTAAAGAATATGAATGCTCCTATTTGGCACAATACATTTGCATCATTGATATATGTCACAATAATCATCACATTATGATTTGAAAGGAGGAAGACTCTTTCTTGCAACTGAACTTTGTTATAAATTTAGTCTTGTGTTAGTTTAACTTGCTAGAGTCTAGAATGTGCTTTGGTAGAAATAGTAACTGAAACTGTTTGTCTTTATTTTAAGAATTAAACCACTTGAAATTGTGTTGTGATTTGATTAGTGATTTATGTGCTACGCCATAAAATTAAAGCCTCCCTGTGGGATCGATATCCAGGACTCCACTAGAGCCTTGTATTACTTGAGCGATACGTATACTTGAGTTAATTGTGTGACTTATTATCAAACTAAATCAATATGTATATCTAAATCTGAGTTTATAAATTTTGGCAAATTAAAAAAGTTGCACCAGCTACCTAAATGGATTTGTTTTCCTTTTAATGGTGAAAGTATTATCGAATATTCTGTAAAATCTATTTCTTATATTGTCCTCATATTAATTTCTTGTATTATCTGTGTTTGCACAGATGTGGTTTTATGAGCGTACCTCTTTGGTACTCCCTGCGGATCCGAGGCCAGGCCTCGGATGCTGAGGTGGCCAAGAAATGCTGGCTTAAGCCCAGCCAAGATTCATCTTGCCTTTAGGAGGCTCACCACTACTGAGGTTCTACGCAAGTATACGTATCATTTAAGTAATATAGGGCTCTATTGGAATCTCGTTTATCAATCCCACAGGGAAGTGAGTCAGAGGTCCATATTCAAATTCTAATCTACTACTATCATACTTTAGTTTGGAAGGACGATATAAGTGATTTTTCTAACAAATACTCTTAAAGGTAAGTCTTAAGTTTAAAATAACTAATAACTAATCCTAAAGGAAAATATTAATTCTAAAGACAACCCTTTCTGAATGGATTGGTTTGGTGAATTTTGATATAATAAAATCTACTATTCCTATGTAATGATTTGGATAATGTAAAGAAATGAGATGTATTTAATATTGTATGTGCCAAATAGGAGCATTCCTATTCTTTACCCTCTTCCGAGTGCATAAAGAACATTGGTTAATCTTAGGTTCAGTCCCTAAATCTGGGGTTAGGCTGGGAGGATACTGGCTCTCACTCTAGTGCTCCCACTTTCCTTCGCCTGAAAGCTAACTCTCACTTTAGTTTCCAAACACTAAGACTGAATTGGGGATTTTAGTCTGTCACCCTAAAATCTCCAATTCTACGCCCATCAAAGAATATTTTTCTATTTATTTGCACTCAACCCCCATGAACTTCACCATTTATGGAGTTTGAATGTGCTTCCACTTTGTTGAGAATTACACTGCCCTCTCGGATCACACTACAACGAGCTCTTTTTGTAATGTAAATGAAGTGCAAGTAAAAACCATCACATTTATAATTAATACTTCTTCTAGCATTCATCCCAATGTCCTAAACAAGAATCTTAATCATTGTAAATGAAAAGTATAATGAAAATAATAGAATAATCTTCTTATGCCACTATTTCTAAACAAGAAGAAAGAGTAAGAGAAGACATCATAAAGCACGAAGAAAACTCAACGAAAAACCTTATTTCAAAGCAAATCCACAAAATAAGTGTTTACAAAATCATAAGATAATGAAGAATACAATACATAGCTTTTTCTCTTGAAAGAAAGATGAAAATAACTCCCACAAAGTCTCCCATTGATTCATGCATTGCTAGAACAAACCCTAACAAATTCTCTCAAAATCCCCCCACTAATCTCTCCAAAAAGGTAGAAATCTATATTTCTTCTTCTATTTTAAAATCTCTAAACATTCACCATGTTTTTCCCAACACTCTCTCCTTTTTGGCTTCAAATTCACTTTAAAATAGTGTAGGAACTAATTTCCCAAGAGGTGCTTTAAGAAACCTTCCAAAAAGCATCCAGGTTCAATGAATATGGACAATAACCACTCCTCGCACTGTCAGTGCCCTATTTTCGTCGTTCTCGGATTTCTGGCGACGCCGGCGCCCTATCGGGCGATGCCGAAGCCTTTTTTTGGTAGCTCCACCATTTTGCACCGTTTGGCTTCATTTTAGCTCTGTTTCACCCAATTTCAATTGTGTTGCGTTCTTAACAAATAGCCCTACAAAATAAGCATGAAAACAACCTTTCTTTAAATTGTAATATAATTCAAATATATGCAAGAAGTATAAAAGAGATTAAGCACAGAAAGACTTATCGAAATGTGCAAGCTAAAATTTGCTTTCTTATTCGTTTTTGCTCCAAATTGCACCGTTTTTGCTTCTTTTTCTCCAAGAGTCCATTTATTTTACCTAAAACCAAAAAACATACAAAATACCTTCCTTTAAAGTGTAATATCATTAAAGTTAAGCATAAAATATATATGAAAAATCAAGCAGTTTTTAGGCGTGTCAAGCCCCCAAACTTAACTGTTACTTGTCCTCAAGTAACACTATAACTTTAAAAATAAAATATGTTGAATTGTGGTTGTGAGTTTCAATTGAGTTTCCTATAATTTTATCTCAAAAATATTATAGTGTAACATAGGAAAAATTCTAGCAAATCAACCTAAGACTAGAGTGTAAGAATATCTCATATTCAACATAAAAATCCTGATTTTCTATTTACTTCAAAAGTTATTGAAACTTGTCAAACTAAAGATTTAAAGAAAGTATAAAAATAAAATTTGAGCACCTTATCTATAATAATTTAACCAATAGCTTTTGAAATAAAAATAAGCTTAGGATTGTTTTTAAGTCTTTTCATTTATAAAAATTCAAGTGAAACCAATTTTTGATTGGGCTTCTCCTCAAGCTTCCCCTCACATATTTTCTTTTCACTTTTCTTTTATTTTCTTTTTTTTCGAGATCATTTTCAATCCCCCTTTTTTACTTTTTTTATGTGAGAATTACTATATCTGGATAGGCCTTTAATAATTTTGAATTTTACTATCCCCTTTCTAAAGTCCAAAACTCCAAACTTTTCCTTACTTTTTAAAAGTGAAAGTTTTAGTTTGAAAAAGGTTTTAATAAAGGCTCAATTCTCATTAAGTACAAATCTAAGAACCTTAGCTTTTCAAATACTCAACTCCTTTCTACCATAAATAGCAAAATCATTTTTTCAATGTTTCCTAGAAAATGTCTTAACTCTAGAACAGTTTCATCACATAGGATTTTAACTAAATTTTTTTTTCTAACATTCCTAAAATCAAAATTATATTAACCTAAATATAACACCACATGCCACAAGTAATTTTAAAAGTGATATCAAACTAAATACGAGCTACTTAGGACAAATAAAGTTCGGTTTTAAAAATTTTTCTTCCCTCAAACTTGAATTTTAAAATATATTGCAATTAATTTCATAAAATGTAGCAGGAAGAAGAAGTAATTGAATTTACTAGCTACTACAACATCCTATCAAGCTCATATACATTCATAATCAAGATAGAATGACTGCAGAAGAAAGTAAAGCTAGCCTAAATCATGCTTGCAATAATATTAAACTAAAAGGAAATTTACTTACTTTAAAATTTTAATTTTCTTTCTACCCCCAAACTTATTTTTTAACATATAAAGCATTTAGTACACATAATATAAGCAGAAAGAAAAATAGTTCAGAAATTCTATCTTCCACACTGCCTATGAGAAACATCTACAATTATTAATCAAGATAGAAATCATGTAGCATAAAGTAAATCTAAACTAAACATGCCAGAATGAAATTGAATAAACAAAAGTCTAACTAGCATAGCAGGTATCAGCATAGGAACATAAAATGTTCTTCAAGTCTTATATAAAATTGTAACACACAAACAAACACATATGATAAATGAGGTCAATTCTTCCATTAACTCATCGCATCTCACTAACTTACCTCATATTTCTAATGGATTTACTACACTAATAAATTAGCTACATTTTAAAATGATTGTTTAGATTATAATCTGATCACAGAAAAATATGTTAAGAAATTCATACCTATTTTTTATGAAATTGCACTTTAAAGAAAGGTATTTTCTTTATTTTATTGCAGGAACGAAGATTTATAAGTGATGGAAGAAAAAAAGCATAAAATAGAGCAAATTTGGATCAAAAAGGAAGAAATACATGCAAAATGAACTAAGTCGCCGACGGCGAAATCGAGCCCGCCGACGGCGAGATTATAAAGAGAATTTCTTAAAGGTTTGCAACTACCTTGCCGACAGCGAGATCGCGCGGTTTGAAGACCTTCTAGAAGCCCCACTGACGGCGAGGTCGTTTCTCGCCGACGGCGAGACCGTTCAAAATGCTAGATACATTGAACCTGGACGCTTTTTGAAGAGGTGCTTAGGTACCCCCTTAGACCTTTGTCTACCTCTATAAATAGAGGACGAATTTTAGTATGTAGTGTGTCTATTTTAGGAGTCTTAGAGTATTCTATTAGTGTGCTTTTGAGTCTAAGTTGAAGTTTAGTGTGAGTAAGTGTAAGTAGTGAGTTAAGAAGTGTGTTGTACTAGAAGGAAAAGTCAAAGGAACTTCAAGGAGTCTGCTTGGGGAGGAAATTGAGATAAGTATCTTTGTTTATTGTTGTTAACTTTAAATGAAAACCATACTTTGTTTAATTCCCATGCATTCTGAGTAGTTTTCTTAGTCTTTCTCCTTGTTTATGAAATTATGTGAATTGATGAAATTAAATAGAAGTGCCTAATATATTAAAATAAATTGTGATAATCTTTTACTTAAAACTTAATTTACTTTCAATCTGAGTCAATTGAATTGTTAAAATATGTTGAATTATCAACTATAGTAAAGATTACATCCAATATTCAGGGAAGTCAAAAGCCTTGGAAGGAGGGTGCAAATAAATAGGGAAATATTATTTATCGGACGTAGAATTGGACATTTTAGTGTGACAGACTAAAATATTCAATTTGGTCCAATTATTTGAGAGCTGAAGTGTAGATGTTAGCCCTCGTGTGAGGGGAACATGGGAGCTACGAAGTGGCGACAGAGTATCTTCCCGAGTCTAGCCGCAGATTCAGTAATCAAGCATAGGACTAGTCAATGTTCTTTGCACCTGGACCAAAGGGTAAAGAATAGGAATGCTCCTATTTGTCACAATACAATAAAAAAATCTATTTGAATTCATCATTCACTTAAGTTTTTAAAAACAAGGGGAAGGATACTTTTTCTGAAATCTTTAAAGCAACTTTATTTAAAGCATTAGTTTACTTTAGATCGCTTTAGTTAAGTATTCTAATTTCTGTATACTATATTAGTAAGTAAATCCTTTAAATTTAGCTGTTACAAATCTTTTAAAACTTCCCTGTGGGATCGATAACCAAGACTCCACTAGAGCCATGTATTACTTGATACGATACGTATACTTGCGTAGAATCCACATTATACATTCCATCATTAAATTAAATATATATATTAAGCGGGATCAAGTTTTTGGTGTCGTTGCTATTTTTGTAAACATTAAAAAGTGGGTCATAATCCCAAAGATAAGATTATCCCTAATATGTTGGCTCACGTGCACCAACCTCAGGCATCATCCAATCTCTTTAATTAAGCATCTCTAACAGTTATAAATCGTAGTGTAAGATCATCCACAAGTTATTCATCAAATAGGTTCACAACTCCTACTAAATGAAATCAAAGTTAGAGAAAGGAATTAATATAATTTAGATGGATCAGTCACTGTTCAAATTCATTATGTCTCTTATAAAACTCAAGTCAGGGTAAGACCCGAGTCATAGTGAACTTGTCAATCCAACTACTACAAGAGAATATACAAGTCTAACCATAATAAGAAGTTAAGGAATCACCTCTCTCATGACACACAAAGATCAAATCAAACCACTAACAATCCAAACATTACCAATCATCAATCAAACTAAATAATCCACACTAAAGTAAACACAATACAACATTAACAATCATGACTCTCAAGCATACTAAATCAAAACACACAGATAACTTTGGGTTGCCTCCCATAAAGTGCTTAGTTTAACGTCGCCAGCCCAACAAATGATTCCTCCCGGATCAAACTTCCAATTATGTAATCCTCGATCAATCACTCAAGCATTTTCAGATCCAGGGATTCTTACAAAATCCTCAAATTGTAATTTTTCATTCAGCTCTTTCTTTTCAGATTAATTCATACATTGTTCCTTATATTTATTTCTAGATCCAATATTCTTCTATTGATTTTCTGAATTTGCATGTTAATAGCATCCTTGAAATTTATAAGAAATGGATCTCTATAAAATACTTCAAGATCTCCCAAATTTTGGATTAAATTCTCTCTACATAATTCAGATTATGGATCAAAATCTTCTATGTTACTCTTATGTTTCAAGTTATCTTCCAATTCTCCCCTTCGATACTGAGTATATGACGGAGATGATCTTTCTGTATCTATCTTAGTTGAGGAAATAGGTTTTTCTAATTCCTTAGGAATTTCTTCCAATGTTCATTCAATCTCCTCATCTTCATCTCTCAACTTAAAATTCTTTTGAAATATATCCTTAAATTCTCTTTCAAGTTTTAGTTCAATAACTTTATCTTGTTCATAATAAAATTCATGTTTTTCTTGTGATTGAGTCAAATCTGAAGATATAAAGACTGGTGATGTAGATGAATTCCCTAAATAAGTAGGCTTTAAAGACTGGTGGGTTACATCCATCTTAAGTTCATGAGATTTTTCAACAGATTGAATTAAAAGTTTACTATTTTTGGTAGCGTCCATCATTTCACACCTCTCCTGAACATATATACATTATTCATTAGACAACGTTTTTAACTCATCATGAAAGTCCATTTTGATCTCATCTGTTAAATTACTCTTTAAACTTTTTTGGAAATGTTCTTTACTTAGATAATCAATTTCATCCATCCAAAAACAATCATCATATTTTCTCTCAGTTGGATATTTCATAGTCTTTAACACATCAAATGTGACTTTCTGATCATTAATATTCATAATCAACTCTTCTTTTTGCACATCTCATAGCTTGTCCAGTAACAAAGAAAGGTCTCCCCATAATAATTGTAATTTCTTTATCTTCCTCCATATCTAATTCAATAAAGTCCATATAAAAGATAAATTTATCCACTTTAACAAGCACGTCTTCTATAACCCCTTTTAGATAAATGATAGATCGATAAGCTAATGGAAGGGTTACAGTAGTTGGAGAAATATCGGCTAAACCTAACCTTCTAAATATAGAAAGAGGCATCACATTAATGCTCTCTCCTAAATCACATAAAGCTTTTCCACATAATCTTTCTCCAATTAAACAAGGAATTGTAAAGCTACAAGGATTTTTAAGTTTCTGAAGAAACTTTTTCTTAAGAATAGTATTGTTCTCCTCACTTAGTGCAACTCTCTCATAATCCCCAAATTTCCTTTTCATGTTTAATATCTTCTTCATAAACTTTGCATAACTTAACATCTGTTCTAAAGCCTCTGTGAAAGAAATATTTATCGTTAACTTCTTATGTACTTCCATGAACTTTGAAAGTTGTTTATCCAACTTATGATGTCTAAGTATTTAAGGAAATGGAGGTGGTGGTCTTTCCAGATTGATTTTAGTTAGAGATATTAATTTTTCTTGATCTTTAGAAACATGTTCTTCAGGTCTTTTTGTTTCCTTTGTTTCTCTCACAACTTCTTTCTCTTTTCTAACCACATCCTCTATCTCTCTTCCACTTCTTAATTGGACAAATTCTACTTGTTTATTATTGTTCTCTTTAGGTTTGATCTCAGTGTTGCTAGAAAGTGTTTCATGGGGTCTTTTGCTAAGTGAATTATCAATTTATCCCAGTTGATTCTCTATGTTTCTAATCACAACATTTTAACTTTGTGACTGGTTTCCCATTTGCAATACCACTTCTTCTATAAACATATTCTTATCCTCAAATTTTTTATCATTGTTAGAGTCCAGTGGATATGAAGGTCTATAGTTTGTGTTCCCCTGATTATTTCAACTTCCATTGGGATTTGCATGATTATTTCTCCATTTTTTGGTTTCCACCCCAGTAGTATGATTCCAGTTAAAATTAGAATGGTTCTTCCAGCCTGGGTTGTAAAAGTTAGAATACGAGTTATTTATGGTATTTAAAATCTCATATAATAAGTTGGAATCAATCATACGCCCTAATTAACTTTCCTCACTGACATGAATAAATTGAGGCTGGTTCATTCCAAATTGGTCCAACTTTCTTGATATTGCAGCAACCTGAGTTGCAAGAATTGCATTCACATCTGTATCATGAACACTAGCTACCCTTTTTAGGATTTACCCTTGCAGAGGGCCATTGAAATTCATTTGCAGCCATTTCTTCAATTAATGCATACGCTTCATCAAATGATTTTGAAACTAAAAAACTACCAGCAGTAGCATCAATAATAGACCTAAGGGATCCTATAACCAATTATAAAAAGTTTGAATGATTAACCAATCTTGCAGAGCATGATGTTGACACTTTCTTAAGAGTTCCTTAAATCTTTCACAGGCTTCGTATTTTGATTCCTTTTCATACTGACAAAATGAGATAAAATTGTTTCTAAGTTTAGTAGTCCTTGAAGGGGAAAATCCCTAGCTAAGAATTTCTGAGTTAACTCCTTACAATTTTTAATAGAGTTAGGTGCTAATGCGTATAAACCATATCTTAGTTTTATACGTTAGTGAGAAAGGAAAACTCCTTAACCTAACAGCATCATCTGACATGTCGTTATAATGACACGTAGCACAAAGTTCTAGAAAACTAGATAAGTGTAAATAGGGATCCTCCGAAGGAGTTCCCCCAAACTGGTTATTCTGCACCAGTTGGATAATCGCTAGATTTAGTTTAAACGAGTCAACCTCAACGACAGGGTTTTTTATACTTGAGTGAATTTCATCTATCATATGATTTATATAATCCCTCAATGATTTATGATGATTTTCCAAGTTATTATTTTGAATGTTTTTTCTATTTCCATTTCTAGTTTTTCTAGTCATTTCTGTTTCTTTTTTTTTACATTTTCTTAACTCGGGACCATAAGGCACAAGTCCTACTAATCCTTTATTTTGTATACGTAACACAACAAACAATACATTAACAATAAAACAAATTAAACAAAAAATATATTCAACACAACAAAACATTTTTATAAACACCTTTTTTTCACACAGACAATTTTATCACAATACTTTTTCATATAAAAACACTTTTCACACAAAAATAATCTTACGACACTAAAGCTTTCCAACTCTAAGCCTGATTACTTCAACTAAAATTCTCCTAAAATTCTTACCGAAGCATCCCCGACAACGACGCCAAAAAACTAATGCGCCCCAGCGTGTGCTATTTTTCTGTGTGTTTTTATGTTTGTATGTATGTGCACACACTAGAGGTTCTACGCAAGTAGACATATCGTTCATGTAATACAGGGTTCTAGTGGAGTACCGTTTATCGATCCCACATGGAAGTGAGGCAAGAGGTCCTTAGTCAAATTCTAGTATACTACTATCAGACTTTAGTTTTGAAGGTCGATATAAATGGTTATTCTAACAAATACTCCTAAAGGTAAGTCTTAAATTTAAAATAACTAATAACTAATCCTAAAGGAAATATTAATTATAAAGATAACCCTTTCTGGATGAATTAGTTTAGTGATTTTTTAGATAATAAAATCTACTATTCTTATGTGGTAAATTGGATAATGTAAAGGAAATAGATGCATTAAATATTGTATGCACCAAATAGGAGCAATCATATTCTTTACCCTCTTCCGAGTGCATAAAGAACATTGGCTAATCCTAGGTTTAGTCCCTAAATCTATGGTTAGGCTGGGAGGATAATTGCTCTCACTCCAGAGCCCCCATTTCCCTTCGTCTGAAGGCTAACTCTCACTTTAGTTTCCAAACACTAAGAACGAATTAGGGATTTTAGTCTGTCACCCTAATATCTCTAATTTTACGCCCATCAAAGAATATTTCTGTATTTATTTGCACTCAACCCCCATGTACTTCACCATCCATGAAGTTTGAATGTGGTTCCACTTTGTTGAGAATTACACCGCCCTCTCAGATCATAGCACAATTACAATTAATTTTAACAGCACAACAAGTTTTTTTGTAATGTAAATGAAGTGCAAGTAAAAACAATCATATTTATAATTAAAACTTCTTCTAGCATACACCCCAATATCCTAAACATGAATCCTAATCATTTAAAAAGAAAAATAGAATGAAAATAATGGAATAATCTTCTTATGCCACTATTTCCAAACAAGAAGAAAGAGTAAGAGAAAGATATCACAAAGCATGAAGAAAACACAACGAGAAACCTCATTTTAAAGTAAATCCACAAAATAAGTGTTTACAAAATCATAAAATAATGAAGAATACAATACTTAGCTTTTTTCCCTTGAAAGAAATATGAAAATCTCTCCCACAAAGTCTCCCGCTGATCCATGCAATGCTAGAACAAACCCTTACAGATTCTATCAAAATCCCCTCACCAATCTCTCCAAAAAGGACGAAGAAGATTGTAGAAGAGAAGATGACTAAAGAACCAAAGAGTAGAGTAGGGACTGCTTTTTTTAGATTGGTTGTTGTGAGTTTAGGGGAGAAATCCCTCAAACCCTATACTCTGTATGATTGTTTCTTTGTTTCTCTATGATCATATAATGCAAAGATTTTCTATTTCGGTTACGTTTTGACTATTTCTAGTGATAACGTAAGTGAAAATAACTAACATAAATCAGATCATAATTTCAATTCTAATGACGGTTCTCTAATATTACAAAGTCCTAATGGGTGCAATGACAACAAAAAGAGAATATTAACAATAATGGTTACGAAACCTCAGAAAGTGATGCACCTATCTTCAAATTTTAGGTAATGCCAACCACAATTGAACTATAATTCTTTGATTCATAAGCAATTTCAGAAGAACCAATTGTTACAACTCCAGGAGAAATACCTTCAGAATCAGGTAAAGAGTTAGGGGAGGTAACAAAATTAAATTTGAGTAGGGAAAAGCTGTTACCTCTAAGAATGACTCAAAAAGATAAACCAACATAAGTGAATTCACAGGAAGAGCCAGTTCCATAAGTAGAAGAAGTACTTATTCGACGAGAAGCTAGAGAACTGACAAATAAAGTAGACTACAATGTAGTAGCCCGTCTTAAGAAGTTACCTGCTATGTTAAGAATTTATGATGCCTTGATCCTATCAAAGGAAATGAGGGAAGCATTGGTTAAAGATTTAATATATCTTGAAATTTGTTTAGCTCACCTAGCTTGTACTTCCTTAGATGCGGTTTTTTTGTTGAGAGAACAGTTGAAAGTAACCTTCACAAACGAAGACTTGTTGCTCGATACTGATGGTCATAATTGTCCTCTACGCTTCTCTGTCAACATAGATAAGTTCATGCTCTCTGGAGTATTGATGCATCCAAGATAATTCATTAATATAATAAATTTAAACACAAAGACATACTTGGATATTAATGCTTGCAAGTTAATAACTAATAAGATGACGTTAAGAGGCTTCAATCAGAAAGGAGAGAGAGATCTAGGATCAATTAAACTATTAAGATTGGTGATTTAGTAATGACTAAATTTCATATCATCAATTCTGAATCTCGTTCAATGCCCTTCTGGGTCGACCATGGATTCATGATCATAGGGTGGTTCGTTCATCTTCACACCAAGGCATATAATACTGCTATGAAGGATAAGAATAACACATAAAATGAGATTTATAACCTTTTTTAATACACGAATTGGGTATTCACGAGGATGTCACTTACTACACTCCACTGAAAAGACACTATTCTCCTGAGATGTTATACCAAATCAAGAAAATCCAGAAAGTATGAAGGAAGAAAAGATATAAGATCAAAACCATCCGACTTTAGTTCAACAATCTTCTACTGCTTCTTTGAAATGAGACACTGAGAACTCTTCCAGAACTTGCATCTGAGGTCGAGACCGGGGACAAGAGCGAGGATGAAATAACAAAATTATTGAACAGAAGAATCTAATTATCATCATTGACTTGGAAAATAGCTTTGAGGAAGAAAAAAATAAGAAAAGTGTAATGACAACAAATCAAAATAAGCCATAATTCGAGATCTCCTTTGAAGATAAAGAAAAATGTGATAAGAAGTTAATGTTTAATCTGATTAGATTAACCATTGTGTACAAACAATAGACCTAAACCTAATTTATCCTCATAAATTTGAGGGTTTGGTGTTCAAGGAAATACATATTGTGATCACAAAGCCAATTAAATTTCACTGTGGTTCTTCTTCTTCTATTTCACAAACTAATGTAAAACTAGAAGAAGAAATCTCTACTGAACTAATGGAATTTCTCTTTGAATGGTAATCTCCGCGTGTTTAGAAAAGTGTTCAATGTGGCGTTGTGCCTAAACAATGGTTGAAAGACAAATCACACCTTTTTAAAGAACTTTCGAATAATAATCAAGATTTTAAATTGAATGAAGCTATTGGATTCAATACAGTTGGGTTGGTTGATGATATACAATTTGGTCTCGTTATTATAGATGATCCGGATGAAGATTGTTTAGAAGCATAAAATTTTTTTGAAGATTCTCCAATATAAGATGCTCCACTAGAGTTTTAAGATTAGATCAAATCAATAAGTGATGAATTGAAAGAGGTTAATTTTTTATACGAGGAAGAGCCTCAACCAACTTTTATTAGTTTTCTACTTAATGAAGAAGAATATGCAGATATGATCAAATTGTTGTCAAAATTCAAATATTGTGTTACCTGGAATTATGATGAGATGCCTGAACTAGCTCCGAAACTTGCATTTCATTAGTTAGGATTAGACAAAACTACAATTCCTGTTAAGTAAGCTCCTATAAGAATGAGTCTAGAAATTGAACAACAAGTTATAGCTAAAATGATAAAGCTAATAGACGCTCATGATTTTCATGAAGAGCAATATCCAACATGGTTAGATAGTGTGGTGCTAATTAGAAAGAAGAATGATCAAGTTCGAGTTTGTGTCAACTTCAGATATTTGAACAAAGCATGCCCAAAAGATGAGTTTACATTGTTGATTCCAGAATAAGTTTTTTATATTGCATCATCTCACATAATTTTTTCTTTTATAGACGGAACGTTAGGATTCAATTAAATTAAAATGGCACGAGAAAATGAAAATTTTACAACTTTCAGAACATTGATTGTGGCATATTGCTACATGGTAATACATTTTGGATTAAAGAATGCTGGTGTTAAATACCAGCAAGCAATGATGAGGATTTTCGATGAACTCATCCACAATGAGTACTATGTGGATGATTTAGTCATCAAAATCAAGTGAGAAGATGACCAATTGTTTGATTTAAGAATTTCTATTGAATGGTTAAGATAATTTAACCCTAAAATGAATCCTTTGAAGTACACTTTTAGTATCATCTTCGAAAAATTTTCAAGATTTATTGTTTGACACGGCAGAATTGAACTTAATCCTCAAAAGATTAAAGATATCTTATAAATGCCATTCTTAAGAGCTTAAAACAAATACAATCATTTAAATGAAAAATGGCATAATCAAGACGCTTTATATCTAATTTGTCTCATAGGTGTCAGTCTTTTTCTGTGTTGATCAAGAAAGATGCCAAGTTTACTTGGGATGATAAATGTCAACATGTTTTCAAAAGTACTAAACAAGACTTCATGACACCTTTTGTATTCACAGCCCCACTCTAAGGTAGACCGTTCATACTTTATATTGTAGGCATAGATGAATTCCTCACCCTGTTAGCTCAAGTCAATGATGAGGGTAAAGAAAATTCTCTTTATTATTGAATTCGTTGTCAAATACTGGCGGAGATGAAGTATCCTCCTATTGAGAAACATTGTCTAGCTTTAGTTTCTATTGCTCAAAAGCTTAAACACTATATGCTTTCTCATAATGTTAACCTTTTCTTGAAGTTTAATCCGTTGCAATACTTGATGACCTGACCGACACTTTTTGGAAGGTTAGCTAGGTGGTCGATGATATTATCAGAATTTGATATAACTTTTTTGTCTCTTTGTGTCGTGAAAGGACAAATTTAAATAGATTTTCTTGGGTCGCACTTGTTATTGGCCGAGTCTCCTCTTTATGATGACTTACCAGATGAGCATATAATGAATTTAGAAGACCCAAATGCTCAATATTAGGATATCAACTTTGATGGAGCTTCGTCAGGATGAAAAACAAAGAATCGCAAATGATAGTGTCCACTAAGGCAGAGATTGGACTAATTTGCATTACACTGAAACAGAGAATGTTAAGGTATTCTTATCATTTATCAATGCCATGTATGAACAATGAAGCAGAAAATGAGGCTTTGACAACTAGATTGGAATTGATGATATTAATGGGAATAAAAAATATCAATATTTACGGTGACTTATAATTGATTATTCATTAAGTTATTGGACGGTACAAAATTCTAAGGCACAAATTGAAACAATATTTTTGTTATGCAATGAAGATGTTAGAGTAGATTTCTAGTGTAACATTGTACATATTTCTGAGAGAGAAAAATGCTCTTACAGATGCTTTAACTCTCCAAAGAATTTACATGTTCGCAAGAAGATTATATTGATATAATAATACAAGGATGTCAGGTTCTATCCCAAATTGACATGGATACTCTGCACAAATTAGGAAAAGAAGAAACAGTAGCAGCTGTTACTAAGACTTCAAAAATTTTTAAAATGTAACTTTATTTGTCCTCAGTAACCTGTATTTAATTTGATATCATTTTTAAAATGACTTGTGGTATGTGGTGTTACCTTTAGGTTACTATAATTTTGATTTTAGGAATGTTAGAAAAATAACTTAGTTGAAATCCTATGTGAAGAAATTGTTCTAGAGTTAAGATATTTTGTTGGAAACATTAGATAAATGATTTTTTTAATTATGGTAGAAAGGAGTTGAATATTTGAAAAGTTAAAATTCTTAGATTTATACTTAATGAAAATTGAGCCTTTATTGAAAACCATTTTTGAATTAATACTTACACTTATAAAAATTGAGGGAATGTTTTGAGTTTTGGATTTTAGAGAGAGGATAATGAAATTCAAAATTATTAAAGGCCTATCCAGATATAGTAATCCTCACATAAAAAAAATTGAAATAAAGGGATTAAAAATGATCCCGAAAGAAATAAAAAAAAGTGAAAAAAAGGGATTGAAAATGATCCCGAAAGAAAATAAAAAAAAGAAAAAAAATAAGTGTGGAGAAGCTTGAGGGGAAGCCTAATCAAAAATTGGTTTCACTTAAATCTTTTTAAATGAAAAGACTTAAAAACAATCCTAAGCTTATTATTATTTCAAAAGGTATTGGTTAAATTGGTATAGATACGGTGCTTAAATTCCATTTTTATACTTTCTATGAATCTTTAGTTTGACAATTTTCAATAACTTTTGAAGTAAATAAAAAATCGTGATTCCTAAGTCGAATACGAGATATTCTTACACTCTAGCTTCTAGTGTCGATTTGCTGAATTTCTCCTATGTTATACTATAATATTTTTGAGATGAAATTATAGGAAACTCTATTGAAACCCACAACCATAAGTCAACATATTTTATTTTTAAAGTTATAGTATTACTCCAGGACAAGTAACAGTTAAGTTTGGGGGTATTGACACGCCTAAAATATATATGGATTTTGCTATATAATTTTACTCATTTTTGATGATATTACACTTTAAATGGAGGTATTTTGTATGTTTTTTTGGTTTTAGGTACAAGAAATGGTGATTGGAGCAAAAGGAAGCAAAAATGGTGCAATTTGGAGCAAAAACGAGCAAGAAAGTAAATTTTTGGCTTGACATCTTTCGATAAATCTTCTATGTTTAATCTCTTTTACACTTCTTGCATATTTTTGAATGAGATTAAACTTTAAAAAAAGGTTATTTTTATGCTTATTTTGTAGGTTTATCTGTTAGGAATGCAACGTAGCTGAAACAGGGCGAATCGGAGCTGAAACGGAGCTAAACGGAGCAAAATGGTGGAACTGCGCAAGATGGGCGCCGGGGTGCCCAAACCGGCGCCGGCGGTGCCAGAAATCCGATGGCACAAAAATAGGGCGTTCAGCCCTGACGGCGCTCCGGACGGTTGGGATGCGATATTAGGCGATTTTTGGCAAAATACATCGAATCTGGATGCTTTTTGGAAGGTTTCTTCATGCATGTCTTGGGAAATTCGTCCCTACACTATTTTTAACTGAATTTGAAGCCAAAAAAATGAAGGATGTGTTAGGAAAAATGTGGAGAACGTTGAGAGATCTTAAAATAGGAGTAGAAATATAGATTTCTATCTTTTTGGAGAGATTGGTGAGGGGATTTTGAGAGAATTTATAAGGGAATGTTCTAGCATTGCATGGATCCGTGGGAGACTTTATGGGAGAGGTTTTCATCTTTCTTTCAAGGGGAAAAAGCTAAGTATTGTATTCTTCATTATCTTATGATTTTGTAAATACTTATTTTGTGGATTTGCTTTGAAATGAATTTTTCTGTTGTGTTTTCTTCGTGCTTTGTGATGTCTTTCTCTTACACTTTCTTCTTGTTTGGAAATAGTGGCATAAGAAGATTATGTCATTGTTTTCACTCTACTTTTCTTTTGCAATGAGTATGATTCATGTTTAGGATATTGGGATGCTTGCTAAAAGATGTTTTAATTATAAATGTAATGGTTTTTACTTGCGCTTCATTTACATTACAAAAAAGGGTCCGTTGTATTGTTAAAATTCGTTGTAATTGCATTGTCCCGAAAGGGCGGTGTAATTCTCAAAAAGTGGAACCACATTCAATGTCTGTGAACGAATTGGGTAGTTCATGGGGATTGAGTGCAAATAAATAGGAAAATATGGTTTCATGGGCGTCGAATTGGAGGTTTTAGGGTGACAGGCTGAGATCCCCAATTTGGTCCTAAAGTTTGGTAATTAAAGCTAGGGTTAGCCTTTAGATGAAGGGAAGTGGGAGCTCTGAAGTGGTAGCAGTATCCTCCCAGCCTAACCCTGGATTTAGGGACTAAACCTAGGATTTGTCAATGTTCTTTATAGCACTCTGAAGAGAGGGTACTCGGAAGAGGGTAAAGAATAGGATTGCTCCTATTTGGCACATACAATATTTAATGCATCTCATTCCTATACTTTATCCAATTCATTACATAAGAATACTATATTTTATTATCTCAAAATTCACCAAACCAATTTATCCAAAAAGGGTTATCTTTAGAAGTAATATTTGCATTTAGTAGTAGTTATTATTCTTACATATAATCATCTACCTTTAGAAGTACTTGTTAGGAAAACCACTTATATCGACCTTCCAATCTAAAGTCTGATTATTGTAGATTAGAATTTGACTAAGAACCTCTTTCCTCGCTTCCCTGTGGGATCGATAAACGAGACTCCATTAGAGCCCTGTATTATTTGATATGATACGTAAGTGCATTTGAAATTGTGACTTTACAAAATCATTATAAATATATAAATCTAAGGTCATAAATTCTTACATATAAAAAAGTTGCATCACTCGGCACACTGACTTTTTTCTTGCTTTTGCAGGAAGATGCAAGGAAGCAGATTGATCTCTACTTTTAAGAATGGAATCATTTTCTCACTAGACAAACAAAAAAGTTGAAAATGAAGCCATAATTGATTTTGACTTTGATTTTGAGCAAGTCGAGATGATATATGAAGGACCCTTGTTAACCGTTGTAAGTAGATGAAGCACGTGATCACAAGCCTGTATTGAAATTCGAGAGCAAGAAAAGTGATGTTGCTATGAAAAAAAGAGAACTAGAAAAGATTAAAGAAGAGGCTGATAGTCAAAATATTAAAATCAACAAGATAAAGTTAATGATTATGACAGCTAAGGATGAACACATCAGTGCTACGCTAGAAATGTCTGCATAAATTTAACCTAAGAGAAAGGCTGCTTTGACTCGCGCTCAAAGAAGTAACCAATTCGTCGCATTCACAGGATGCTTGATCAGTTGGAGAGGAATCAAGCTGAAGGAAGTTTTCACTGAAAATGTCAATAGCTGCTCCGGAAAACAAGATTCTTGTGTGTTCAGTTGGAAATACTACCCAATTCGTTGTAAAGGATGCCGAGGTGGATTCTATCAGGACAAGGATATATATGACATCACTTTAACAACCACGTATTAAATTATTTGGATATGTTTTTGTACACTAGATTTTCATTCAGCTCCCAAATGTAGCAATTATTTTAACGCACTGTTGTGAAAATTTAATCTTATTGCTTTTAGGAAGTGATATCCCGATCACAGCCATCTCAACACTAGACAATCAAAACCGTCTCTACAGTAGATCTATCCGTCAAGGCAAAATTTTTATGTTGAAGATAGGATTTTAAGCTCTCTTTGACAAAATTAGATTGATGTTATAATTTTGTAATCTCATATTAATTCCATGAAATTCTTACACAAATATATGAGATGTTTCAAATTTAAGAATTCAAACTTGCTAGAATATAGTTATTTAAAGAATCTTTTCGTAGCCTGACCAATCAAAACTTTATTAATGTAGGATGAGAGCTAAGTGTGCGTTAACATGACTTATGTGGTCAGGGAGGAATGAGATGTTACTTCATTTATGTAGCATGAGAGCTAAGCGTGCATTGGCATGACTTATGTAGCCAGGAAGGAATGAGATGTAACGAATAAATGTAACAAATAATGTATTGAATACCACCTATTCTAAGCCTCTTTGGTTTGGTACTTCAACACGGACCATACAATTTTAGATTTAATATAATTGCAACCACTTGTCCTTAAGCAGTTAAGACAAAAAAATAAATAAACATTGTATTCGCTTGTCACAATATGGCTTGTTATCATTATTAAGAAAAACTCTAAAATAACGCTTAGTCAGTCACTTGTAATAATAAAATGGTCAGTTGACTCATTATGTAATCATGAAAGCAGTATGTTTAACTTTGGAGAGCTTGTGCTAACGGTTCAATCGCCACTGCATATAATAATCAGATTCGTAATTTACATTGTTCTTCCATACCAGTGTATACAAACAACAGTGATCAATCATTAGTCGTCACCAAAATTTAAAATCAAATGTTAAGTTAAGTTCACTTTCAGCTTTTAACTTTTCTGAAATAATGATAATTTTTATGTTCGCAGAACAAAATTAAGAAACTACAAAATATATTGTCGTGTTAAATTAGAAGTACAAATTGGATTATGAATTATGATGCCATTTCAAACAGTTTCATTAATGTGATTTATATATACGTGCCTTTAGAACTAAATCAATGTTTTGATTGTGGGCTTAGAGAAAAATTTAATTGGCTTTTAACCTCAAGCCGTAAAAATAACTAATTAAAGGGGGCATTTAAAAGACATTTATAATGTTCTATGCTCTCACTATTGTGAATATGATAATTGGAGTTAATCATTTCTCTTTCTGCTTTCTTCTGCTCCCTCCCACCACAAATCCTTCTAATAGAATTCAATATTCTATGCTTTCACTGTTGTGAATATAATAATTGGAGTTAATTATTTCTCTCTTTACTTTCTTCAATTCACACTTCCACCACAAATCCTTTTAGTAGATTTCCGGTTTTGCTCACAAATAAATTTAGATCCAACATGATAGAAGTGGTTTGACAATATTATCTCCGTTGAGTGTGGAATCTGATTTACATGGAGTGAAGCAGCAATGGTGGTAGAGACAAATGAACCTTAGTGCTGCAAAAGCTGTGCCCTTGGGCCACAAGACTAGCGTAGTCACACCAGCATTAGGCATAGCTACGCTTAATAGCGTGGTTGCGCCAAGTAGCGGCATATCTATGCCACAGTTCTTTCAATTCCATATTTTGAAACATAGTAGTTTAAATAATTATGCCAAGGAGCGGCATGATTACTCCAGGAGCAATTTATTCCTGACTCGATTCTTAGGCCCTTGATTCGAAGTGACGAAACTTAGCTTTTTTCTCCTGTGATGATTACAAGATAGGGCTTCTTGTTAAGGTGTTTAAACAGAAGGAATGAGGGGACTACACTTAGCTTTTTTCTCCTGTGATGATGATAAAAAATGTCAAAGTTGTACTGATCTTAGTAGTAGAAAGAAATAAACATCTAGGGAAGATAGATTTAAAGATAGCCTTTTTACGTGGTGATATAAGAGATGAATTATATCTAGTGCATGCAATTGTATGGATACAAGGTTCCAAAAAATAAAAATTTAGTTTGCCTATTGAAGATGGGCCTCTATGCCATGAAGCAAGCAATGAGTAGTAGTACATTAGGTTTGACAATACATGTTAAACAATTGGTATATTGACTCGACCCGCAATTACGCGGTAATTTAACTTTCAAAATATGACAAAAAACTTGACCAAATTTATATTTAGTGGCTAGTGTGCAAAATTGAAATGTTATAAAATTTAGAAAATAGTTTACACACTAGGGGTACTACGCAAGTATACATATCATTTCAAGTAATATTTGGTTTTCTTAAAGACCCCAGTATTGATTCCACAGAGGAGCGAGATATAAATCTCTTTGTCTAGTTTAAGTCTACTTTTATAAGGCCTTAGTTTGGAATGTCGATTAAAGTATTTTTTCTAATAAAATTCTTAAATGAAAATCATAAATCTAAAGTTAACTTATCTTAATAAATTAGTTTGGAGAATTTTTAGATGTAAAAGACTACCCTTCTTGTGCAATGACCTAGATAATGTGAAGGAATGAAATGCTTAAAATATAATGTTGCTAGTGACAAATAGGAGCATACTCATTTTTTGCCCCCTCTCGGTGCTTGTAAAGAACATTGGCTAATCTAAAGTTTGTTCCAACATATGTAGTAGTGCTGAGTAGATTCTAGCATCTCACCTCCAGATTACCTATTGTGCCCTCTCTATAGGGCCTACTAGGGACCCTTAGGTCCAAACTCTAAACTGAATTGATAAAGAATCTAGCCTGTCACCCTAGAAAAATCAATTGTATGCCCATTAAAACTTATCACTCTATCTATTTGCACTGTCTTTAGATTTTGGTCGCCCTCCTCATAAGGTTAGTGTGGTTCAACTTTGTTGAGAATTACACCGCCCTTTTGGATCCTAATGCAATTACAACAAATTTTAACATTACAATAAGCCTAAATTGCAATGTAAATGAAGTCAAAGTGAGTACCATCACATTAATGAAATAAGAGAATAGCTAAGAAAATCTAAATTCCTAAACATGCATTAAGTTCATTGCAAAAGAAAAGTAAAATGAAGATGATGGCATAAGCAGTAAAATGATTATAGAATTATGTAATAAATTATGTAACAACAAGGAACATATATCTACTTATTCTCTTCTGAGTGTATAGGTACACTTAAAATTCTATTAGTTTTATGCAACTATCTGTCACGTAGAAGCTCCTAACAGAAATAGACCATGAAATTATATTTCCTTACAAGTTGCATTGCAGCCTAAACTACTTTACTAGCCGACCGGTCAATGTGAGTGCACTTAAGTTGCAAGATCACTGCTCTCCCAGGTCATAGTTTCACTTGCAAAAACTAACATAACTTATTGCCACTTAAGTTATGTCAATGAAGCAAAGGAGATATTACTCATCACATGGAGATAAAAATAATTATTTCATAAAACAAATTTTCCCACACAGGCCGCTACTTCATATTAAAAGAAAAGAGTAAAGAAAATTACTTACAAAGCTTGAATAAGATACAACAGAAAACTTCATTTAAACCAAAGAAACTCCATTAGAAAGTGTTTACAAAAATTACAATATAATGAAGAACACAATACCTAGTTTTTTCCCTCTGAAAGAAAGATGAAAATTATCTCCAACAAAGTCTTCTACCGATCCATGCGTCGCTCATACTTTCTTACTCATATCTCTCAAAATCCCTCACCAATCTCTCCAGAAAATAGAGGAATCCACATTTCCATAAACTCATTCCAAAATTTCTCTAATATCATTCTAAAAACTCCTCCTAATTACTTCCTAATTAATTTCTAATTACTTCCCTAATTACTTATCATGAGAGGTGTCAAGCCCTCTTTTTAAAGAGACACAAAACATCTCTTCACTCCAAGAGACACACCTCTTCAATACAAGAGATACATCTCTTCATCAAAAAAGCCTTTCCAAATATCTAGATTCATTAAACCACTCCATGGGGTGTGCAAGCTGCTTGGAAATTTCCAGAACATCCCGGAATGACCAAGAATCGCCCATAAGCCATCCAGAAATCAACTCCTATGCTATGGCGTCAGAATCAGAGCTATAGCACCTATTTCTAGTTGTGACTGGTGCTATAGCGCCAGTTTGGGCGCTAAAGAGCCACCCTGCGGGCATCACACCCGTTTTGGCTCTGTTTGACTAAGTTTTAGCTCTGGTTCGCTCCGAGCGTTATACCTACAAAATAAACATAAAATAACATTTATTTAAAGTACAATTTCATTTAATAACACGAGATAATTATAATAAAAATTAAGCATAGAAAGACATATCAAAATGCATCAAATCAGAATTTTCTTCCTTGCTCGACTTGGCTCCAAATTGCAACATTTTGCTTCATTTTGCTCCAAAAGCCCATTTCTTATACTTGAATCCAAAAACATACAAAATACCTTTCTTTAAAGTGTAATATCATTAAAATGAGCATGAAATGTATATTTAAAAGTAGGTAATTTTTAGGTGTATCATAGATGAAGTGTTAGGCATACTAATGTTGTTTGTTGACCTTATTTTTTGTCAATATTTATTTATAATATTGGTGTCAATTTTTGTTGTCACACATGCTAGATGCCTTTTTCAAATATCATGGGAGCATATAATGTTTATACGTAGCTCCACATAACTTGAGAAATTCATAAAATTTCTCCGCATGCGTTTCCAAGAAGATCAAGTTTCGGGGTGATACACCTGCACAGTGGTTTTGGCCGCTCATTAACATGAATGTATTTGATATAAGGCTTATGAAAATTCCCATCTTTGATGTTATGGGGCCATATTTTAGTAATACATAGTCACCCTTCCTTACGGATCGATGAACCCTTTGTCAGACATTTTTCTCGAAAATCAGGATTTATCGGGCCAGACTGACGTCTAGGGACCAGTCTCAAGGTCCTAGAAGCCAGCTCTGGGCACTGGTATAAGCGCTTAGGCATCCAGAACTACCCTAGGGGCCAATAAATTGAATGCCTGGAAAGTTGGTGCGCAGTTCAGGCACTTAAGCACCAGTCTAAACGTACATGCACCCATACGGTGCCCACAGGACACAAAATTGAGAGCCTTTAAAGTCGATGCCCAGTCCGAGCATCTATGCACTATACCAAGAAACCTAGGTGCTAGTTTGGGTGCTTATAAAACTGAAATAGCTCTAAAATAACTCTAAATCCAAGAGAGGGTAAAGCCGAAGCCCAGGCCCCAGCTCCTAGGCACCAGGTCTAAGTGCTTAGGCACCAGACCCTCAAGCCTAGGCACCAACTCGCTTTCAAATCCTAATATTTCTCATAATTTAGCCAAATCAAGGATGGAATAAACCACTTATCAGTCAAAAAGTGCAGATTCTTTAAGATAAAAGGAAGATATGCATGGAGGGAAACAAAAGTGGCCATGTGGCCACTTTTTTAGACACATTAAAGCATTTGGGAGAGGAGGAGCGGACCCTTTTTCAGCAAGAAGGAGGGAAAAAGGCTGGTTTCTTCCCATTTGGCTTCTTACTCCTTAGGGTTCTAGCACTTGGGCTCTTCTTCCTTGGGATCTTGAGAATTTTATGTTTGCTAGTTGAGGTGGAGAGCTTTGAAGAAAAGCTGAGAAAAGGCTTCACTTCCTTCAGCCCCAACTTCATCTTCTTATTCTCCTTCCATTAAAATTCCTTCTGCACACTCCTCTTCTTCTTCTTCTATCATCTCTCAGAGTTTATGAGGGAGTTTCATGGAGGAGCAACTTTGAATAAGAAGGAGAGCTTCATCTCTTCTATAGAGGAAGGAGAGCTGCATATCTCTAAGGAAGAAAAGAGCTTCATCCTAACATAGCTAGAACAAGGAGCAAGCAAAGATAACACTTCACCAACCTTTGTGTAGTGAGAAACTCCTCTAAACCCTTGTTCTTTCTTTTTAACAAACCTCTAGGTTTATGTTAGAGAAGATAAGGCTATCTTCTATGTTAGAGTGAGTCATTAGGTTAGAGACCATTTTCATTGATTTCCTTTATGAATCCTTGAGTTTTTACTCCATATCCCTAGCACATTGACCTAATCAGTCAAAAACATGGTAACCCAGTGATTAATCAGTGGCTTCATCCCTTGATGAATGGATTGAAGCCATCATTTTCTTGAGAACAAGGAATCCCTTGATCCTCATTCTCAAGATCGCAAAGGCTATGCCCGTGAGGGAGAATCTCCATCTTTGTGAAGGTATTCTTTTCACAGAAATTCTCCTTCACATTTTTGCTAAAAAATTAGAGGTAGGCCCTCCGTTACATCACGTAACTAACGATAGCTGCAACTTCATCACTAACCTTAGGTCCTTGTGAGATTGCTTGGATGAGTATGATTCTTTTTCAGATTCAATTGGGTCTTATTTTCTTTCATGTGTTTGCATCCATGTTATGTGCATCACATGAATTTAAAATGCACATCAAAATCTCCTTTTTGCATGTGTCGAGTGATCTATCTTCAACATCATCAAGCTTGATCGTCTATTTTCTATAGACGTGATCGATCAACTGCCACCGACCAGATCAGTCAATTGACCTTTTATGTGGACATGATCAATCTATTTCCATCAGCCTGATCAGTCAATTGACCACCTCCCGTCAACAAGATTGATATGCCACCACCGGCTCGATCAATCAATCAAACACATTCCATTGACATGATTGATCGACCGCCACCAACATGATCGGTTAATCGACCGCTCTTTCATCAACTTAATCGATCGATCGCCACCAGCCCTATCAGTCAATTAACCAATTTCCATCAACATGATCGATTGGCCACCACTAGCCTTGTTGGTCAATCAACCTCTCATTTGTTCACATGATCGATTGACTTTTAATGGCCCAATTTGTCAATCAACCTCTTTTCACCGACATGGGAAATCCGCCTCCACCAACCTGATTGATCAATCAACCACATTTCATCGACACGATCAATCGGTCTCCACCGGCCCAATTGACTAATCAATTAATCTCACTTGATTGTGGCATTGTTGCATGTGTTTTGAATTAATTGCATGCGTTTTGAATTACCTGCATTAGCACATTCACTCTTACATCTACATAAGCACTCTGTTGTGCACCTATGAGAATATGCCCTCATATGCTCATAGTGGGCACTCGTGTCTCATTCAAGCATTTTACTCTTTGCATTTGTTCTTGGACATCCTCATATGTCATTGTGCACCACATTCTGTGTGTTTGCATTTGCATTTCACACTTGTGTTTTTTCTTGCATAACATTCTATATGTTCTTGACTCACTTGCTCGAAGTCTGCACATGAGTCTATGGTTTCACACAGTCACCTCAACACTCATGTGTTCTTTTCAATGGTGGCATGCACATCAATTCTACTCGGTGTGTAAATCTCGTTAACGAGAATTGCATTACTTCACTTCATGCAGCACCACCTAGGAGTGTCATAGATATGTCATTGTGGCACTACACATAATTCATGCTTTATAGCCTCTGAACCTATCTAATGCACATCATCTATAAATCTGTACATGTCACATCGTGTCACTTGGCACGAATCACACTTCCTAGCCTCTGAGCCCACCTAGTGCATGCTGTATATCCACTTCGGCACACAATTATCGCCTTGACTATGCCGCTCTCCTTACCCTATGAACCTATTTGGAGCACGAGTCACACTACTCGTCACCCATGATAGCACCCTACACTGTCATGAGTGATATAGTTTTCCAGGAGCACTCACACTCTGGGTTCTCACACAAGCGTACGTGCTGTATCAGTAATATTAGACTTTTAAGTTTGGAATATTGATACCACAGGGAATGAGGGAATTAGACTTAGCAAAAGTTCTAGGCTACTAGTTTTCATTCGTAGCCTGGAATTAAAGTTAAGTAAAGGTTCTACAAATTACTCCTAATGAATTGCAAACTATTTTAAATGTTAAATCCTACAGAAATTCTACTTATCCTATTTAAATTAGTGAATAGTTATAATGTTACCCTCCCTTTTAATGAATTGAGTGGAGAAAAGGAAATGTAAAGTGTCAATTGTGAATGTGGCTAGTGACAAATATGGGCAACTATTTTCTTTACCCTCTCCCGAAAGCATAAAGAAGCTCGTTAAATTGGTTTTAATTCTTTAAATCCCAACTTGAATCCATTTGGAGACATAGTCTACTATAACAAAAATATAGGTGTTTCCTAAGAATGGTATGAATGATTCCATGAAGTATATTCTCCTAACATAAAAAATTTCCACTTCTAAGGTAAAATTGAGGGGAATTTCATCTCTCTTTGAAATCTTGCATAGCTGTTGGCATCTATTGTAAGATTTGATATATTCATTCATATCCATAAACATGACAGACCAATAAAAAATATTTTGTAATATCTTAACAACAATTCTAGACTTCTAAAGTATCCCCTACCCAAGATTCAAAATCATGTCAAAATTTGATGATATCGTCGAACTCTTCTGATGGCATACATCACTTGAGAATTTGGTCCTTACATCTCTTAAAAAAATAGTGATCATCCTAATAGTTGAATCTAGCATCCAAAAAGAACTTCTTTCATTGGTGGTAGTTCAAACCTTAAGGGACAATCAGCTGACAATGAAGTTTGTTATGTCAAAATACTAAGAGTTTTGATCCTTAGAAATGGCGAGGAGGTGCTCATCAGAAAAACTCATTTGTGTAGACTAGATACTCCTAAGAATGCTTTTGCTCAAGCCTAGACAAGTGATTGACTACCTAGTTTTCTGTACACTTTCAATTAATAATATCCATATCAAATTCCACTAGCAAGAGGACCCATCGGTTAAAATGGGGCTCGACATCCTCCTTAGTTACAAGGTACCTGATTGCCCCATGATCAATGTATACCGTGGCTTGTGTTCCTATTAGGTATAACCTAAACTTATCAAAAGCAGACATTATGACAAATAGTTCCTTCTTTTGTAGTGGTGTAATGCATTTTGGCATCATCGAGGGTGCTACCGGCATAACACTGCTCCTACGATATAGTAACTCACATATTTAAACTCGCATCACTCTATAGTGGCATCATTTTGGTATATTCTATTTAATTTAAATTTTAATTGCAACTAAAAACTTCTAAATTTGGAGAATATATTGCATGCATATAAGATAGGTGCGAGTTAGGTGCGAGTTAGGTGCATATTTGTAGTATTCTGGTGGTATTGTGACGATATTTTACTGTAATAGCACAACAATATCACCAAAATATCATTATAATGACACATACACTAGTATTCCCATAATATTTGTAATGATATTGTATCTTAATACTACTAGAATACCAATCCACACTAACAATATCCTGACAGATTATTTTCTTATGAGATGTGATGAAAATGAAGTATTTACAAGCAGAAGTTTTTAGGTCCCGTGAATGTAGGTAATGACGAGCTCAGAATAAATCCTAGTCCTCGAGGACTTCAATACTTTTCCGTTTAGAAGGACGGTAAATCCCATTGCGATAAATCCGATCCGACTGCCAACATCCGCTTTTAAACCCTGAGCGATGGAATGCTTAACAGAAACTAAGCCAGTAAATTGCCCATTTCAGGTATCCAAATCCGGAGCTATCGCCATTCCATGGACCCCCGGCGGTTACCACGCACGGTCGCTGACCCCAAGGTACGTCGGGTCGGTTTCTTCACCTCCGTTGACCCTCCGCCGGCAAGATCCCAGTCCGTCCCAGTTGACAGTGGAGACTCCACTACCTCTGACAGTGGTATGATCCCCTCCCCGACTGCGCCCGACCATACTGTCGGCGGTATCTCCTTCTCCCCTATGATGATCCCGCCCCATCGTTACGCTTCCGCGGACGGCCTCGCTGCTCTCGGCCGCGCTGCAGCAGCTGCCGCCCCTATATCTGTTCACAGCCCCCTGCCGCCCCTCCGGCGGGATGCAGTCCAGTTGCCGATCGGGAGCTTCAACCCAGCGGAGTACATGCAGGGCACGTCGGAGATGCTGTCTCCGTCGAGCAGCCGGTTCGATGACTTGGAGTTCTCGGAGGAATTTTCAACTGCATCATGGTACGGAAAGAAGGGATCCGACAAGGAAGGGGCGTCTTTCACTGGGAGCAACGAGGAGATGATGATGGCTGCTAGGAGTGGGGGGAATTCTCCTGTCAAGAGCTCGCTGACGACTGCCTCGGTAGTAAAAATTCTGCCGGGAGTCACTGGTATGTAACGAGATTCATGCTACTGTGCTGGTGACAAATAGAGTTTGAAGTTGTGCATTGGAAACAGTGTTTCTAGGCGAGGATCAAATGCATGATTGCGCTAAAGAAAGTTGGAATTCATTTAGTCACCCCCTTTTTTCTTTGTGCCATCTAACGGTTGAATTAGGGATGGTTTGTTGGCAGGATGGGCATGGAATTTAGTTTTTATTGTCATTGTATTCTCATTGTATTGTCATTGTACACTATTATGACGTGTTAGCCCATGTTACTGTAGCTCATGCGACCAATATCTCATGTCTTGTTCAAAAGGAGAGGTCACATGCGAGTGGTCCACTGAGCCCATTTAGACTTACTCCATGTAGAACCCAAGCCTTAAACAAACACACGGGCATGGGAGGTTGTCACTTAGTAAGGGTGTAAACGAGTTGAGTTGAGCAAGAGACATACCAAGCTCGAGACTCGGCTCATCTGTCAAATTGTGAGCTCGAGCTTGTGTTGAGCTCGAATGACGAGCTCAAACTCGGATTGTAGTGGTAGCATTCGACCTGCGAGCTCAAACTAAAAATTTAAATTTTACGAGATCTCACTGAAGAAGGTATTGGTGGATGGAGGAGGATGCAGCTTCAGCTCACAAAAAAATGTATCGAAATGACTAGCAGTAGGCTAATCGAGCCGGTTGCGAGCTGACGAGCCTAACAGGGGTGAGCCTGAGCTAATGGCTTGATATGCTCAGTTCGTGTAATAACCAGTATTAAGAAATCAGGTAATATAATTTTACGAGTTATATTGTACTCCAAATTTTGCATTGCTCATAATTCAATCAAAGTTATGAAATTCTAGATGTTAAATCGATTAATTTGATAAATAGCACTATATGTAAATTATAAGAATGATGAGATAAAATTTATAAGATACTGAGTTAACTAAATTAATTAAACTATAATTAAACCAAAATTCCTTCCTAATCTGGCTTCACTGTTCTTACTGACTTACCTACGCGATATTTACCTTTAGGATGCGTCGAACTGGGGGATCCTTTCCTGAGCCTTCAATTTACTCTCCCACCTCTCAGTTTCGTCACACGAAGTACCTCCATGTTTTTGGCTGTGCTCGACAAAGGGCTCCCATGAGAAGGTTGCAATCACATCATTGTAGTACAGGCACGACCGTAGCACAACCGCGATCTACAAGTAGCTGTCGGCTAGGTTTATGGGTTCTAGAACGAAATCTAATGGTACGAAATTTCTTTTACGCTATTTGAGACATTCCTTTTCTTTCTCCTACTTTCATTTTGAGATTTGCCGCGAATCGTGCATCTTTTTTCTTTTTGGTAGCCGTAGCGGAGACGAGGTTGCGTCGAAAGCAGTAAAATTTGATTTGTGAACTTTTGCAAGGGTCTTTAGTAAAAAATCATCAAAGATAAGAAATGACTGAAGAGCTGAGTTGAAAAGGAGATTTGACAGGATCGTAGAGGTTGGGTTGTGCCGTGAAGTCTGTTTGAGGTACGTTTTGACAAGTCCATTATATTTTCGGTTTAATTACTTTATGAGCTAAGATATCCTGTAACCCTAAGATATTTACAGATTTCAGGTTGTTTACCCGTGCTGATGAGTTCGAGGCAGACGTGTTGGAGCTAGTGGTAGGGCTGCTCCGTAAATTCAGGTAAATTAATCATATGCTAACTTAAGAAGAATAATTTGATTAATGGAAATTGCTTGAATCTTAAAGTTTATTTTTTGTTCTATAGGTTATTAATATAAACATAAAGATTATCGCAACACCTAGCTAGTTACTGAAGATTATGAATCTAGCATGGCAACCGAGGTGAATAATTATATTTATAAATTTCAATAATATTTTTTTTATTTCAAAATGTATATTTGACTCCATGTATGCTTTAGTCTAGTTAGATCTTTCATATAAAAGGTATGTATGACATGCACGATAAGAGAAGATGTGCTTGATATGAAAATAATACATGATATAAGAGAAATGCATGAGATAAGAGGTATGAATGATATGAAAGATATGCATGATACTAGAGATATACATGAGATAAAAATATGAATGATATGGGAGATATATATGCTGATTAGTTGCACAATAGAATATACATGTTGGTAGATTATTGAAGATGTCTCAAAAGAATGGATGCTATGAAAAATGCAATAACTTATATATGAATGCTTGTATGCTTCTATGTGCATGTTAAGAGGAGTTCACCCCCTAATGGTACAGACAGGAGATGCCAGTGTACCCGCACGTATAGTTTTTCTACCACCAAATGCAATTGTGATGTTTATATCACTAATCGCTATGCCGATGAGATAGTATCAGCTAGGGGCGAGTAGATAGAGCTCACCATTTCAAACAATTATGATGTTTAGATCACTAACCGTTGTGTCGACGAGAGAATATCGTCTAGGGGAGTGGGGACTTTTTCACCATAAAATATTGTTGTGTTTATGTTGCAAACTGTTGCGCCGACAGGATAATATCGGTCAGAGGTGTGGAATATTTTGTTGACATTAATCCTCCAAATGGACGGATGTGTATACAAATAACATAAAGTAAATGGAATCCTAAAACATATATGAGTTTAGAATATTATAATTAAGGATTATTGATAATGCGTTAATATATTATAGAATTTCTTATAGCGACGTAAAAGAACAATATACATATTGAATTTTTTTTCTTTGAGTTAGTGTAGTTTAGAAGTGTGATTATTCTTGAATTATCTTTAGATAACTCATTATGTTTAAATATATTTTTAGATTTTATGTTTTTGAACAGGATGATTAGAAGAGAAGTAAATGTGTATGGGAGGAGAGAATAACAACAAAAAATGTATAAATTTCTATTTGTTAATTAAAATTGTTTTTCATAGAGAATCTTTCATGAATATTTAAATATTAAATTGTTAGTGATAGAAATAAAACAATATAGAATTAATTTCCACTGTCTGATCGTCTATCCCTGTCTTGATTAATTTCAAGCCTGAGTTGGGTCGTGACCAAAGTGGTATCTGGGCAAGATTTTTAGATTAACCAATATAAATCTTAATGAAAGAGCCAATAATATTATTGGATTAAGTTATAAATAATAAAAAATAATATTTTTATTTGAGTCTAATTAAATTAAATTATTGTTATTTTAGAAGTATGGATGATCATGAGGAAGATGTCAGAGATGTTGACATAGAATTTCTACTGGTGCATTTTCTGATATGATGAATGCTGTGACTCAGTTGATTAAGAATTCTCAATCTCAAGCTATTAGCAGTGGAGGAGCACCAATGGATAAGTACTTGAAACTCTTTCAAGATATGAGATCACTTTTGTTATATGGAGTAGGAGGGCTAGTGGATGCTGATAACTAGCTATTTAGAGTGTAGAAGCTTATTGATTGGTTGTTATGTGTACCAGAAAGGACAGTTACCTTTGCCACATTTGCTGTTGAGGAGGAAGTTGAAAGATTGTGCCAATGTCAGATACATGAGAAGTTCAGAGGTAGAACCGGCCACTTAGTGCAGTTGTACGAGTTTGTGAGAATCTCCAGAGATTAGTTTCTACCACAGCCGGCTATGAGATAGATGCAAGATAAATACATTGGGTTGGCGTAAGGAAATGGATCAGTTATGCAGTACGAAGCTGATAGTAGAGAGGTCTAAGCGGGTGGAGATTGTTTTTTAGCAGACTTAGATGCGTTGAGTTTTGCACAAGAGGAAGAGTTCGGAAGTAGTGACACCAACAGTTCATTCAGGAGAATGAGAGTCTATTGAGAAGAAGATAAAGTCCTACATTGGTGGAGTTATTAGCCATGCTCACTGCAGCACTAGAGCCTTGTGTTAAGTCTAGAAAGCAAACATATTTATTTGGGTTGAAAGCGTGTTACTTATGCAGACAATCTGGACATCAGAGGAGAAATTGTTTTAATTCTGTTCAGAGATCCACATCAGATGCTAACTCAGGAAGGGACTTAGCTTATAAGAATTTTTAGGAAGGATCTACTTTTAGAAGTGGTCAGCAGAGGATAACAGAAGGTGACACTATGGCTCATAGTGAGCTACTAAGGCAAAACATTCGCTCAAGGGTTTCCTTAACTCATCAGGAACCAGAAGAGCATATTGCCACTGATGCCGATGCGTAGAGTTTGATGAATGAATTGCCTTTTGGGTATTATGTTGGATTTATCAGATGTATGGTTGATCACATATGTTTTAGATAGAACTTAACAAGAAATATACTTTTGTAATCACATTATGCTTTCTCTTCATAATATATATTTATATGGTTAATGTGGAGTTCATGAATTTCGAGGATAAGATTTTATAAGGAGGGAACATTGTAATAATCTGTTTTAAGAAATCAAGTAAATTTTTTCTTACGCTTAAAATGTACCTCGAATCTCGCTCCCCTATAGTTCAATCAAAACAATTTATAAAATTATGCACGTTAAATCGATTAATTCGATATACAACACTATATGTGAATTAGAAATAAAATGAGATATATAAATTTTATAAGATATTGAGTTAATTAAATTAATTAAATTTTAATTAAACCTAAATCCCTCCCTAATCTTGTTTCATTGTTCCCACCAACCTACTCTCGCCATATTTACATCTAAGATGCATCAAATGGGGGGATCCTTTCCAGAGCCTTCAATTTACTCTCCCACCTCTCAGTTTCATCACACAAAGCACTTACATATTCTTGGTTGCGCTCGGTAGAGGGCTCCCACGAGAAGGTTGCGATCACAAGTAGTTGCCGACTAGGTTTTTGGGTTTCAAAAAGAAATCTAATGGTATGAAACCCTCTTTCACGCTATTTGAGATATTTTTTTCCTTCATCCTACTTTCATTTTGAGATTTACCATGAATTGTGCATTTTTTTTCGTTTTTGATTGCCGTAGCGGAGTTGAGGTTGCATTGAAAGCGACAAAATTGATTTGCGAACTTCTATAAGGGTCTCTAGGGAGAAATCAACGAATATAGGAAATGATTGAAGTGATTAGAAGAATAAAGAAGAAGATTTGGCACCATCAAAGAATGTTGGGCTGTGATGTGAAGCTCCTTTGAGGTATGTTTTGGCAAATCCGTTATGTTTTGCGTTAAATAACTTTATGAGCCAAGATATCCCGAAACCCCAAGATATTTACAGATTTCAGGTTGTTTACTTGAGGCGGCGAGCTCGAGGCAAGTGTGAAAGCTAGTCGTAGGATGTCTCTGTAAATTTAGGTAAATTAATCGTATGCTAGCTTAAGAAGAATAATTTATTTAATGAAAATTGCTTGAATCTTAAAATTTGATTTTTTTTTTCTATAGGTTATTAATATAAACTTAAATGTTATCTCAACGCTCAGCTAGTTACTGAAGATTAAGAATCTAGCATGACAACCGATGTTATTTCTAAATTCTAGTAATATTCTTTATTTTAAAATGTATATTTGACTATATGTATGCTCTAGTTTAGTTAGATCCTTCATATTGTCAGAGATGAAAGATATGAATGTTGAGCACGATACGAAAAGATTTGTATTATATGAAAGCTGTGCATGATATAAAAGATATGCATGGGATAAGATATACGAATGATATGATAGATATGCATGATATAAGAGATATGTACGAGATTGAGATATGAATGATATGAGAGATATGTTTGATGATTAGTTGCACATTAGAGTATGCATGTTAGTAGCCGAATAAAAATGTCTCGAAAGAATGCATGCTATGAAAAAAGCAATAGCTTATATATGAAAGCTTGTATGCTTGTATGCTTGTTTGAGCATGTTAAGTGGAGTTCATCTCCTAATAGTATTAGCAAAGGACACCAGTGTAGCTGCGTGCGTAGTTTTTCTACCACCTCAGTAAATTGTGATGTTTAGATCACTAACCGCCGTGTTGACGAGTTAATATCGACCAAAGGCAAGTAGGCATAACTCGACACCTTAAAGAATTGTGATATTTAGACCAATTCTTGTGCCGACGGGAGAATATTTGTCAGGGCGAGACAATTGTGATGTTTAAATTTGTAACCGCTATGCCGACAAGATAATATCAGTATTTGTCAGGGCGAGACAATTATGATGTTTAAATTTCTAACCGTTATGCCGACAATATAATATCGGTCAGGGGTGTGTTAGGTTTTGTTGACGGTGATCCTCAATCAGACAAATGTGTATGTAAATAATATAAAACAAAAGTAAAGTTAAAGTTAAAACATATATAAGTTTAGAATATTTTCATTGAGTAAATGTTATTTGTACATGCATTAATATATTATAAAATTTCTTATAGAATAAAAAAGACAACATGCATATTCAATTTTTTTTTCTTGGGTTGCTATAGTAGAAGCTTGATTACTTTTGGATTATCATTAGATAACTCATTGTGTTTTTCTAAATAATTTGTTAGGTTTTAAGCTTTTAAATAAGATAAAGAGAAAGAACAAATGTGTATAGGAGGCGAGAATAATAACCGAAAATGTATAAATTACTATTTGTTAATTAAATTACATTTTTTAATGGCTTTTTCATGAATATTTGAATATAAAACTGAAAGTAATCGAATAGAATAACAGATAATTGATTTTCATTGTCTAGCTGTTCATTCCTGTTTTGGTTAATTTCAAGCTCTGAGTCGGGTCGTGACAGCTCATGAGTTTATTAACGAGCCGACTCGACTCATTTACACCTCTATCACTTAGCTCTCAGTTTAGCAAGGCGAATTGGGCAAAGAGGCATAGGCGGATGGTGACCCGTCTCAATGGTCCGATCACCCCCACATTCATACTAAAGAGCTGAGGGCTGTTGACTCCGAATACGAGTTCCTAGGAGATGAGGGACAAAGGATATTAAGCAGGTTAGCTTTCGTAGGGGAGCCTAGGCTTTGTCCACATGTCCTAACATCCGAAGCTTTTCCCATAAGCTAGGTTGTAAAGTCGTAATTTCTTGCGGATGAGATGTTGGCCCAGTGATTGAACATTTTCTCCCATGATTGAAAGCTCACTAATAAAACAAAAATAAAGCTATAATCTCCTTCGCTTGATAAGAGACCGTAGAAAATAATTTTTTTCCGCCTTTTCTCTTGTATAAATGGAGGGTCAAACAGGACAAAAAAGAGATCTATTTTTCTCAATTTCTTTGGACTTGGAGGCACTTCTATTGGGGATTTTTACTTTGTTCTTTTGAAGGTTTCCTTGTCCTCTTTTTCTCTCTGTCTCTTATTTTTGCCAGGGGTGTGCTCACAGATAAATTGCGATTCAACAACCATCATCATTATCATGTCGTTTCAAATAGTAGGTCTTCACTTTTTTGATGTCACGGGAAGTACCAATCAACTAGGTGGTTGGATTTTGATGTAGTCAAATGTTTGCAGTTTTAAAAATATCTAAAGATTTTATGAAACATATAAAATTCTTCCATATAGTTGATTCTAATTTAATTCAGCCTAAGGTTAGCACCAAAATTAACTTGGGTTACATCATCAAGGCCACAAATGGAGCTAAATATTAGGAGAGATTCAGACAAAAGTTGAAGGCCAAATGAAATTGGATCAACATAGGTGGGCTATGTGGTAGGTCGCACCAAAACTATATAAAGGCTGCTTGGAAGCGATGAACTGACCAAGGCCAAAATCGAGGAAAACATATGATTGGAGGAAGGCCAAACCCGCGATCCACTTAACATCAACTCAAGGCACAAGGAGGGCAAGCCTAGTGAATCCTAAGGACATTTGGGCAGTGGAAGGATAGCCACTTGATGTCAAGGAGTAATCAATAGGGGACATCAACTCCGGTAAGGATAGTAAAGAAGCATATGAATGTTGGCCACATTGTAAAGCAAGCAAGAAGTTCGTTCAAATAAGGATCCATAAAGATTTAGGGAGATCTCATGTGATTTTGCTTAGTCTCTTGAAAATGTATTATATTGTACATTCTTATTTATTGTCATCTTTACTTTTTTTTTTTAAGTTTATATGTTTATAATTCACATAACTTATGGCTGTAATGGTAGAGTTTCAAGTTTAAATTCTCTTAAATTTGTTTAGATTCTTAGGATCCTTTTTGTAGTTATTGTCTGAGTAAAAATATGGGTTTTTGCAATTATATTTTATTATGAATTGAAAAGAAGTTTCTGTTGTTTTCTCTTTCTTTTATCCGAGCAAGCATGCAATCTTTATTTGAGTTCACCAATAACCAAAATGATTTTTACCTTAATTGGATCCTGCTTTGAAAGGCCAACCCTCTCAATCTGCCCTCAAGTTACTTCTAAAATAAGACTCAATTGTCGCACTCCTTTTGATAAAATCCTAAACAAGGATCTTGAAACTAAGATACTTGGGAAGGCTGCTATTGTACTCTAGTGTTTGAAGCTTTGAAGGAGAGTTTTTTGTCTCGGGAAATCTTAAGAGCTACCATTATGATTTAAATAAACAAAAACATTATCAGAATAAGGTACCCAATAAATGCTAATTTTTTTTTCTCTAATGAAAACTATACAGATCAATAGTTTTATTTGAAGAACACATCTTCCTTTTTAAATTAAATACTCATACTACTAATTTTAATATTAACGATGGTTTGGATGAGATTTAGGCATTGATTTCTTTATTTTTTATCATTTGAAATTAGAGTGGATTATAAACTCTACAAATCCCCTAAAATAATTATTTCATCTTTCATTTGTAGAACGAATAGTATCGAAATCATAATAAGGTCATTGAAGTTCATCAACTCTTGGCAAGCTCCTAAAAATCACCCAAGGGGTGCCAATGAGGTCCTATTGCTCTTCAAGAAGGTTAGGTTGTCTCCGATATGCTCCCTTTGAATAGAGGTGATATTCAACCGAGCTCAGTAGATCTCTACTTGATGCAGTTTAGCCCAAAATTTTTTGAATTATTTCAAGAGCAAGCATCTTCCTATGGTTGTCACCTTAGATACATTTTTGAAATTTTTAATGTTGTAGTTGGATTTTAATGCAAAAAAATTTTTAAAAAAATTTAACTTAGCTCTTTTTAATTTAGCACGCTTGTGACTTGTAATTTTATGCAAAACTTTTTTTACTTTATCGTTTTAAATTTATTTAATTTTGAATAGTAATAAGTAATGGGGATGACCTATTGGATTAATAATATTAATAATTTTGTGATTTTAGGAATGAAAAGTTCTCCAATATAATCTTTATTGGACGTTTCTCGAAATTATAAGTTTTTTCACTTATAAATAGTCAGAGACTCCACTTCAATAGTTTTATGTTTTCTACTTCTCTCTCTAGATCAAGACCTACCTTTGGATCTCTTCTCTTTAGTTCTTAGCTTTATTGGTACTTGATTAATGATTTCAAATGCTTTGAAGAAGAGTTCCAAGTGGTTCTAGGAATGCGAGTATACAATGCTTCGAAGGTGATGATTGCGTGGGTGATGTTATTTCAAATTATTTATGTATTCTATAACTATTACCTGATTAGTGTTTTAAAAGCTGGCTAGTTCTCGATCATGTTGATTTAGGACGAGCTGTGCTACTATGAGGCCCAATCTAGACTTGGCCTTCTATTTTTGTTGTGTCAAGAACTTTTAGCATCATTAGTTTGGATGGAGTTATTGGGGCCATTTTCTTATCATTAACTTGCTCGAGAAGAAAATATATTTGAGTATAACCCTCCTTCGATATCTTTTCACAATAGAAGCATTAAAGTATGGGAGTGTTTTGCTCTTTTCTAACCATATTAAGATGTTGTATCTAGAGAACAAAACAAGAATTTGAAAGATAAGAGTTTGTTCTGTTAAGTGCTTTCATAATGGACTTGTGAGATCTAGCTAGTGCTATTTTTTGATGAACACCTTCTGTATGATGTGAAAAGGACGAGTATGCCAACTTCCTTCAATGAAAAAGATCAGGATGAATATTCACATCTTCCTCAACTCCCAAGTGGTTAAGAAACATCCTTTTCATGAGTATTTTGATCAGTTTTCATTTACTTTATATACATTTGGTGTTTCGCCTTTTGAATTTGTAAATTCTTACTTCTTAGCGGACCCTAATGCTTACTTGGTGTTGGAAGCCCTTGAGGTTTTGAGTTATTTGAAATAGATTCTAATGAAAAATGAAAGGAGTTATAAAAAAGCTGATTATCATGTTTGAGGAGTATAAGTATTTCTGATGTTTAGACATTTTGACATCCCACAGAGGTGGCGACATATGCAATGATGCTTTTGGAGGCTAGTTCATCTTTTTTTTCCAATTGAAGTTGAGATTACTGTTCCCTCTGTTGCTGAGAAGGAGGCCTCCGAAGCATTTTTCCCTATTAATTCTCTGATTAAATCTCCTGCAACTTTTGCAACGTCCGCTGATCCAACGACTGCAGTCTCAAAATTCTTTGTTCCTATTGCAGAGACCGAAGCTTTGAGCAAAGTACTAATTAAAACTTTGGGAAATTATTATTGATAAAGAGTTGACTAAGAAGAAGACTTGAGATGAAAAAAAGAAGAGTCTCCACAAAAGAAAAATTGAGTTTATCTTTGTAGTTTGAAGTAGGCTTATTGTGGCTTTAAGATTAGGATGCATCTCTTATTGATTACATTATTGACTCCAGGATGCAAAAAAATGGCATTGCTTAAGATTATGTGACTTTAAGGTATAAAACCAAGTCTTCACTAGATTGTGGGATTTGAAGTAGAGGTAGTGATGATAAAAGCATCTTACAGTTTTCAAAATGCTTTCTCATATTTTTATCTCCATAACAAGTGCTTAGCACTCATTAGTATTTTTAAAAAAGGTGAATATTTCTTTGCAGTCTTTGAAATGAACCGACTTTGCCCTGCATTTTGACTAGTCAATTTTTATAACTTGAAAGTTTTTGGAGCTGACATCTTTAAAGTGCTTTTATTTTACCCAAGATTATATTAATTCTTTATGGGCAAGTAGAAAATTTAAAAAATTCTCAAATCCTACACCAAAAGTATATTTGAGATGTTTAAGCCTTATACTATATTTTCTAAACATAGCAAATATCTCTTTCAAAGTAATTTACCAAATATATATAGTCTTTTGCTTTTTAAACACCAAATTCATTATCTATGGCAGGTCGCTTCTATATCATTTAAGCGAAAAGGCATCACATTGTAGTAATTTAGCCCATCCCCGTAATGAATATTGTCTATTTAGAATCTATAGCATGTATCTTGATCTGACGCTACTTAGGTTATGTAATAAGAACACTCATTACAAAGAAGTCAACAACAGATCTGACTAAAATATCGATCCTTAAAAATAGATAGCTTTTTTATGGCAAATCTAGTTCAATATTATGAAGTAGAAACATATTCCTCAATTTTCATTTGACTTCGCACCACAACACTATTTGAAGTCCATTCAATGTACTTCTCTTTCTTTATGTATCCAACCTCTAATAACATTTCATTGCAAATAAGCTTAGCATGTGTTGCATCAATAACCCTTGTCTTCTATTTAATCAGCTTGATCACTTGGTTTATATTTAGCTTTTGGTAAGCCACATAAATATTAACACCTAACATCTTGGCTGCAAAACATTAAACTACTTCTATGATTTCTTTTAATGTTTGATTCAACCTAGTCAAGTTTACAGCATCAACACAAGTACTATTTTTTATAGTGCACTTTTGATCCTGTTTAATTGGCACTCCTTTTATTACCTCAGAGTCTCCAATCTTAAATCTAATTGATCTCGGAATCAAGAACCTTTTCTTGGAAACTTCCTATGGCTTTTAGATGACACATCTAGATAGCATCATGTCGCTTCTTAGGGTCACCACTTGACTTCCAGTCAAAAATTTAATGACAACATGATATGTAGAGATGACTGCTCAGAATAGGTTGGACAAATATAGCATTATACATTGCTAGAATGTTGACTATAATGAAGCCAAATATTGCTTTGTGCTACCTGTTTCCTTCTCCCCAAATGGCTGGCCAAGTAATTATGCCTTCATTTTTTTGCCTCTCACCAAAAAAGCTAAATAGGGGCTTAACATTCTGAGATAGATGAGATTCCCCATATTCATTTTCTCAAAGATGCTTTTGAAGATAATGTTTACTGAACTCCTAAGTTAACCTTTTACTGATTTAATACTTTGTGATTAGTTCAGTGAAGGTTATTGTTCAAAAACCTATTAGCTACGAAAAATTTAAAGGCGCCATCCCTTCTTTTGATCCCCTTCAAGTAGTGGTTGAGTTAATTTCTCCTGACTAAAGTTATTTAAGGCTAGTTTGGTGAGCTGCTTCTTTGGATCTGCCCATAATAGTGGGTAGTACTGCGGCTATGAATAACATGTGTTTAGATGGGTTTACTTGATGCCGCTATGGGGACCTCTTGAACATGTACCTCATCCACTGTGATGAATTTCTTCATCTCTCGTGCCTTAGTAACCTTCTTCAACTAAAATTTTGAGCTATTGACATGTTTTAGTATCATGCCCATGTTTTTATGGAAAGTACAATACTTCGATGAATATCTTCTTTAGGGACCCAACTACATCAGAGCTTGTTGCTTAAAGTAATCTTTATTTGGAATGTAGACCTTCTAATAGTCAGGTATTGTTGTGTAGAATGCAATACCAATGACTTCTCTTTTCTTTGACCTTCATTGCTAATTTTATTTTGAACTTGCACTTCTGGTGATGAAGCCGTTGAGGTCGGTGCTGCTACAATTAATGAGGGCGATAAATTCCCATAGTCTTGAAGAACTCAAGCAATATTGCTGATTTGTAGGAAATTGTTGAGATTTTTGTGCCCAATTAATGTTGCTTGGTCGACTTGAAGTTGATGCTTCTATCTTGTTAGTGTACTTCTCTGTGTTAGCATGGCTGCTATGGAGTTTCAAAAACTTGACAAGGGTTTTAGGCTACTGCAATCTGACTGTGCAGTGAAAGTGACCTTCCTGAACATCGAGTAAGGATGACTTGAGCAATAACTAGGTCCAAATCTTTAACCTTTTGCTTTTTCTTGTGGAACCTTGAAATGAAGTTTCCCAATGACTCGCTTCACTCCTATCTTATATTCAACAAAACCTGTAAATTTCTTACAGGTCCCTATGCATTGGAGAATTTCGTTATAATTATTCAATTGAACTTGACAAGTGAAGTAATCATCCTAGGTGATTGATAAGAAAACTACCCAAGGGTTGACACTTTCAATGTTATGAAAAGTATACTGTCATTCAATATGTCATTGATGTCTAGTAACCAAAACAATGAATTCGAAGTTGGTGACGTGGTTTACTGGGTTAATTCTTGCTTTGTATGAACCAAGATGTTGAATCTTGAATTTAGCAGCAACCTTCTCCTTTGCAATCTCCTTGGAAAAGATATTTTTATTTGTGATTTCTTCTCAGTGCTCCTCTCCACTCTGAGGAGGGAGATGTATCGTCCTCATCATAATTTGGTTAGTTGGTCTCATCATCTATTGAAGTGGACGGTAACCTTTTTCACCATATTTTACTTCTGATTAGTGAATTAGTCGACTCCTCTAATAGCAATAACCTTGGAGTAGTTTATGGAATTTGCTCCAAGGTTCCTTGAAACCCGTCTTCCATCTATGCTAATCGTCTCCTAGTGGTCACAAACTTTTGGTTCTCCATGTGGACAAAAATTTCTTTAGTTGCTTTTTTGTAATTCTCTGTTCGTTCACTTTAGTTTGTATTATATATCCATATTCACCACGTCTTTGATGATGTTGAATCTTGAATTTTTTGTTTGTAAATTACTTGAAAAGTTACCTAGCCTGAAGGTAAAAACAAGAATATAAAAGAGAATTGTAGAGTTAGAAGTGCAGGGATTTTTACTAAAGAAGTTTCATGCAAGAATTTAATAGATTTTTTATGATTGTATTAGCTTGGGCTGTTTCTGTGATCTCTTATTTTAAGATTTGGATTGGGATTTGAATACTTTATAATAGCTACATAATAAGTTGCATGAATAATTAAAAGTATAAATCATTACCCACCAATTAGTCATAAACTATAAGAGGTGTATGGCCAAAGTATTAAGTCAATTTTGTAGTCATATGGCTGGGATGAAGCCTTTGATTCTCTCAAATAAGTTGCCAGGCGACCATTTTTGAGCTTGGTGGTTGACGAGTTAATAAATGTCTAGTGAGTATTTCATGAGCTCGGGTCGCAAGTTCATCTCGAACTTTGAGTGCGATGGACAAATTTGTCATCTTTTACGGCGAGTACACTTCATAAGGTTGGGCAATTTTACCCCTGGTGTGTTTGGGCGTAAAGATGAGTCAAAGAAGGCACGTCATATTTTCATTGTTATCTCTTTTCAGCAAAAAAAGGGGCTACTCATAAACTCTTATTCAAAGTGTACTCATGAGCTGTTATGGTTCATGTTTGTTGATGTATTTAAATTTGAAAATGAAATCTAGAAGTTATTTCCGGCTTTTCTTACAGTCTGTACCACTTCAAAATGCTAAAACTATTTTTTAATGGTTTCATGGTTGTTGCTGACGCATATATGATTAGCCTTTGAATACATATTTTAAGAGGGAAAATGTATGGAAATTCAAAGATTGAGGACACTGCTCTTCCACCTTGAAATTATTCTTTAGCCATTTCTAGTTTCCTCTGAAGTTTGCTGTAGCACTTGTCACCCAACATTCTGAGGAAGGGAACTTAAATGGCTATAACAGCAAAGTTGTTCCTCAATATGTTTAAAAAAAAAAAAAAGTCATCTTTGTTGAATCATTCGCTGAAAAAAGCATACTAGATGCGTTAAATATGCTATTAGGGGATTTTTCGGGTGATTTGAAAGTCACTGTAGTTACTCTTAATAAGCAGACATTATGTTTTCTTACTTGAAATTTTACCTTTTGGTTTCAATTGGCCATACTTCTCTTGCGGCATTAAGTAACATCATCTAACCTTCTCACCATCTTTATGATAGAAAGGACCGTCAAGACTGTTCAAAACAGAATATGAAACAAAGATTATTGCAATTTAGGCTGCCCCTAAGGGCCTATTTTGTTCAATATAATGCCTGGGAGGCTGAGCTTCTGCAAGCATTAATATGCCTGGATACTTAAAAAAAAAACGCTTTCATGCATATTGATGAATTGGGATGATTGAGGAAGCTGTCCCCAACTTAACACACTAATAATTTGCATATCATACTGACCTGTGGGCTAGGGCTGAACCGGCTCAAATGGTTCAACAAGCATGTGATCGGTCCAGTAGGGAGACTGACCAGCCGGCTCTACTTAGGGCCGAGGTTTGCTGCCCCCCTCATAGTTATCTCTACTATAAATATGTCGTTTTGGTATTTAGGGTTTATTTTTTCTTGATTTCTGATTTCTTTCTACGTTTCTCCCTTGTTAGGGCTGTATCCGATGAGAAGTGGTGCTCAGACTGTTTCTTGCTCTGAAGTGGTGACTATCTCTACCTAATCTCCAATGTTTACCTCTCCCCTACTCGTTGCCCTTTAGCCTACATCCCCCTTTGCGATTCCAGCTGCTGATTCCCAGATCACCCAGTCCCCATATCTGTTGCTACTGCAAACTGTACCAACCCCCTTTCTGCTTGCCGTCAACGTCTCCCTGCTTCCCAACTGTGTCGCAAACCCCTTCTATCCACTTCCAATTGCAGCCACCACCCGTTACCCCTATCCTACCACCACCGAGGACCCTTTCTATACCCTCCCATCGTCTATGGTTTTTTTTGATTCCCAAATCCCCTATATGTTGCTATGAAAAATTCCACCAGCGCCCTTTTTGCTTGCTGCCAACATCTCCCTGCTTCCCTACTATGCCGCAAACCCCACTTCCTGCTCTCCAGGTGGGCCGCAAACCCCTGTTACCCACTTGCAGTTGTATCTAAAACCCTTTAGCCCTTTCCTACCACACTGAGGACCCTTCCCATACCCCTCCCACCTTCCACTACTTTTCCTGATTCACTTTCACCACTGTCTATGGGTTGTTCCATCCGGCCCTAGTGGGAATCCATATTTAATTTTGTTCTCTTTTCTTATTTTCCTTCTTGATTGTAACCCATTATTTTGAATACTAAAATTTGTTTTCCTATCAGATTTTTGATAAAATCCAGTATTATTTTGTGCCAACGCTAGTTTAGCCTTAATCTTATCCTAGTGTTTCTTAGCATCCGACTCACTCCCACCAAAAAGTTTTCTTTCCTATCTTCAACCACCATTTTCAATCCCCAAACTCTAGTCATGCCAATAAGGAGATATATGCCGGAACCTACTCGAGATTAGATACAGTGAGAGATCCATCAGCTTCAATAGAGGCTCGCGGAGATTGATGATGAAATCCAGAGCAAAATTACCCTTGATCATGATCAAGAAAGTAGAAGTGGAGAGAGACGAGAATCTGAATCCCTTCTATAGGGACAACTAGTAATGAGGAAAACAGGCCCGACGCTTTAGAATTCAGTATCAGTGGAGGCTGAGAGAGTAGGCTATATATGGAGGACACTGGGTTTTTGGTATCAAAGTGGACCTATCAGAATTTTGATGGATTTCATTGGATGACTACAATTAGTTGAGAAGATTTTTGAGTACAAAGAAGTACCGCAGCATAAAAGGGGAAGCTTGCAGCCATCAAGTTGTAAATAAATATCTCTTTGTGGTGGGAAAACATCTAGAGGCAGAGAAAAAGAGAAGACAGTGATAAGATTACCAAGTTGGAGAAAATGAGGAAGAAGATGCAGAGAGAAAACCTACTACATTTTCATCAGGGTACGTTTCTGAGAATTTTTGCAAATGAAGTATGAGTTGGTCGAGCAAGTGAACATATCATAGCCCATTATTTTGGGGTCCTGAAACCCGCTATCAGCAACATTGTGCAGCTTCAACTGTATTGGTCATTGGAAGATTCTCAGACCTTAGCTTTGAAGGTGGAAAGACAACAGAAATAGAGTAGACAACAACCCTCAGTCAGACAACGAACCTAATTTAGATAATCACCTGTAGCTACAGTCGCTGACAAGGATACACCTATAGGAGTTGGAAAGACGGGACAGAGAAAGAATATGACAGACCTGATTGGAATGAAGTTGGAAAAGTGTAGCTCACCCAGTACAATGCCTGCTAGGAGATGTTTCAGATATCACAACTATGGACACATCGCTTTCACTTGTCCCACGAGCCAAGTTGTTTAGTTCACAGAGCAGGGTGTCGTCGAGGAGGTGGAGGAAGAGGAAGCATAGGAGAATCTAAAGGTGGAACTTCAGCTCCATGGGGACTAGGGAGAGATGCTTGTCATACAGAGAATCTTACAGGCTGAGCCAACAAATGATCATTCATGGCTGAGACATTATTTTTCGCACCATTTGCACATTAAAGGACAAATTTGCGCTTTGATTATCGATAGTGGGACCTGTGAGAATGTAATACCACATTGATAATGAAGAAACTTGTATTACCAACACAAAAACATTCTCAATTCAACTCCCTTACCTGGTTGAAAAGGGGAAATGAGATGCGCGTAGATCAGCATTGCTTGGTTAAATTTTTGATTGGATCAGTTATAGGAGCAAGTGTGCTGGGACGTAGTTTCTATGGATGCATGCTTTATTCTGTTTAGGAGGCTATGGTTGTTCGATTGGGGATAAATTACAGGAATAACTGACGTGGTATTAAGTATAATTAGCTTAAAATTTTTGGCACCACTCCTAGGCATAGAACCTCTAATTTAGTATTCCTCCCTCATGATATTTCTACATAAAATTATCTATTTCTTTTATTTGGTATCTTCTACCATTTTTTGAGCATGCCTAAACCACATTTTTTTACTATTTTATCTTCAATATATAAGAGTCCTACCATTCCTCTAATTTAATGTTTTCACAATTTTGCTTCACAGTTCAAAACATCAACCTTAAAATTTGAATTTTTTCCGTACTCAAGTTGCTGTAATGACTACTTTATTGCCAAGACATGATTCCATGTAGCACAATTGGCTCATTAGAGTTTGTTTTTTTTAATTCTCTATTATTTTCTTGATTTGCTATGTGAGAGAAGGTCCGTCATACGGTACCTTTAGGTGTTTAAAGCATAGGCCAGCTTTGATTATGACCACTACGAACAATTGGTCTTGATTCAATGCGAGATTTATGCCATTGTTGAATTTAATACTTTTTCAAATTATGCTCATTAGAGTTTGTTTACGCGATGGAGAAAAAGGATTCCTGTAGCCGACCCCACTTAGTGGGATTAAGGCTTTGTTGTTGTTGTTGTTGTTGCTGTTTTATGCTCATTAGAGTTTGTTTCTTTAGTGCTCCTTTATTTTCTCCAGCCGTGTAGTGCCCTTGAGTGACTTTTTTCATTTTTAGTCACCTAGCACGAATGCAACTGTTTGGAACTCTGATAAAGGAACTACCTGCAGTGACGGATGGGGGTACTATAATAGAATCTCAAAATGAAATGGCTGGAACTGTGAAATCTCTGAAACAGAAGACTACTAAAGCCGAAAGACGTGCCATTCAGGAGGCTCAACGTATTGCAAAATCAGCAGCCAAGGAGGTTGGTAAGTTTTTTGTTAATTATTTTCTTTATTTTCTGAGCACTTATTATGGTTGTGCTTTTTTGTATTAAATCTGCTGTTGCCTGTGTCAATTGATGGTTACCGTGGTCACGGCCTCATATAGTGATTTTATTTCTTAAAAAAACTTTTCACAGGCTCGTTAATGGTTATGTTTATTAAAGAAGAGAAAAGGCTAGCGGTTACGTAGATGTGCCTCTTTTCCATGTTTTAAAGCAGAAATATCCACCTAGCTTTCTCACTTTCTTCTAGGAAATGGCACTCTTTAACGACAAATACAAGTTTTGTACTTGCTGATTTCCATTTCTTTCATCCATGCTTTGTTTCTTTGTGTTGTTGCAAAGAGTTTTACAATGATTTCAAAACCCTCAATTGCTACTTGTTGAGGCAATTTTGCAGCATTATCTGAGTGTAGGCCTGTGTATGCATCCATTCATTGGTGCTTGTCTCATGTGAATGAGAATGTTTATCAGAAGATTAGTCCCCACCATGTCTGATGAAATTAATTAATTTTTTATGATAACTGTTCCTTGAGTAGGTCTGTTAGAATTATTGAGTTTTACTGGCGCATTCCAGGACTTCAATGAAGCATGGAGGCATTTTGTATATGCATCTTTAGTAATCCGCAGGATCCTTACTATGTTATTGCCTTTTAATTTTTGGTGGTTTTATCAATGCAGTATAGATTCTTGTGTAATGAATGAAAATGATTGGTTGTTTTAAAAATAATAGGTTATATTTGTGATTTTGAAGAAATCACAAATATGCTCTTAGAAGTATTTTTAAAATTGTCAAAATTTACTCTTATCTTTAATGTTCAACGGATTATTCATGTTATAGAAACAGATTTCTCTATTTTAGTATTCACTTGTTCAAATTAAAGAATAAAAAATATAGAGGGTAAAATGGCAATTTTGGAGAAATTACAAATTTATCTTCCTTTACTTTCCCAATTGTGGATTTTACTGAATTTTTCATTTGTTGATTATTAATTATGTGAAAATAAATTCTAGGAACTTTTATTAGTTTGAATTTTTGAATTTAAAGGTTTAAAAGTCAGGAAGTGTATATTTGTAATTTTCTCGAAACTATAATTTACCTGTTATTTCCCAACTATTCTGAAGTAAAAATCATTGTTCTGATATTTTTTGAAAAGCCTTACAAAGAAGGTTCCTATCATATGTTAATCCTTGTTATTTATTATTGATTCCCTCCATCATATGTCGGTCTAGCCACTATGATTTTGATTGCATAATTAAAAGCAGATCAAATTTTTTAAATTCAACAATTTCAAATTTCTCCTGTTTTTTAGAGAAATATGTAAAGTTTTTTCTACTTCCAATGCTTGGAAGCTCATCCTTTTAACATATAATATTTAGAAATGTATAACAATCTGCTAGATACAGTACCATATAGGCAATACAAGAGGCAACACAACATCTGCTACTTGGGAAAAAGAAACAAAAATGATTTTTTGTTACATTTGCCGAAAGAGATTGAATTAGGAAATAGATCTACAACTCATTTCAGCAAAGAAGGTTGACAAGATATTATCAAAACTTTTCAGGAAAAAACTAGAAGAATGTATGACAATATTCAATTAAAGAATAAATGTGATCAACTAAAAAATTATCGGAAATTTTGGAAAGAGCTAAAAAGCGGTTCCACCGGACTCGGTTGTGATCCGATTAAAAACACCATTGATGCTTTCGATCGAATGGTAGGAAAAATTATCTTCAAATAACAAGTAATTCCATTTCAATTATTTATAGAAATTGTCACTATGACTCTTCCTTTTGATTGTTCAAAATGATAGGTTGTGCCAAATACTATGAAATTTAGGTATGGTAGCATTGAGCCCGAGCTGGAGGAGAAACTTGATATAATGTTTAGCGGTGTTGCTATAATGGGTGGCCATGCCTGGACTTCTCAAGAATCACAGTAACATAATGACATCCCAAATGAACCAATTCAGAGATCAACGCACGACATTAATGAACCTAGTGAATCCAGTTATGCTAGGATGCTTTCTTTTCTAAAAGCAAGGGCAGGTCGAAATAAAAAGATTGGCTCCACATATCTAAGGAATCAAATATCAGAGTTGGCCACGACATGTACTAATTTATCTTCTGAATTTAACGCCACTAATCCTTCATCTTTTTCTGAAGATTTTAGAGCAAACTGCAGAAATTTATGAAGATATGTTGTTATATCTGTACTTCATGAAACTACTTGAACATCCCGTCATGAGGGAGTTATTCATATCTATGGCACCTGAGCAGAGGGTTCATTACCTGCACTAGTTTTGCAAAAATCACATTAACTAATCTATATTATTTCTATATTTCTATAGTGGAGTCTACTTATTAGGTTTTGTATTTGTAAAAAAAAAACTACTCTAGTAGTTAATCTTATGGTGAAGAGAACATTTTATTGGTGTACGTTTTTTATGGTAGAATAGTTACTTATTGTACTGCTTTTTCTTTGTTTGGCGATGATGATACATGGACTAGATTGTACTGTGATGTTGTCATTTATGCTTATAATATAAATATGTGAAATGATACTAGTCTTGATATATTGTCTTGCAGTAATGTTAATTTTTTTTTTGTAATGGATGCTATCAATAGAGGACGTAGAAAACGCTACTGACAAATTATTACAGCGACTATTTGTCTGCTGAACGAATACTACGAGTTACATATTTCTTGGACTCCATGAATGACCTCAACTTTCACGGGGACAAATGGACAGGTGAGATGCTTGATGGTCATCCAACGAGGTTACATAACATGTTTCACATGAGTCAAGTGATCTTCACTAACCTTTCGACTGAGCTCCATACTAGATATGGTTTTCATGGCTCTTCATGAATGACTTCACGGGAGGTATCAGCTATAACATTATATTTTTTGTCGTCTAATCAGTTTATATGAGCATGTTGTGAGAGAGTTTAACACTCGTCCAAAACCATTAGTAGATACTTTTCAAATTGCTTGAATGCTTTGGTATGCATGCTTTCCGAAGTCATAAGATCTGAAGATCAACTTTCCAAAATATTTTAAGAGAAATTTTTACGTGATCATCGATATGTCATACTTCAAGGTATGTTTCATGCACACTCATTTTCCAGAGATAAACTAATTATGTAATCAAAGCCATAGTAAATGTAATGTATGATTGTATTGGTGCCATTGATGGGACACATGTTGATGCACGCCTGTCAAATACTGATATGGTTGAGTACATTAGAGGATGCAGTTCACCTACACAAAATCTAATGACAGCCTACGATTTCAATGTGTGCTTTTCATTCATGATGGCTGGGTGGCCCGGAAACATTCATGATAGTCGGATTTCCAATAAACGATGCAACCCTCTCCTTCAACTACTTGTTTTCCTCCATCAAAACATCCAACATCTCCTTTGAATCCTTCAACTCAACGACATAACTATCAGACTTGAGTTTGAGGTGATCCCTAATCATCTTGAACCCTTTGGAGGTCGGCTTCGACTTTATTGTGAGCTTTTGCTAAGGAGACTCAGACTTATCTAGTACCAACCTCTGAAGATGGGTTGCTTGCGTCGCCATTGATGGAATCGGGTTGAGTGATTCAAGATCTCCCGACACTCATTTTTTTCAGGGTGCGATCGAAGTTCTCAGGCCAGGTCAATTCCACCAAGACTGGCAGGATCCCCTCGGTCTCGTCAGAATTGGTGAACCAGTCTATTTAGGTTTCCGACAGATTGAACCGTAGGTCACTGCCAACCCATAACCTCCCTCCCCCCTCCTTTGCTGGGAGCTTTTTGAAAGAGAGGGATGTCCAAACCTTCCACCGACTCTTTCGTCGCTAACGGAATGCATCCCTTTCGAGGGATGCTCAAGGATCGTAACTGAAGGATGGAGTAGAATCGGTCAGAGAGACCGGGTTAGGGCGACTGACCTTTGATCTCTCTGAGAATTCAATGAAAGACGGTCTAGCCGCCCGCGAATCCAGTGGAAGGGCAGTGAGTGGAGGACCATCAGTCGAGCCGGAGTCGATTGGTTGGGTTGTCCTTTGCAGGGAAGTGCTTGATCCCCTCGACTCCTTTTGAGGCTTCTTCATCAGAAGCAGGTTTCTTGCCTTTGCTTTTTCCTGCATAATCGAGTAGGATCAAGCAATGATAGTGACTTCACCAGTAACGGTGTTCTGAATAATGACTAAAGTCTTCGACTAGGAAGTGACAAACTTAGCACCGCTGGTGTCAGCCGTCGTAGTGGCATTACCACAAGGAAGCTGACCCTCTAAGAAATTACCTTCTATAAGATTACCTTTGGACGGGGGAAGCTTGAGTCTTAGCTGCTTGGGAAAGTTCCACAACATTGGAAGCCAGCTATTGGTCCTATGTTATCTCACTCTTCAGGACCCTTGTCACATTTTTTTCGGTGGTGTGCTGTGGAATTGAGAGTTGACGCCATGTCATCATCGTCTCGGTTGTGCGCAGTTCCTTCTGCAGAGATTGTCTTGTGTCTCGATGTATCCGTTGGGTTGGTATAGATTCCTCAGCCGTCGGAGCAAGAGCCAATCACAAACTACTTTTTCCAATCCTTGATTTTGTTATTAACTCTAAGTTGTTGGAGTTTCTTTCTGGCGGAGAACATAACAAACCTATCCTTATTGACCTGAAAAGAATAAGTGGCTGAACAGGTCGATCGACGAAGGAATTGATTCCCTTCGACAGAAGAGCACGAAGGTCATAATGGCAGTGACGGAGTTAGGAAGGACATGTGCTGGGCTTACACCTTACCTGTTGCAGATGCTCCATAGTTCGGAGCAAAAAGGCAGTCAGGGCCTATTTGAATCGATCCCTATAAAAGAAAAAGTCTGAACTGTAGCTAGTTGTCGATCGTTTTGTCTCTCGAGCCTGCCGTAGTATGATACTCTTATCAAAGATTTCTTTTGCATCTTCTTCACGTCCACCGGTGTCAGGATTGAGGCATTGATAGCTGGATAAGAACCGAAGAGAGTGGGGGAGTATTTTGGAGCCATCATCGAAGGATCAAAAACACAGGAAATCAAAAGAAAAGCTCAGAGTTGGAAAAAACGCAAATGACAGTCACTGTCTCAAGCCCTATTTATAGTGCGAGCATGAATATCGAGGCGTCTTGGAATGACAAGTGTCACTAAACATCATGTTACATTTAATTAAATATTATTTATTACAAAATAACATGATTAAAATTTCAAAGGAAAACAATACTAAAAGGATCTTCCACCGCTTCAGCAGAGACATACCCCTATTGTAGCATCATCCGGAAAACCAACTCCTTGCCTAACCTAATCTACTTCATTCAGTCGACGTCTTAATAAACTCTACTCAAAACATTCGAATCACGAATGGGCCCTAACTCAGCCCATACATCGCTAGTGCACCTTGAAGTGCCACAATCTCTACCTCCAACGTCGCAATGTTGGCCGACCTACATTGGAGAGCAGCAACCTCTGCCTCCAACTTCGTCATGTCGATTGATCCACCTTGAAGCGCAACAACCTTTGCCTCCAGCCGCTCGCATTGAGCCAATAACTGCATAGGCGAGTCAGCAGGCTCTTTAGTCGAATTGGTCGATGTGACGACCATTTCCCTCATTCGGTGCTTCATTGAATCAGAGGACAATTGTCGACTCTCCAAATGCTCTTGGTGAGAACTGCTGAGGTGGTCGATCGATGTTGATAAATACTGATCAGTCAACTGAAGAGGTGCGATAATCAGATCTCGTGGATCGACTGCGGACGCCAGTGTAGAATCAACAACGATGTTCTTCGTTGGCCTCGTATTAGTACGGTTCTCTTGAGAGGCCGACTCATCTTCATTAAGAGTAAATCGAGAAAAATCTACATATCTAGAAGTCTGTTCAATTCAGAAAGAGTAACGGAGAAATCTTATGTTCCTTGAGCCGGAGGACATCCAGCCTTTTTCTATGGAGGCGGGGTAGAATCGATGGTCGCCTTTTCTTTTGACCTCCCTTGCTTACCCTTAGCTATTTCGGCAGGCAGAGCTGCTCGTTGGCTTTTCTCATCAATGACTTTCACGCTTGGGCCAGAAGTCTAGTCTTTCTGGTAGGGATCTACTTTGGGGGATTTCTTTGGCATGTGACCACCAAGACAGTCCGAGGAAGCAACATGGTCGACCGACTTGGGTTCAGGTGTCGATCGATTCTTAACTTTCATTTTTTTCTCTTCGACTATAGTCAAAGCAAGAAGTCAAAAGCCTTCCAAAGCTAATAGGAGAACTTCAACGTCTTTCTTACTCGCACAGTCTGCGATATTATCGCTCGAAGGATTAGAGAATGACGAAAGAAATGAATAAAGCGTAGGGCTATAAGCCTTATTTATAAAATTCATTGGGCACGAAAAACAAAGTAGAAATGATTATTAAATTAATTCCTTTGATTACTTGCCATTTGTTGCTTTTAATAATTTTTCTGTCCTTTTCGTGGCTATCATTATCAAAGTGTAGAAAAATCGAGGAACTAATATGTATAGGGCAAAAATATCGGCGCGAATCTCAAAGGGATCAGACGACCAAGGACAAAGACCCAGGCGATCAAAATTCTGAACCAATGAGTGAATATAGGCTGTCGGCCAGCTTTTTTTTTTAAAGATATTAAAATTAATGATTTAGTTTAATAAAAAAGGTATATGATTTTTGAAAGTAGTTTTGAATGTAGTGTATTTTAATTTTGAAAAATGAGACCGTCTGGATCTCATTTGTCCAGTAGTTTGCATAATCGTGCCTGGTGTCACAAATGATACACTTTCTCGAACGATTAATGTATCCTGCGACGGTAGACCCAATCATACGAACTAAGGGACTTGTGATATCCGACCGACAAGTTCCCCTACCTAATAGAAAGACTAGGTAGGGTTTATTTTATCTCGGTTCGAAGTTCACTATGATGCGAGCTCTCATAGTTAATTACATCTCAAATGACGTAGTGTCGACTGGAAAACTCTCGATAATGATCGGTGTTTCTGTCTTCAAGAATATCAACGTTTAGGTTTTCACGATGGGACAGAGAAAATAAAGTGGGAATGACTCAATATGGAACACTTATTTTCAGGAGTCCAAAGGAAGGAAAAGGTAGGGGATGTCACTGATCCGAGGTAAACCTCGGTGATTTCCCAGACTATCCTACTGTGCGGCTGCTTTTTGGAAACGATATTAATTAAGTGTTTAATCCTGCCAATTGTATTACACTTGCATAATACTCAATTATGCAAATAGTCCGCAGAGATATGAGGGTTTACGTCGTACCGTACAACCTCAGAACCTAAAGTGAGTTAAGACTTACGCTGAGCAACATGGTTACACAGACACCTAAAGAGAAAGTGATGATTTATGTTACGCTGGGCGAACTACCTCGAAGTCCTATAGTTTGGTTGTTTATTTATACTAGGAACGAGATTGTTGGAGAAGGTCCTCTTGTTGCTCGATCCAAGCTCCTCGTCATGTTGTTGTAGAATGTTTACCATCTCCGCTTGTGGTTTGCTCCATGCTCCTTGCTGTGCTGTCTACGGAGTTAGCTCCAACCTTCTTGCCGAAGTAGCAGCCCTAATGTTTAAAGTTCAAATAGTTTTGTCAAGTGTGTTCCAATGTTTTGGTGTCAAAGTTTGATTTTGTTTTGTTCTTTTTGTTTTGATTTCAGTTTCATTCAGGTTTTGCATGTAGAATAAACAGATTGCAGGTATGTAAAAAGTACTTGAAAAGTAAATTGCAGTAAAGTAGATTGCAGTAAAGTAAATTCATTGTAAATAAACGTTAATGCGTACGTAGACATCTATTCATCGCAGCGATTTGTATTGCAAGCATGATATCATTCGCAGGAAATTTAAATAAACTTACAAGCAAATTAAATAAAAAAAAAACCTAGCACGAAAGTCAGAAAAATGAGTCGTAGAAATCACAAATAAAACTTATAGTCACGTATGGAAGACCGGATTGGTGTGAGACGTCGGTAAAGCGGGGGCTCGTGAGTCGTGATCATGTCTATCCGACCTTGGACAAGAAGTTACTGAGCCCGACGATCTACGGAGGGTAGTCCTTAACCTCAATCCAAGTGACTAACTATGGACTTTTATAAATTTTATAAGAAAAAATCTTCAGTTTTCATGCAAAAAGTTGTTTAAGTTTTCATGCAGAATTTTTTTTAACAGACATAAGAGATTTCTTTTTTTGTTTTATTTTTGTAAGTACTTTGCAAAATAATAGAGTCCACCGGCTAGTCACTTTAATCGTCTTGGGATTACTCGACGACCTAAGATCGTTGGTGAAACGATCTCACTGAGAGTCGGCGAATAGTATCATCAGTCATTTCCTCTCCTCTTATGGAGGGTCCTCGATATAGGAGATACTTATTCTAATTATCCTCGTATCCCTCGTATAACACACATAAAGCATTATTATCATTGCTCTCGCCACCTGGACCTCGCACTCGCACCGGTCCGATGATCCATATGTGGCATTAAAATATCCCAAATTGCAAGGAAGATTTGAGCGCAAGATTCAAGATCAAATCCCGGAGAATTGGGTTTCATTATTGGTTAAGTTATTTTAGGGAATTCCACAGTTGATTTAATTAGGGAAGTGTGAACCACGTCTCGGTGCGTCCCCGTGTCTATTGTCTTAATCAGTTAGTGAATTAGAGTCAGGTGTCTAGTTTCACTGTGCATTCGAAGATTGGGTGAATGACCTCTCACCTAGGGTATGCTCCTGAGGTCTAGGAAGCCTACAATAAAGATTAAGTGGGTGAACTCTCACCTAAGGTATACATTTAAAATCCAGTGAGCTTACGCTGTGGATTAGGTAGATGGAGTTTCACCTAAGGTGTGCACTTAAGACCCCGGGAGTCTTCACTGTGAGTTAGGTAAAGGGGATTCACCTAAGGTGTGCACCTAAGACCCAGGGAGCCTTCACTGTGGGTTAGGTAAAGGGGATTCACCTAAGGTGTGTGCTAGAGGGGGCTTCACCTAAAGTGTGCACCTAAAGTCTAGGGAGCCTACACTGTGGGTTAGGTTGGGGGGGGGGGGTTTCACCTAGGGTGTGCACCTAGGGTCTAGGAAACCTATACTGAGGACTAGGTGGATAAGCATTCACTTAGGGTGTGCGCCTGAGGTGCAGAAACCTATACTCTAACCTTCGTACTCGAAGTGATTTAGAGTGTTTTACTATTCCTCAAGTTAAATCAGAAATTCTCTTTTTTTTGACATAACTGTTCTAAATAATAATAAAATAATAAAATAAAAAGACGAAAAAAACAGAAAAGGCCGGCTCACTTCCAAAACTAGCAAAATCCAAGAGGGGGAGAAAATGCAAGTGAACCGGGCCTAAATCGCGATCTTAAGACCTCCAACGACTCGAGGCAGCAACTAGCAAGCCTATGCAGCGATTCTATGATCTCCTACGGCTCAGGGCAGTGACTAGATGCTCCAAACAACGATCCTAAGCACTAGGTAGTGATCCTACGGCTTATAGACGCTCCAAACAGTGGTAATTAGCAATGGACAACACCAGGCAGCACCTAAAGGCTCCAAATAGCGCTCCTATGGTTTTAAAACACTTCAAACAACAATTAATTGGTTTTAGAAAGCACTTTCTAGGCTCCTACAACAGCCAACAGCACTTAAAAGCCTTACACAACAGCTTCTAAAGGCTAGACAGCATCTCCAAACAACTAATCAACACTTTCTAAGGGCTAGACAGCACTTTCTAAGGGCTAGACAACGCTTCTCACAGCAAACAACCGCTTTCCCACAGCTTTCTGCAGCAAACAACAGCCCTCACAGCACTCCAAACAGCACTTGTACTCACGGGAAAGCAATCCTACGACCTCTAGACGCTTCAAACAGCAGCTCTAAGCGCTAGGTAGTGCTCCTATGGCTTCTAGACGCTCCAAACAGCGGTTCTAAGCATTGGACATCAATCATTTGAGACCCAAACAGCAATAAGAAACATTACACAGCAATTTTAAAGTCACCAACAACTCCAAACACACTCCGGACAGTCACTAAGAAGTCCAAACAGCAATCTAAAAGCCCCAGACAACCGCTACGAAGCCTAGACAGCACGCTAAAACAGTCCCGGACAGCTCTTATAAAGCCCAATCGACGGATCTAAAGCCTCAAAAAAAAAATAATAAAAAAAAAACAATGGATGAAATAGCATTTAAATGATTCATAAAGCCCTAAAAAAAAGTGAGGGATCGAGTAAGGGCAACCTCGAAATGATGTTTAAAACAATCCTAAAATCATGCATATGTTGTTTCAAATCAACCCATCAAGCTTTCTAACGTTTGCGTGTAGCAATGTAGAACTTTCAGATTTTAAAAGACGAAAAAACAGAAAAGGCCGACTCACTTCCAAAACTAGCAAAACCCAAGAGGGGCTTTACCTAAGATGTGCACCTAAAGTCTAGGGAGCCTACACTGTGGGTTAGGTGGGGGGGGGGGGGTTTCACCTAGGGTGTGCACCTAGGGTCTAGGAAACCTATACTGAGGACTAGGTGGATAGGCATTCACTTAGGGTGTGCACTGCAGGGTCTAGGAAACCTATACTCTAACCTGTACTCGAAGTGATTTAGAGTGTTTTACTATTCCTCAAGTTAAATCAGAAATTCTCTTTTTTTTGACATAACTGTTCTAAAAAATAATAAAATAATAAAATAAAAAGATGGAAAAAGCAGAAAAGGCCGGCTCACTTCCAAAACTAGCAAAATCCAAGAGGGGGAGAAAATGCAAGTGAACCGGGCCTAGATCGCGATCTTAAGACCTCCAACGACTCGAGGCAGCAACTAGCAAGCCTATGCAGCGATTCTATGATCTCCTACGGCTCAGGGCAGTGACTAGATGCTCCAAACAATGATCCTACGGCTTATAGACGCTCCAAACAGCGGTAATTAGCAATGGACAACACCAGGCAGCACCTAAAGGCTCCAAATAGTGCTCCTATGGTTTTAAAACACTTCAAACAACAATTAATTGGTTTTAGAAAGCACTTTCTAGGAGCACTTAAAAGCCTTACACAACAGCTTCTAAAGGCTAGACAGCATCTCCAAACAACTAATCAACACTTTCTAAGGGCTAGACAACGCTTCTCACAGCAAACAACTGCTTTCCCACAGCTTTCTGCAGCAAACAGCAGCCCTCACAGCACTCCAAACAACACTTGTACTCACGGGAAAGCAATCCTACGACCTCTAGACGCTTCAAACAGCAGCTCTAAGCGCTAGGTAGTGCTCCTATGGCTTCTAGACGCTTCAAACATCGGTTCTAAGCATTGGACAGCAATCCTCTGAGACCCAAACAGCAATAAGAAACATTACACAGCAATTTTAAAGTCACCAACAACTCCAAACACACTCCGGACAGTCACCAAGAAGTCCAAACAGCAATCTAAAAGCTCCAGACAACCGCTACGAAGCCTAGATAACACTCTAAAACAGTCCCGGACAGCCCTTATAAAGCCCAATCGGTGGATCTAAAGCCTAAAAAAAAAAAAAACAATGGATGAAATAGCATTTAAATGATTCATAAAGCCCTAAAAAAAAAGTGAGGAATCGAGCAAGGGCAGCCTCGAAATGATGTTTAAAACAATCCTAAAATCATGCATATGTTGTTTCAAATCAACCCATCAAGCTTTCTAACGTTTGCGTGTAACAATGTAGAACTTTCAGATTTTAAAAAATAGTATACTAAAGCTTTGAAACATCTGCAAACAATCACATGAAACACTCAGATTTAAAAGCTTATGTTACCAAAACTTTCTCAAGGCAGGTGCCCTAAGCATTGTATAACTCCTTAAGCATGCAAAGACACCCTTAAAATAGAGGTGCTTCTATCCTAAAGCCAAAGATTTTCAGGTGCTAGACATGTAAATACATACGAGTTGAGCAGCATGCTTGTAAATCTTTTAATATTTTAAGGAGAAATCATCACAACTGATTATGATTCATATTTAAGCATTTGCTGCAAAAGTCAATTTAAATTTAAGCACTTCAATCCATACAATAAGCAATATAAGCTTTGCAAGAGACGAGAAAGCTGTAGAATCGGGTAAATTAAACGAGTTAGAAAAATACGACCTTGATCGGAGGAAGCGCAGGCAGTTGCAGCGAGGAGGAAAATCCGAGTCTTTCGATCTGTGGTGCAGAAAGTAGCAGGCGAGTGGCCCGGGCTTGCTCAGTGCAGGGAGTAGGCGAGCCGAGCGAGAGTCTCCAGCTAGCGAGAGCTTTTGTGCAGGGAGGCGAGTCGAGTGGAGGCCTGTCGCGAGGAGGAGAGGAGGCGAGGAAGATGGTGTCGAGCAGGAAGGCGAACGTCTCGAGCGGTGGGTACCAACGCCGAGCGTCTGAGAGAGGCGGTTCGGTGCAGGGAGAAGAGCGAGCGGGGGTCGGAGGTGAGAACGGCTGGGCGAGGGGAAGGCGACGCGAGTGCGTGCAGGACAGGGCCTAGCAGGAGGGCTTCTGCTTGCGTACGAAAGGGAAGCAGGCGAGGGTTTCAGTGGTGAAGTAGAGGGCGATGGTCAGCGATCGAGAGACGAGTGATCGAGTCCCCAATCCCTGTCTCTGTCTAGGCCAATTAGTATATTCGAATATGTGCGAGCCGTTTCGGAACAACGTTGGCGTGGAGAAATTAATAATTTCCTTTCCTGCAGACGATTTAATTGGAAAATAATAAAATTTTTATATTTTTAATTAATACCAGTTTTAAATAACCCCCCTGAATTTTGAAGTTTAAAATTCGAAATCTGTGAGCTGATGCCTAGCCCTTATCGAGCCCGAGTTGAACCTGCGTTGAGCCCGGACCCGTGCCCTGCTAATAAAAAAATGCACACTGATTTTCGTGCCGGTCGCTCGAGCGTGGAACCATAGCTATGGGTGTCTATTCTAGCTAAAGTCGACGTTCCGGACGCATCCGTGTGGTCCGTTTCATCGTCCGGGTATGTCCGAACTAATTCGTCGCCGGTCGACCCGACTCAAGCCAAAATTATGTGCGGTGCAGTCAATGTGTGAAAAGTGGTGTTCGCGAGTGCGTGAGGTACTGAAGGTTCCCCTAGGGCCTGCCCCTATTTATGTAGGAACTCGACTTCTGGTTTCACGTGTCGGTCCTAATCAACTTAGCGCAATGCCGAGGATTTGTGACCGTACATGTGAGGCTCGAAGGAGTGAAGAATTGACTCGGATTTTCTAAGCTGTGTGGGCTCCGTACTAGTCCTCTAAAAGAGTCAGACAGTGGAAGCCTAAAGCTAGACCCTAGGCTCTAAAGAGAGACACAAAGACCTCATCCAGAAATGAGGTCTACATAGGCATATAATATTTGATCGACCAGCCAGAATCAATCGACCGACATACCTGGCGACCCACAATTCTGGTGACCGGTGGACCCATCGGGCAAGATAAGTCGATTGAATGATCAAATGATTTTGATCGATCCACTTGATCCCTCGATAAAAGTTATCTGATCGATCGATCTGACCGGTCGATCCGGAATTTCGGGCGAACGACAAATATCATATTTTCTTTGTATTATAATTTAGTTTTCATTCAACAAAATTCAGTTATTTGGATAGTTATCACAACTGCTCCCTCCTTTTTGTAACTATATTTTAAGGCCTCTATAAATAAACAGTCACAATATAAATAAAGACGGAAGTTTTCTCTCACTCGATTTTCCAACTCTCTCACTTCTCCTCTCAGCTCTATCTTTTGGGACGTGTTTCTCGAAAGACAATTTATGATCCAATAATAACTAATTGAATTTTTTAATATGATTCCCATGTTTAGGCTTTCAATTTTAGAAGGGCGAATGTCAGGATAAATTAACTGGCAAATTAATCGTCATCGAGGTGAGTACTCGTACTTTTAATTTATGGTAATATCTTGGTTCTCAATTTTTATGCAGTAGTAGATAATGATATTTGCACAAACTTTATTTTTATTTATATATTTTTCTTTATTGGTCATATTGTTAGAATTGTTTGTGGTTGCTTAATATAAAAGTTTAATGTATGTTATATAAAATATTTAAAATTGAATACAAGGAGCACATGAAAGCTATATTTATAGTGACAGCTTGTCTATGCATGATTGATTATGATGTAGTCACTCATTTATGATACTAGTGGGGGAATACTGAGGTACCCGTGCAAGTATAAAAAAAGATATTGATGTGTCTTACTTGACAATTTTTGATGATGCTCCTGTGCCGATTGTATAGCTTGTCTAATGCATGATTGATTATATTTATTGTGATAGCTTGTCATCAACATATACAATAAGTATATAGTGTGATTTTTATTTTGTTGAAAGAATACGGTATAGTCTACATTGATCTCTTTATATCTCATGCCCATAATGTCCTTTTTAAACTTGTCTAAACAGTCTCGAGGAGATTGCTTTAAGCAACACAATGATATATTGAGCCTACACACCTTTCCCACTATCTCCTGACTGGACTAAATCTTGGTGTTATCTCCATATGTACCTCCTCTAGTAACTCCATGAGGAAATGTATTCTTCAGATTGAGTTGGTGTAACCTTCACCCACGATTCACTGCAAGAGAAACTAGTGTCCTCACTCTGCTTATCTTTGCTACTAGTGCAAAGGTTTCATCTGTCAATGCCATATGTCTGATTGTACCATTTTGCCACCAATCGTTCTTTGTATCGCTCTACCTTTCCTTCTGGAGTTTGCTTCACTATGAAGACCCACTTGCACTCAACTGTCTTTTTCTCCTTAGGTAGTGGCACAATCTCTCATGTTTGGTTTTTAATGAGAACCATCATCTCTTCATGCATAGCTGCTTTTCACTTGGATCCTCTTTAGCAACCTGCCAACACTTGGGTATAGAGATAGTATCCAAAGATGCAATGAATGTTCCATGTTCCATCACAAGACTGTTGACCTCATTTTTGAGGTCTTTCATTTCCTCCTCCTTAGATCCTAGGATCTAGCACTGTGAATTCTTTATTTTGGACTCTCTTAGAGACGTAGGCTAGAATCCAACGTATTTAGAAATTCGAGCCATTTCTTTACTCCTCAAGTTTCATATGGACGGTTCTAAATCCTCGACACCTAGTCGAGTCGATTAAAGTCGACGTATCGAAACTCTTCGTCGAGTTCCTATAGGGATTTGAAAGACATAGTGGACCCCATCGCGTGCGACGTTTGACTTTTCGCCACGAGCAATATGTTTGACTATGGTTCTCGCCAGCGAAAACCGGTCATTAATTGCTTGTTAGATGGCTCCGGTCGAGTCGAAATAAATTCATTTTTGCGACGTTACGCAAATTTAATTTAAATTGATGCGACCGTCGGCGAACTTGTCCGAACGGTCCCGGATGACGAAACGGACCGCGCCGATGCGTCCGGAACGTCGATTTTAAGTTTAGGAAGCGACATATAACTTGATAGGGTTTCGAATCGACTCGATTTGCGTGCAAAATCGACGAATTTAAATAGAATAATAATAATAATAAATATTTTTTTATATAACAATATATATTAAATCTATTCTTTAACCTAATAACCTAATCCTACGGTTCACGGGCGCGGGCGCGGCACTCGTTCACCTTCTCCTATCTCACGCACGCGATTTTTTTTTTTTCTCCCGTGCCCTAGTTCTCGACTCCTTCTCCCGGTCTTACCGGCCACTTGCTTCGTTGCCGAGCCTTCATCGCCGGTCACCCCTTCCGGTAACCCTTCCTCGTAACAGATTTTCCCGCCCAAGTGCATAAGGTAACCTTCCTTCTTGCTAGTCGCGGTCGGTTTTCTCGCCTTTGTGGCGTGTTCTCCTCACCCTCGGCCTTCACCGTTGGTAAGAATCGCTACCCCTTGTTGGCTATAAATACCACTTAGAGCGAGAGAAATCGGGGGATTTTTTTTTTGTGCGAATTTTCCGGAGATCGCTTTCTTTCGAGTTCCCGTGATTTCTCATTTCCTTTCTAAGATTTCGAATTAACGAGTTCTTGGAGCTTCGCTTCGAGGCATCGACGGAGTTGGCAGTACACATTTATTTATTGTACAGTTCATTTACTTTCTTTATCGCATGCATTCCTTTACTCTTTGTATATACATTTACCTACATTTATACTTTTCTTTCATGCTTGCCTCTAGTGATAGGCCATCTAGGGCATGGTTAGTTTATTTTGATTATCGTTTACCTCGCATACTCGTATCTCGCTCTAGTGATAGGCCATCTAGTGCATGGTTAGTTTATTTTGATTCATCGTTTCTCATGCATACCCGTACTTGCCTTTAGGATAGTGCCCTTTAGGGCATGTTTGTTTTTCTTTTCTTTACACACATTTTCCCTCGCATATACCCCTAGGATAGGCCGTTCGAGGCATGGCCTTCTCTTTTCTCTCCTATCTTTATCCTTTCTCGAGACGAGACGACGGAGGATCGAATGAAAGATCTTCGATCGGATTTTCATAGATTTAAATAACATCTATAGGGCGTAGAGGTTGTCATTTGATACGACATAAATCCTCACACTATCTTTTGAGACTTCGATACGATCGTACATCGTACGATACAAGTCCTAAACCGTTTAGGATTCCGAGGTTGTCGTTTGGCACGACATAAATCCTCACATTTTTTTTGGGTCATTTACATATGACATGTAGATATAAATCCCAAATATCTAAATAATTTGCAAGATCGAAGTATAAATATAACTTCACCTTCCAAGATATAAAGCCCAATCATAGGTTAGTTTGAGATGTCACTGAAGCTCATTCAGTATCTTCGACATCTCCTACTTTTCATATCTTTGGATTCTGAGAATAACTGTTCAACATTGAACCATTCCCTTTGATTTTCCTACAACCAATCGTGAAAACTTAAACGTTGATATCCTTGAAGACGAAGCCCATGATCCTTATCGAGAGTTTTCTTATGTGATTTCGGTCGCCTAAGATGTAATTAACTATAGTGCTGCATTCATAGGTGAATTAGGAACCCGGATTAATCTAACCTCGCTAATCATGCGTTAGACAGTGGGAATTTGTCGGATATAAAATACGCGACCAAAATAGAAATCATAAACTTTTAAGTTTAGATAGTTAAGCTCTACTAACAAGTGGTACGCTCATCTTTTGGATGATGTGTCACTCGCAGTATCGTGCTCAACTATTTAAACTATTTGATATGAGATCTATCCTGTCTCGTTATTTTCAAAATAAAATAATATATCACCATTTTCAAAATCAAAATAAAATACTTTACATATTACATTAAATTTAAAATTTAAAATTTTATTTTCAAAAAATAAATAAGGAAAAATTAGCCGACAAAGACAAGGCATTGCTCCCACGTGTACTACTTTCTCACTATGCCTTGCCTCATATCTCCAGTATCTGGTGAGTCACCGAAGAGTGAGGTCACCTCCTTTGTGTAGTACTGTTCAAATTCTCTAAATGATACATTCATGCTCACAAACAATCTCTTATCTATCGAGCTCCAGCAGACATACCCCTTCTGGGTAACAGAATAACCTATGAACACACTTTTCATAGTTATGAGATCCAGCTTCTCTACTTATGACCGTTTTCCTTCATAAAACATACATATATATAAACACCTTCGATTTGAGCATCTCACTATTATCTCCTTTCAACATTTGACAAGGAGACGTTCAATCTAACACTCTCGATGACATTTTGTTGATAAATTGAGATGTTGTGAAAACAACTTGCCCTCATAAGTGCTTTGAGACATTCGTTGCGATCATCATGCTTAGGCAACCTCTAGAAGATATCTATTTTTCCTCTCTGTATTCCATTTTGTGCCAGTGTGTATAGACATTTTGTGTTGGAGGTGGATGGTGTAAGTGTCTCAAGTGTCAGAGAAGACCGAGACAAGAGATTAGCTGACACATGGGGTACTGCAGTCCTTATTCTCTCATTTTGCTTCCTTCTTCGTGTAGGCACCCTTAACTCACATTCAGCTTGAATCCCACCACCTCTAGGATTACTCTCCTCATTTTTGATTCCTTAATTGATTACAAGACAAGGCATTGCTCCCACATCACAAGACATAGCATTGCTCCCACGTGTACTACTTTCTCACTATGCCTTGCCTCATATCTCCAGTATCTGGTGAGTCACTGAAGAGTGAGGTCACCTCCTTTGTGTAGTACTGTTCAAATTCTCTAAATGATACATTCATGCTCACAAACAATCTCTTATCTATCGAGCTCCAGAAGACATACCCCTTATGGGTAACAGAATAACATATGAACACACTTTTCATAGTTATGGGATCCAACTTCTCTACTTATGACCGTTTTCCTTCATAAAACATACATATATAAACACCTTCGATTTGAGCATCTCACTATTATCTCCTTTCAACATCTGACAAGGAGACCTTCAATCCAACACTCTCGATGACATTTTGTTGATAAATTGAGATGTTGTGAAAACAACTTGCCCCCATAAGTGCTTTGAAACATTCGTTGCGATCATCATGCTTAGGCAACCTCTAGAAGATATCTATTTTTCCTCTCTGCTATTTCATTTTGTGCCAGTGTGTATGGTCGTTTTATGTTGGAGGTGGATGGTGTAGGTGTCTCAAGTGTCAGGGAAGACCGAGACAATAGATTAGCTGACACATGGGGTACTGCAGGCCTTATTCTCTCATTTTGCTTCCTTCTTCGTGTAGGCACCCTTAACTCACATTCAGCTTGAATCCTACCACCTCTAGGATTACTCTCCTCATTTTTGATTCCTTAATTGATTACAAGACAAGGCATTGCTCCCACTTGTACTACTTTCTCACTATGCCTTGCCTCATATCTCTAGTATCTGGTGAGTCACCGAAGAGTGAGGTCACCTCCTTTGTGTAGGATTGTTCAAATTCTCTAAATGATACATTCATGCTCACAACAGACATACCCCTTATGGGTAACAGAATAACCTATGAACACACTTTTCATAGTTATGGGATCCAGCTTCTCTACTTATGACCGTTTTCCTTCATAAAACATACATATATAAACACCTTTGATTTGAGCATCTCACTATTATCTCCTTTCAACATCTGGCAAGGAGACCTTCCATCCAACACTCTCAATGACATTTTGTTGATAAATTGAGATGTTGTGAAAACAACTTGCCCTCATAAGTGCTTTGAAACATTCATTGCGATCATCATGCTTAAGCAACCTCTAGAAGATATCTATTTTTCCTCTCTGGTATTCCATTTTGTGCCAGTGTGTATGGACGTTTTGTGTTGGAGGTGGATGGTGTAGGTGTCTCAAGTGTCAGAGAAGACCGAGACAAGAGATTAGCTGACACATGGGGTACTGCAGGCCTTATTCTCTCATTTTGCTTCTTTCTTTGTGTAGGCACCCTTAACTCACATTCAGCTTGAATCCCACCACCTCTAGGATTACTCTCCTCATTTTTGATTCCTTAATTATTACAAGACAAGGCATTGCTCCCACATCACAAGCAAGGCATTGCTCTTACATCACAAGACAAGGCATTGCTCCCACGTGTACTACTTTGTCACTATGCCTTGCCTCATATCTCCAGTATTTGGCGAGTCACCGAAGAGTGAGGTCACCTCCTTTGTGTAGTACTGTTCAAATTCTCTAAATGATACATTCATGCTCACAAACAATCTCTTATCTATCGAGCTCCAGCAGACATACCCCTTCTGGGTAACAGAATAACCTTCAGCTTCTCTACTTATGACCGTTTTCCTTCATAAAACATACATATATAAACACCTTCGATTTGAGCATCTCACTATTAACTTCTTTCAACATCTGGCAAGGAGACCTTCAATCTAACACTCTCGATGACATTTGTTGATAAATTGAGATGTTGTGAAAACAACTTGCCCCCATAAGTGCTTTGAGACATTCGTTGCGATCATCATGCTTAGGCAACCTCTAGAAGATATCTATTTTTCCTCTCTGCTATTCCATTTTGTGCCAGTGTGTATGGACGTTTTGTGTTGGAGGTGGATGGTGTAGGTGTCTCAAGTGTCAGGGAAGACCGAGACAAGAGATTAGCTGATACATAGGGTACTGCAGGCCTTATTCTCTCATTTTGCTTCCTTCTTCGTGTAGGCACCCTTAACTCACATTCATCTTGAATCCCACCACCTCTAGGATTACTCTCCTCATTTTTCATTCCTTAATTGATTACAAGACAAGGCATTGCTCCCACGTGTACTACTTTCTCACTATGTTTTGCCTCATATCTCCAGTATCTGATGAGTCACCGAAGAGTGAGGTCACGTCCTTTGTTTAGTACTGTTCAAATTCTCTAAATGATACATTCATGCTCACAAACAATCTCTTATCTATTGAGCTACAACAGACATACCCCTTATGGGTAACAAAATAACCTATGAACACACTTTTCATAGTTATGGGATCCAGCTTCTCTACTTATGACCGTTTTCCTTCATAAAACATACATATATAAACACCTTCGATTTGAGCATCTCACTATTATCTCCTTTCAACATCTGACAAGGAGACCTTCAATCCAACACTCTCGATGACATTTTGTTGATAATTGCGATGTTGTGAAAACAACTTGCCCCCATAAGTGCTTTGAGACATTCGTTGCGATCATCATGCTTAGGCAACCTCTAGAAGATATCTATTTTTCCTCTCTGCTATTCCATTTTGTGCCAGTGTGTATGGACGTTTTGTGTTGGAGGTGGATGGTGTAGGTGTCTGTTGACCTCACTTTTGTCGAGGTTTAGTTTTTCTCCTAGGATTTAGGGTTCTAGCTTTAGGAGCTTCCTCGACGATCTTAGATTCTTAGCAATGAGCCTACCTTGTTTTAGTTTGCTTGAACCACCTTTTTATTCTTTTGGAATCCCATACGAAATTCCGTACCTTTAGCTCATAGCAGGTTGGAATTAACGTTAGGAATCCATATTGAGTTCCTATAGGACCACGGACCTCAGGACGACCTTCGTGCACGTTCCTCGCACCACCGAGCACAAATTCCTCGAACTACGGCCTCGACGCTTTCAACCACCTCGCAGCCGAGTCAAGATCGAAGCCGGAATGCGGGACGAGCGACGTCGAGTCGACTTCGTAAAATGCCAGATTTGATGCACTTTTGACACGACCGTCGACGAGGTTGTCCGAACGACCTCGGATGACGAAATGGACTGCGCCGTTGCGTCCGGAACGTCGTTTATGCCTAAAATTGATATTTGATTTGCGACGATCGCCTGCCGGAGCGAAAATTGCGATTTTTTGGGCTTGATTTTAATAAAATTAATAATATATATATTTTTAAAAACCTATTTAATCTATCCTAAGCCCTAATCCCTACCCGTTCGATCGGCTGGCTGTCTCTCGCGCGTTCGATGGGGGCTCCCGTTCTCTGCTTCTCCCGCGCTCGAGCGCGTCTCTTCCTTGTAGCCGTTGCCCTCTCGAGCCCCGCGTGGTTCTCCCCATACCTGCTCGAGTGCTATTCTGCGCGAGGGTCACCTCGCGTGATCCCTCGCGCAGCCTCGTCCGCCGCTCGACTCCCGCCCTCGCCGCCGAGCCTCGCCTCACTCGCGACATTTTGTCGCCGCCTCTCGACCCTTCCCCACTCGCGCCCGGCTCTACTGTGCAAGGAGTGGCCTTCCTTTCCCTCCTCCGCCTATAAAGGCCCCGTTTTGGATGAATTTAGGGTTGGTTGGTTGGTTGCTCGCTTCTCGAGAAATTGGTGTTGGATCGGAGCCTAGTCTTCTTTGCTCTTCTTGCGTGCTCTACATTACCCGGTATGCCTTCCTCCCTTTCTCTCCATCTCGGTTCGGCCTAAGATGGCTGCGGTTTGTGGCTTTTGGCTTGTTTTCTTCCCTGCTTGGTGGTTCAGCTAAGCACTTATGTGCCATGGAACTTGATATTTATTTGCTTAAATGATAATATCTTATTTCCCCTCCCTGGTTGCATGCTAGTATTAGGATTTGGGAGCATTTTTATCACTTGAAGCATGTTAAGAATGAAAATGTGAGCCTATTCTGAAATATAGGTTTGGTTATTTGCTTGAAAAGGTGAAAATGGGGGCATGGCATTGGCTCCTCCCTCTCTCTTTTATGTTATCTAAGTCATGAAAAATATGTTTTAAAGCAAAGTATTAGCCTTCTTTTAGCATGTTGGGGTATGCATTCTAAGCCCCTCTTCTCACTTGTTTTCTAGCATGAACCATGGAGGAACTTGTTTAGCTTTTGATATATGTGTTCGGGGCTCACCTCTTGCTCGTTATGGCTCTCCTTCATCAAAGTTATATGCTAGGGAAAAGTTTTACTTTACTTTGGGAAGCCCCCATGTTCGTTCTTATGCTAAATGTATTGTGGCTTTTTACATTGTCATGGTGAATGTATGGAGGAGTTTTGCTTCAGCTTTACACTTAATTTGGTAGCCCAGATTTATTTTTACACGGAGGTGGATTTTGGTGGTTTTGTGAAATCTCATTTGGCTTCATTTGAGGGGCTCGGTTTTGCTTGTTTAACCCCTACCCGAGAGCGTGTTTTTGATGTATTGTAGTTGCTCCCTTTGCATTTGATGTGGGGGCTCAGTTTTGTGTTTTGCTGTTTTTGTAGTTGCTCCCTTTGCACCTGATATGGGGGGCTCGGTTTTTGTGGTTTTGCTGCTCCTGCAGCTGCTCCCTTTGCACTTGATATGGGGCTCGGTGTCGGCCGCTTAATTTAATTTATGTATATGTATGTATTTTTGAAAATAAAATTTTAAGTTTTAAAATATGAGAATGAGAAAGGACGGATCTCATTCGTTAAGTGTGTCTGGATGAACGAGCGTAATATCGCGAGTAACGCATCCGTTCCGAAGAATGGACACCCTACTCGACGATATCGCTCGATCAAATAAACCACAAAATTCATGACATCCGTTCTAGCTCGCGAACCTTTATGTGGACCGACAAATTCCCTATTTAATACAGAGAATTAAATAGGGTTTATATTATCTCGTGTCTTTAAAACTCCCTATGCATGGCACTCTATGCTTAATTACCCCTCAAACGACCGAAGTCACTTCGAGAACTCTCGATTTAGATCTCGGGTTTCTATCTTCACGAATTCAAAAGGTAGGGTTTTCAATGAAATTGTGATAATAGGAGATTCAATAGGTGAAAGACGCAATGTGAAACAATCATTTCTGGAGTCAAAGAGAGAAGGGTAGGGGATGTCACAGATCTCGAGAAAAACCTCGATAACGTCCCAGACTATCCTATGGTTAGGCTTTAAATTTTGAAAGTGATTTATTATAATTTCAATCCTCGCAAATTAATTATAGAATTACTTTCGCATAACGTCCCGATTATCGCAAACTACCCGAAAGACAGGAGGACTCACGTCAGTATCGGACGACAACCTCGAAACCTAAGCGAGTTAGAGGCTTATATCGCACGGGAAGACGCAGCGAGCGCTAAAAGAAAGGTGAGGATTTATGTCGTCTTAGGCGGATTACCTCGAGATCCTAAGGCTGTTGTTTAAGCTAAAGAAGGGGTTTTGTCGATGTCGACACGGGTTTCATTGAAGAAGATGGTCGTGTCGCCCACCGTGCTCCAGCTCCACGTCATAAGCAAGGTCATGATTTAAATTAAAGTTTAAATTAAAGTGGACATACGCAAACCATTTATTTCATTTTATTGCAGTGAGTGTGATAGCAATGATGACAAGTAGTAAGAAGAAAGTAAGAAAGGAGAGCATGCTTATAGTGAATAACATAAAAGACCTATCACAAATGCAGATGCTAGCTCTAAGCGTAAAACATGCTAACCAAGCGAGAATAACATGCTACGACAAAGTAAGACATGCTAGCAATGATGCTGTATCGAAAGTAAGAACTAGCATCAATGAGGATATATGCTGAAAAGAACATGCTAAACACGTATAAACCGAAAGTAAATTGCGCTGACTAACAGTAGATATGCTCGAAAAGTAGAATACGTAGAACGAAGAAGAAAGTAAAAGATCGTGTCAGCAGAGTACTCAGTATGCTTGACTATTCATGGCGTGCTGTCGCCTGTTTATTATTATTATTTTTATATTTTTCTTATTTCCGCGAGAAGAGTGTTAGCAGCAAGAAAAGCAAGAGTAAAAGTAGTAGGTGAAGAACACCTACTCAACAGAGATACTACGGTAAGTACGAAAGTAGCAAAGTACGAAAACCCAACGGTAAAACAAAAGAAAAACGACAGGGGAGCGAATAAAATCATGAGGGAAAACCAGAAAATCGAGAAAGAAAGAAAAAGAACGTCCGTAGGAAACTCCGAAAAAAGTCACGAACGAAAACAAAACAAAATCGCAGAAAACCGCAAAGAACACCGGAAGAAACTCACAGATGGCCCGCTAAACTCACGGCGAACCGTAAGAAAGCCATGGGGCATCTGGGAAGAAAGACCAGAAGCACGGTGGTGTTTCTGACTCGGAGCGCGTCTAATATCCGGACTTGAAGTCTGGATCTACGGACCGACTTTCGCAGAAGGCAATCTAATCCGTCTCGAATAACCTAACCGTGACCTTTATAAATTTTCATACATTTCATTTTTGGTTTAGCATGCAAGTAAAAAGCCATAGGTAAGTAGGTCATAAGTAGATGGTAGTTAGCTTTTATATTTTTCAAACATACGTATTTTTTGTTTTAAAATATTTTAGTCCATGAGTCGATTATCCTAATAGTACTAGGACTACGAACATCCTTAGATCGTCGGCAGTAGAAACCCCGATGACGGCGAACGGTTCCGTGGTTCGCTCTACTTCTGTAGCTCTCGAGTCGGGCGGCCTAATCTATGATTCTCGTAATTTTTTTCTTTTGCAATCTTATCAATGTCCCCACCACGACTTACAGCACTAGTTGATGGCCCACATATAACCCAAGGGGGTTATGTGCGCACACCTACACGTCCCCCGTAGGTGTGTCTTGAGCGTAAGAAACAAGGTGAAAACTAGGGACGAGAGGTCAAGGAAAGAAAGAGGGAAAGCGGTTCATCTAACACAAATTTCAAAAGAGAGGTGAACCGATTTCCAATGATCACAAGCAAGTAAATCACCCTGAACTCTCGACCGACCTCACATATCCTAGAAAAAAGACCTAAAGGCACCACGACGCTCTCGGAGAGATGATGGAGCTCGACCCCTAGAACGCACCCCTTTTCCCGAACAAAGATCGTAAAATCGAGTTAAAAACATAAAGAGAAAGCTCATCGCTCTGGTCCCAGACCTGTGCCACTAAACTGAGAGTGCTATCACAAAATTCCAAGACTTTGCAATTTTTAAATTCAAAATCCAACTTCCATTTCGTGCCACGAAACTGGGCCTTAAGCAAGTGCTGAAGCAAAGACCCACATACATCAATATCAATCCATTAAGCAATTGCCAACCTCATGCTCACATATCTCTTAATCAAACTTTAACATTTAACTTTCAAGCATTAATTGAAGCAAATAAGAGATGCTCTTAAATTCTTCCAAACCAATTTCATAAGTAAATGTAGCAAGAAGCAAAAATAACTTCACCACATCTGCACCAAGGCTCTCGGCCAAGACAAGCACAAAGGGGAGGCCCACGGCCAAAGTCACAACAGGGGAGGCACACGGCCAAAGTCACAACAGGGGAGGCAGCTAAAGCCCCCAACAAACTCAAACTACCACTATAAAGCTCACGGCCAAGACCCAACAAAAAGAGAGGAAGGTAGAGTCCCCACAGTTCATCACACCACAAATGAGGCTCACGGCCAAGGCCCCCAAGAACCCATTCATATCACTTCCAACTCACCAAAAGCCAAAACCCGAGCCCCCAAGAAACTCCAAATAAGGGTGTAGCCGAGCCATCCCGGGCTCCCCGAATTCAAGCCCAAACATATCCGAATCGAGTCCAAGACAAAACTTCAAAGCAAGCCTCGCCACACCCAAAGCAAGTCTCAAACTCCGAGTCAATATGGCCAAAAACATAGCCCAACTCCAAGGCCTGACGAATACCTACCATAAGAACCAAATCCAAATCCACAAGCAAGTCCAAACCCGAGCCACTACCCGGCCGTAAGAATCAACCCGACCACAAGCCAAACGGCCCTCACACCAACTAGACTAGCTCAAGAGAACCCTGCAGACCAGGAAAAGAAAACCGAGCAACGAACGAGGGTCGAAACGACTCCAAAACCAAGAGAAAAACAAGGCTCAAACCAAATTCTAAAATTGAATCAAAACAAGTTCCAACTTAGGGCAAAACCGAGAGACAACAAGAGCCAAACAAAACCGAGCCAACGTAGGGCTCAAACAATCCAAAATCGAGAAAACCGCAAAACAGGAAATCACCAATTCATCATAGGCAAAACCGAGAGGCAATAGGAGCCAAAATCAAGGAACAAAGCCTACCAAAACGACTCTCAAGCCCTCTTAAAATGAAACGAAATGTGCTTTCAAGTAGGACTATAACGAGCCAAGATGCGGCTTAAAATTTAGCTAAACATAAAGCTTCGTATAAAGCATTCCATACATCCAACATATCCAAGTATAGAGCCTCGTGTATTTCAAATGAAAATAAGCATAAGGCCCCTCCCTAAATCAATTTAAACTCTTCCATAACATGCCTTTGTAATAAAGAAGAAGTAGAAGGAGCAAAAATAAACCATTCCATGCTCCACATCAAGCTAACATGAGTAAATGAAAGAGAGGAGTCATAGCATGCCATATTAACCATGAAACCATGTCTAACTAAGAAAAGCAGTGTAGATAGCCTTCAAGGTAAAAGCTAGGACTAGAGGAGCTCATACCTCAGTGAAAGCTTAAGCAAATCAACACCCCAACTCAACAATAGTGAACAAACAGGCACGACCTGTGCTCCAAAACCGAGCAACCAAGTCTCGAGAACCTCGGTGAGCAAAGCCAACAACACCCCTACCTCACTCAAACTAAGCTCGCGGAGAACCGCGAGTAGCAGGAAGAAGAAGAGTGAAGAGAGTGAGAGAAAGACAATGGCGAGACCCTAAAACAACCAACCCTAACAAAACCAACCCCGTAGACCACTCCTCAAAATGAGGCTTATATAGCCGACTCAAAGAAGAAGGAGCCACACCTACCCGGGAGCCTCTGCAAGAATAGAAGAGAGGCGGGAGAAGGTAGCGACAAAAGTCGCTGAAAAGTGGGCGACGAGGAGCGAGAGTGGCGGCAGAAGGCCGAAAGCGCCCGCCACGGTAGAGGTCCAGGGGAAGTGGCGAGGACAAGCAGGGACTAGTGGTCGAAACCGCGCGAGAGGAGCCGGGCGAGGGCTCCTGCCGAAGAAGATGGCACCCGCCGGGATCGAGAAAGAGAGGCGAGGCCTCATGTGCGAGGCACGAGTGAGGGAAATAGGATTTAGGGTTTTAATAGGATTTTAAAAGAAAATAAAATATATTTTAATAAAATAACTGTAAATTTCGCGTCGCGAACCCGCGCTCGAAAACATAGCAAGTTATACGTCTTTTCCCAAGCAAATTCGACGTTCCTGACGCAACGGCGCAGCTCCGTTTCGCGATCCGAGGTCGTTCGGAGAACCTCGTCACCGGCCGAGTCGAAAGTGCGTCAACCCGGCCTCGTCGAAATTCGATCTTCGACGGCGCTCGTTCCGGCATTCCGACCTCGATCTGCTTCGTCGTGGAGATTCGAAGACGTCGAGGCCGCGACTCGAGGACTCTGCGCTCGTGGTGCGAAACGTGCACGAGGAAATCCTAAGGTCCAGCGGTCCCATAGAACTCGATTCGGAGTCCTAACGCCAATTCCAACCTACTCTACTGCGAGCTAGAGGTCGAGACTTTCGTCCGGATTCCAAAAGAGTGTCGAAGTGGTTTCGAGCATTCTAAAACGAGGTAGAGCCCATCGCTAAGAATCCAAGATCGTCGGGAAGCCTCCTAAAGCTTGAACCCTAAATCCTAGAGAAAGCTCAACCTCGACAAAAGTGAGGTCAACACTCGGTTTTTGTGGTTTTGTTGCTCCCGCTAACTGCTCCTCTCGCACTCGATATGGGCGCTCTGGCTTTGTGTTTTGTCGTTCTGTACCGCTCCCTTCGCACTCGATGCGGGCTCGGCTTGGTGTTCTTATCGCTCCGCGCCTAGCCCCATCGCACTCGAAAGGGCTCGGTTTTGTGTCCGGGCCGCCCTGACGCTGCCCCTTCGGCATTGGATTCGGGGGCCGCTTTGTCTCTTGTGCTTTGTCTGTCGTTTTGTTGTTCCCGTCCCCTTCGTGCTCGAATCGGGGGCCCCTTTTGTCGCTTTGTTTTGTTGTCGCCTCACGCACTATCCCCACGCATGTCGGGGGTCCTGGCTTGGTTCCTCGTTGTTCCCGCAGCCTTCCCTGGCAACTACTTTGAATCCGCTCGGGTATGGGTCTCTCCTGAGCTCGGGTTTGTGCTTGCTAAGTTATCAGTGTGGCCGAATTCTTCGGTTATCTAGTGGATTCATTCTCATACACTCGTGATGAATCGAAAGTAATGTGGAAGGCTCGTCGGGGCTCGGCGCGACTCTTGCCGCCCTTCGTCAGTAGCTTAGCCGCGACTCTCGTCGCCCTTCGTTGTAGCCTAGGCCGCGAGCCTTCGCTCTCGTTTTTAGCCTCGGCCGAGAGCCTTATCGGGGTGATTATTGTGATGGTGGCTTTGCTTCTTGCTACACTCGTCTCATGAACCGATTTGAAGGAATTCGGAAGAGACTCGATTTACGTGTGAGAAATAAATCGAGCACGATACTCGAAATACTTCTTGGAGGTTTTATTTGGTGTAATCGATGCTAGTTTGGTGGCTTATGGCCATTCATTCTCTTTCTTATGCATCGAAAGTTTATCGACGTCGCTTATCGTCATAGCTTGAGTCCCGAGCCCGTAGAGCGAGCTCTACCTGGGGAGTCCGTGTTTTAGGAATCGAAAATTAATGCGAGTACTTGGAGCTCGGAGGAATCCCGAGCAATGGTCCGCAGTCCAGTGGCTCGGTCGCATCTTTATGTTCGTTTTTCATGCTTTTACAGTATCGTTGCTGGTGAAAGGGTGTGTTCCTCAGTGTCTGAGTCCTCATCCTCTTCGAGAGCGCCGACGTGCCTTTAGGTCATTTTTTAGGTTGTGTAAGGACGGTCGGGAGTTCGGATGACTTACTTGTTTTGATTATCGGAAATCGGGCACCTCTTTTTACAAAATTTGTGTTAGTGCGACCGCTTTCCCTCTTTCTTTCCTCGTTCCCTCGTCCCTTGTTTTTCTCCTCGTTTCTGCTCAACGTCCGCACCCACAGTGGACGTGTAGGTGTGCACATATAACCCCTTTCGGGTTATATGTGGCCATCTGCCAGCGCCGTAAGTGCGGTGGACACCGATAATATCGCATAAGAGAAGCGTTACGAGAGAATCATATAACGACGTCGCCTCGACTCGTAGCTTCGAGAGAGTAGAGCAGGTAATCACGACACTATTCGCCCGTCCTTGGGGTTTCTACTGCCGGCGGTCTAAAGATGTTAGTAGTCCTAGTCCTATTAGAGTAGTCGACATGTGGACTGAAAATATTTCAAAAACAAAATACATACATTTAAAAAAAAATACAAAATTACCTCCACGACACAGCCTACTTACCTACAGCTTTTACTTGCATGCAAACCTAAAATGAAATGTGTGAAAATTTACAGCGTCCACTTGCTGCTACTCGAGTCGGGTTGAGGCTGCCTTCCGTAGAAGTCGGCCTAGCATGCAAGACTTAGGTGCGGATATATAACGACGGCTTCGAGTCCTTAACACCACCGTGCTTACTGGTCTTTTTCAGATGCCCTACGGCTTTCTACTGGTTCACGTGAGTTTAGCGGACATCTGCGAGTTTCTTCCGTTGTTTTGCGGTTTTCACTACGACTTTGTTTTGATTTCGTTCGTGATTTTCTTCGAGGTTTTCTACGGACATTCTTTTCTTTCTTTCTCAATTTTCTTGGTTTTCTTTTACGATTTCCTTTGCTCTCCTGTCGTCTTTCTTTTGTTTTATTGTCGGATTTTCGCACTTTCGCTTTTCGTGCACGCATGCAAGCACCTCGCTTAGGTTAGTGCCTTTCCTACTACGTTTACTCTCGTTCTTTCGCACTAACGTCTTTTCCGTTATGATAACAATAAAACGAAAACAATAAACGAGTAACGATAGACCGCGGTAATCATCGTCTACTCGTACACTCGCAACATTTTTCTACTTCTTTCCTTTATCGCAGAAGATGTTTTACTTTTCTAAGATATGCTCCCTAGTAAGATAACATGTTTTACTTTTTCAAAGATACACTCCTCGCTTAGTTTAAGCATGTTTATCGCTAACTTAAGATAACTCCGCTCGTGATACCTGTCTTCGTTGTTCACTATAAGATGTTCTCGCTTGTTTTGCATGCTTCCTTTTACTCGCTACCCTCGCATCATCTGCACACACTCACTTCGCAATAAAAGCGATAATAAAATGAAATAAAATAATTTGCATGTTCACTTTAACCTAAACCTTAAATTTAAATAACGATCTCGCTTACGACGTGAGCTTCGAGCACGATGGGCGGCGACGACCATCTTTTCAAAGAAACACGTGTCGACATCGACAAAACCATTCTTTAGTTTAAATAACTAGCTCATGTGACTTCGAGGTAGATCCGCCAGTGCGACAAAAATCATCACTCGTTCTTTGTGCCAGACCGCCTCATCAGTGCATTATAAGCCCTAACTCGCTTAGGATTTCGAGGTCGTCGTCCGATACGGCGTAAATCCTCCTATCTTTCGGTGTTATTTCGCATAATCGAGTGATTACGTAAACGTAATTCCTATAATTAATCGACAAGTGATCAGCTTAAATAAATTCTTTTTTTTAAAATTAAAGCCCAACCATATGATAGTTCTGGAAGTTATCAAGGTTCTCCTCGAGATCCGCGACGTCCCCTACCTCTCTTCCTTCGATTCCGAAATAACTGTTCCACATCGCGCCTTTCACCTATCGATTTCCGACTATCACACTTCGTCGAAAACCCTACCCTTTCGATTTCACGAAGACAAACCCCCGATCTAAATCGAGAGTTCTCTCAGTGACTTCGGTCATTCGAGGGTAATCGACTATAAAGATTGCTCTCATAAGTGAGCTTTAAAGACCCTAGATAATATAAACCCTATTTAATTCTTTTGTATTAAATAGGGAATTTGTTCGATCCACATAAGCGTTCGCTGACCGTAACGGATGTCACGAATTTCGTAGTTTATTCGATCGAGCGATGTCGTCAAGTGGGGTGTCTATTCTTCGGGATAGATGCGTTACTTGCGATATTACACTCGTTCATTCAAACTGCTAAACGAATGAGATCCGTCCACTGTCATTCTCATATTTTAAAATTTAAAATCTTATTTTCAAAATCAACATATATTAAATTAAATCTCAAAGACAAGCGCGTTTTCAGCGGCCGACAGTGTCTCAAGTGTCAGGGAAGACCGAGACAAGAGATTAGCTGACACATGGGGTACTGCAGTCTTTATTCTCTCATTTTGCTTCCTTCTTCGTGTAGGCACTCTTAAATCACATTCAGCTTGAATCCCACCACCTCTAGGATTACTCTCCTCATTTTTGATTCCTTAATTGATTACAAGACAACGCATTGCTCCCACATCACAAGACAAGGCATTGCTCCCACGTGTACTACTTTCTCACTATGCCTTGCCTCATATCTCCAGTATCTGGTGAGTCACCGAAGAGTGAGGTCACCTCCTTTGTGTAAGTATCGTTCAAATTCTCTAAATGATACATTCATGCTCACAAACAATCTCTTATCTATCAAGCTCCAGCAGACATACCCCTTCTGGGTAACAGAATAACCTATGAACACACTTTTCATAGTTATGGGATCTAGCTTCTCTACTTATGACCGTATTCCTTCTTAAAACATACTTATATAAACACCTTCGATTTGAGCATCTCACTATTGTCTCCTTTCAACATCTGACAAGGAGACCTTCAATCCAACACTCTCGATGACATTTTGTTGATAAATTGAGATGTTGTGAAAACAACTTGCCCCCATAAGTGCTTTGAAACATTCATTGCGATCATCATGCTTAAGCAACCTCTAGAAGATATCTATTTTTCCTCTCTGCTATTCCATTTTGTGCCAGTGTGTATGGACGTTTTGTGTTGGAGGTGGATGGTGTAGGTGTCTCAAGTGTCAGGGAAGACCGAGACAAGAGATTAGCTGACACATGGGGTACTGCAGGCCTTATTCTTTCATTTTGCTTCCTTCTTCGTGTAGGCACCTTTAACTCACATTCATCTTGAATCCCACCACCTCTAGAATTACTCTCCTCATTTTTGATTCCTTAATTGATTACAAGACAACGCATTGCTCCCACATCTCAAGACAAGGCATTGCTCCCACGTGTACTACTTTCTCACTATGCCTTGCCTCACATCTCCAGTATTTGGTGAGTCACTGAAGAGTGAGGTCACCTCCTTTGTGTAGTACTGTTCAAATTCTCTAAATGATACATTCATGCTCACAAACAATCTCTTATCTATCGAGCTCCAGCAGACATACCCCTTCAGGTACGTAATAACCTATGAACACACTTTTCATAGTTATGGGATCCAGCTTCTCTACTTATGACCGTTTTCCTTCATAAAACATACATATATAAACACCTTCGATTTGAGCATCTCACTATTATCTCCTTTCAACATCTGACAAGGAGACCTTCAATCCAACACTCTCGATGACATTTTGTTGTTAAATTGAGATGTTGTGAAAACAACTTGCCCCCATAATTGCTTTCAGACATTCGTTGCGATCATAATGCTTAGGCAACCTCTAGAAGATATTTATTTTTCCTCTGCTATTTTATTTTGTGCCAGTGTGTATGGACGTTTTGTGTTGGAGGTGGATGGTGTAGGTGTCTCAAGTGTCAGGGAAGACCGAGACAAGAGATTGAGTCGACACATGGAGTGCACGCAGCCTTATTCTCTCATTTTGCCTTCTTCTTCGTGTAGGCACCCTTAACTCACATTCAGCTTGAATCCCACCACCTCTAGGATTACTCTCCTCATTTTTGATTCCTTAATTGATTACAAGACAAGGCATTGCTCCGACATCACAAGACAAGGCATTGCTCCCACGTGTACTACTTTCTCACTATGCCTTACCTCATATCTCCAGTATCTGATGAGTCACCGAAGATTGAGGTCACCTCCTTTGTGTAGTATTGTTCAAATTCTCTAAATGATACATTCATGCTTACAAACAATCTCTTATGTATCGAGCTCCAGCAGACATACCCCTTCTTGGTAACAGAATAACCTATGAACACACTTTTCATAGTTATGGGATCCAGCTTCTCTACTTATGACCGTTTTCCTTCATAAAACATACATATATAAACACCTTCGATTTGAGCATCTAACTATTATCTCCTTTCAACATCTGACAAGGAGACCTTCAATCCAACACTCTCGATGACATTTTGTTGATAAATTGCGATGTTGTGAAAACAACTTGCCCCCATAAGTGCTTTGAGACATTCGTTGCGATCATCATGCTTAGGCAACCTCTAGAAGATATCTATTTTTCCTCTCTGCTATTCCATTTTGTGCCAGTGTGCATGGACGTTTTGTGTTGGAGGTGGATGGTGCAGGTGTCTCAAGTGTCAGGGAAGACCGAGACAAGAGATTAGCTGACACTTGGTGTACTGCAGTCCTTATTCTCTCATTTTGCTTCCTTCTTCGTGTAGGCACCCTTAAATCACATTCAGCTTGAATCCCACCACCTCAAGGATTACTCTCCTCATTTTTGATTCCTTAATTGATTACAAGACAATGCATTGCTCCCACATCACAAGACAAGGCATTGCTCCCACGTGTACTACTTTCTCACTATGCCTTGCCTCATATCTCCAGTATCTGGTGAGTCACCGAAGAGTGAGGTCACCTCCTTTGTGTAGTATCGTTCAAATTCTCTAAATGATACATTCATGCTCACAAACAATCTCTTATCTATCGAGCTCCAGCAGACATACCCCTTATGGGTAACAGAATAACCTATGAACACACTTTTCATAGTTATGGGATCCAGCTTCTCTACTTATGACCGTTTTCCTTCATAAAACATACACATATAAACACCTTCGATTTGAGCATCTCACTATTATCTCCTTTCAACATCTGACAAGGAGACCTTCAATCCAACACTCTCGATGACATTTTGTTGTTAAATCGAGATGTTGTGAAAACAACTCGCCTCCATAAGTGCTTTCGAGACATTCGTTGCGATCATCATGCTTAGAGCAACCTCTGTAAGATATCTATTTTTCCATTCTCGCTATTCCATTTTGTGCCAGTGTGTATGGACGTTTTGTGTCGGAGGTGGATGGTGTAGGTGTCTCAAGTGTCAGGGAAGACCGAGACAAGAGATTAACTGACACATGGGGTACTGCAGGCCTTATTCTCTCATTTTGCTTCCTTCTTCGTGTAGGCACCCTTAACTCACATTCAGCTTGAATCCCACCACCTCTAGGATTACTCTCCTCGTTTTTGATTCCTTAATTGATTACAAGACAAGACATTGCTCCCACATCACAAGACAAGGCATTGCTCCCACTTGTACTACTTTCTCACTATGCCTTGCCTCGTATCTCCAGTGTCTGGTGAGTCACCGAAGAGTGAGGTCACCTCCTTTGTGTAGTAATGTTCAAATTCTCTAAATGGCACATTCATACTCACGAACAATCTCTTATCTATCGGGCTCCAACAAACATACCATTATGGTGCAATGAATAACCTATGAACACACTTTTAATAGTTATGGATCCAAACTTCTCTACTTACGACCGTTTTCCTTCATAAAACATTCATATATAAACACCTTCGATTTGAGCATCTCACTATTATCTCCTTTCAACATCTGACAAGGAGACCTTCAATCCAACAATCTCGATGACATTTTGTTGATAAATTGAGATGTTGCGAAAACAACTTGCCCCCATAAGTGCTTTGAGACATTCGTTGCGATCATCATGCTTAGGCAACCTCTAGAAGATATCTATTTTTCCTCTCTGCTATTTCATTTTGTGTCAGTGTGTATGAACATGTGGTTTAATGTTGTATCCCTTGAGCTGGAAAGTATTCCCCAATTGGTATCTTCTGTTCTATTATCTGACCTAATATATTCACTATTGCACCATATTGAGTCTGGATTGTCATGTGGAAGTTTTTAAATCAAACAAACATATCAGCTTTTTTTTTATGAAATATAACCAAATAACACAATAAAAGCAATCACTAAAGATCACAAAATATCGATAACCATTCATAGAACTTATAAAATAAGGTCCCCAGACATCAGAATAAATCAAGTCAAAAGCACCAGAGCTCCTATTCCCATAACTAATGTAAGAGGTCCTAGTAAGCTTGCCAAACTCACAAACATTACAAGCAAGTTTTTCTTTATTTACATTTTCATACAAACAAGGGTTCAACCGACTCAATAAAATAAAATAGGAGTGTCCCGTGCTTCTGTGATGTAGCAGCAACATATCCTCCACACTTCCAAATTCTCCTACTCCATCACTGTTCACAATGGATGTCACAGTTGAGTCCATCCCCTCATAATATAATTACCAGAGTCCATTATGTCACGTTCCAATCCCAAGTATCTGGCCTATCTCTTTCTCTTGGAAGATCATTTTAGGGATATTAAAAGAAATAACACATTTTAGCTGTAGAATAATGACATTAATGGATAAAGGGTTCATTGAAAAAGAAGAAGCTTGCAAATTATTGACAAAGTCATATAATTGGTACCCCTCACTCTACCCTTACCAACTATTGGTTGTGTAATAACTTAAATAAAAGAGTAATAATAATATTATTAATTAAAAAAATATTGAATCAACTTGTGGGCTAACCATCATTGTAATTAGGCTTAAGAGTCCAGAGGATCATTTCAAAAATGAAGCGAGAGGGAGATAAAAGAATGCGAGAGAAGTAATCGTAGGAGAATGGGAGCAACTTCTATCTAGAGAAGAAGAAAAGAGGGAAGTCACCGATTTGATTCTTAAAACGACATCGTGCCCTAGATGAAGAAAGTAGAAGTCAATGTCGTTGCTTGCTATGAGTAGCTTGGATTTTTCGAAACCAACACTGCAATTGTGCTTGCGGTGCTATGTTGAGCCGCAAATCGATGGAAGAGGAGGAAGGAGGAGACTTAGACGCTGTGCTCACACAGAGTAAGAGGAGGAAGAAGATTGAGGGTGCTGTCTTAGTCGAGCCGTGCAAATTAGAAGAGGGAAGACCGGATGTTTAAGGTTCCTTAACAATGACATTAATGGATAATAAATTCACCGGAAAAGAGGAAATTTTGACGCTATTCTCTTTTTACCAATTGGTCCCTAAATAAGGTCTAATTCTCAACAAAAAATATTTGCTCAGGGAATAAGGTCTAGTTCTCAACAAAAATATTTGTTTAGAGCGGATTTTTCTCTAAGTTGAGTAAATAGTCTTTTTTTGATGTTGTGAAAATTTCCTTTACGTGTTATTATTTGCTAATCTTATTTTGCAGGGGCTATAATAAGCTTAAGATGTGTTAATTCTATTTTACTGAACGCTATAGTAATTCTTGACTGTTATAGTAAACATATGTATACTTTCCTGCAATTGCTTTTCTTTTTTAGAGTTAATTTGCTTGTCATAGTTAGTCAACTAATGATATCCAAACTATTCAATGGAAGACGAACAAAATAAAGGATGAACATCAAAGATGAACTTTAACTAAATCAACGATGATATTTGGATGACATAATTGTCCGACGAGTCCGCTGTAGGTGTAGAACTGGTTACCCATTTAGTTTTCTTCTTGTTGTTTTGTTGTTATCATTGTTGTGTTTTTGCTTGATAGGTCTGCTCACATTTCAGGTTATTTTTTTTGCTCTTCTTCTGGATTATCGGTAGACTCGTTATTAACTACATTTTCTTCCTAAATTAAATTAATTTAATATAATATTTCAACATTAAGAAACTTAACCAAAATAGAAACAAAATAAAATATTGCATTCACACCGTAGAACATATTGCATTTAGAACAACAAAATTAAGATTAAATAAGAATGTGTAGAAACTTTTTGATTTAGGAATAACCATGAAAAGATTATTTTAGGCATGTACATTCATATTGGTTCTATTCCTTTATCGCCTTGCCTTATAGAGTGAGTCGGTCTTTGCATACCGATTGGCCTTATAAATGAATCTTCTAAGCATTCGCTATCAAGGACATGTATATTGATACACAGCTTGCTTTATCACTTGAGACTAAGAGTTAACAAAAATAATAAAACGCTGGAGTATGGTGGGTTATAAAATTTTAAATTTTAAATTGCAAAAAAAAAAAAAAAACATTTGTCACAGGACATTTTGTATACTACTCATACTTAGTCACCTTGATTTATATAATGAACTTATAAGACTTACTTTTTTTTAATAAAAAACAACTTATCATATCCTACATTTCATGAGATCGATCATGCATAGTTTTACTACGTTAGGTGGTTTTGATGTCAACCCTTTCCAAGCAGGGTGGTAAGTCGATTTTGTTAACTTATTTGTTTGTTACATTCTCTTCCTTTTAAATCAGGTTCTGAGGTTCCACTTCATTCGAGAAACCTCATTTTGACCTTAGGATTTTGAGATAGTTCGTCTAATTATGACATTAGTCCTCACTTTCTAGGCTTTTCATGATTATATATTGTGTGATATAAGTCCTAACTTTCTAAATAAAATGTCAACTTGAATATCAAAATAAATCATTCTTTCAATAATCAATAAAGCCAACTAAAATGATAGTTGAGGTGCCACTCAGTTTCTCAGTATCTCCGATATCTACTTTATCTATTTTGAATTTTATAAATAACCATTCCACTTTTGAGCTTTTCAATTTGATATTCTCTATAATTAATCGTGGAAACTAAACTTACAAATTCATTGAAGATAAAACCACCACCTTAATCTGGAGTTTTTTAAGGAAGATGTAATTAACTATAGGCTTTGCTCTTATAGGAAGTTAGCTACCTGGATTATTATAAATCCTATTTGATCTTCGGATTAGGTAGGGGAAAATGCTGTGAATTAAAACACAGACCATATAAATATCTAAAAATTTATTATTAAAATAATTGAACCGATCATAAAGTGATATTTCTATCTTTCGTGACACTATATTACTTTTAATGTCGTGTTCGATTATTTAAATAATTAAATATCCCAGTTCTTTCTAATCTCTTATTTTCAAAAAATAAATTAAAGTCAACACTGTGTTACAAAGAACTTTTTATCTTTGTTCTTCACTGCAGTAAATATAAATGATCGGATTATCCAGCAAGAATGCTTTCATTGTTCTTTTTCTAAAATGGATGCATTTTTTGCATGAAGATCCTACCGATATAAGCTGTGGGTAGCCTTCTCTATATGCAGCCGTAGTTCCCTGCATTTTCAAAAGGCTATTTCTATAATTCAAATTTCATGACCTTTAGGTCTCAGTGAGGACATTATAGCTATTCTGCATGAGTTGATTTCTAAGAACTTTATGGTCTAGTTGAAGAGAAGTTCGCCACATGAACTCGATAAGGTTTTGCGTGCCGATTGTTTTGATATGCTATAAATTACCATCATATAAAGTGTACATGCTGTTAACACCATGCCATCTTTTTGTTATTAGAATATGTATTTTTGTTTTTGGAAACGAGTTTATCCTTTAATTTATTTTTTTTTATTTTGCTAGTATGTTCTGAGATTATTTTATCTGAATTTCATTTTATATCATGCATGATGCTCACTCTCTAGTAATTGCAAAAAGAGGAAGCAAACCTACAGCTGCATTTCATAGTGGTGCCCCGGCTAATGCAAAGCAAGAGAAGGGTGCCAGACCAACTCAAAAGAAAGATGGGCCTAACGATACAACTACGCCTTCTGAGAAAAGGGCTGACCGTATTCATGATAAAGATAGAAAGAAGGATGTTCCTCAGCCTGGCCTGCAGTATGATGATAAAAATCGGGTTGAAAAGGCTAGAAGACGTGCTGTAGTTAATCAATTTGAAGCTAGAAACAGAGTTGAACTCTTCCGGCACTTGCCTCAATATGAACATGGGTCTCAACTGCCATATCTTGAGTCAAAGTTTTTTCATCTCGATCATATACATCCTTCAGTTTATAAGGTATTTTATAATTCAGCCTTTCTTGCTAATAGCAAATGTTTTTGTGTGGTTATTCATCATTACATTATTTGAATTGATCATCAAACTCACAATTCACTATGCTCAATGTCTTAGCATATATTTTATTTTTATTTTTATTTTTATTTTATTATTTTATTTTATTTTATTTTTTTAGGTTTGTTTCGATTCACTATTTTGTTCTTTTTTTATGATGCAAGAATTTTTATGTATATCTCACAGTTCTAGCTTAAATAAAGGATAAGATCTAATGATCTTTTGAGTTTTTAAATTCCTACATCCTTTAGTAGGTCATATTTCGGCGAGCGAAGGGAATTATGAGAAAATGAATTTTTAAAGCCTTATTTATTTGACTGTAAACTTCCGTTTGAACTGGACCATTCTTAGTTCATGTGCTTCTTGGTCGTTTCACAGCTCCATCCCCTATTCCATATTCCCGTATATTGTCTTTATGATTTTGGCCCGACTCTATTTTGTTGACTACTTATTTAAAAATTTTGCAATATATCATTGGCTCGCATACTTTTTGCTGGCAGTAGGGCAATTTAGCTTATCAATACCTAGATTACTTGTTTGCATGTAATGCCTTGAACTATTATAACTGGCGGTGGGGATTACTTTGTTGGGGAGATGAAGATGGCATGGGTTTTCCATTATTTTGAAGGGTGGCAAAGGTGAGCTCATCCAACCATAACTTTTTGAACTCAAACATTCCTACCTCTACCAAAATTTAATCTCAACACCTACCACTAAAACCTAAACTCCCAACCATCTTTGATTTGCAATCATACATCTGTTTGAAATTTGATCAAAGTACTCCATGAAGCCAAGGAGAAACCCTCAGTGAGGTGCCCATAAATTTGTTAGGGAGGATATGCTAAGGAAAATCCTCCAACTGCAACAAAGGCTTGCCAGTTTTTAGAAAAGAAAATCGAGTTAACTCACTCATAGAGAGGAGGAAGTGAATTCCTTCCACTAGGTAGTTTTCAGTGAAACATTAGAAAAGAAGCTTGGATCTTGTAGTAAATTTTAGATTTATCGGGTTTTAATAGTCACATGGATCTAGATGAGTATATAAAGTGGTTTCAAATAATGGAGTGAATTTTTTAGTACAAGGATGTTTTAGTAATAGTAGCTCTAGTGGCAGAAGTGTAACTTTGGGTGATCAAATTATTAAAAGGTGTGAATGATTTAGATATCTCGAATCCATTATTCAAAGCGATGGTGATATAGATAGGATGTTAATAGTAGAATTCAGTTGGTTGGTTGAAGTGGAGGAATGCGTCCGGCCTATTGTATGATAGAAAAGTACCGCTTAGACTGAAAGGAAAATTTTATAAGATGGTAGTGAGACCTGCAATGCTATATGGTGCTGAATGTTGGCCTTTAAAAGAGAAGCATAATGCTAAGTTAAGTGTTGCCTAGATGAGAATGATAAGGTGGATGAGTGGTTTTACACTTGGAGACAAAATGCGAAATGAATATATCCGTAATAGGGTTGGTGTTGCACTAGTGACGGACAAAATTAGTGAGAGTCGCCTTAGATGGTTTGGTCACATTAAACGTCGACCACCCGATGATCCGATTAGGAGAGTAGATGTTTTAGATTCAACTTATGTTAAGAAAGGCAGAGGTAGACCTAGGAAGACTTGGGCTTATTGCATAAAAAATGATCTTAATTTATTAGAATTAAGTGAAAATTTGACACTAAATAGGATGCAATGGAGAAAAAAGATTCATGTAGCCGACCCCAGTTAGTGGGATTAAGGCTTTGTTGTTGTTGTTGTGTTGAAGGATGTTTCTCGAGACAAGTTAAATTGGCAGCCATCAAACTCATAAAAATATTTTTTTGTGGTGGGAGAACCTAAAGCTTATTCAAAACAGAGAGAAGAAAAGAGTAATATCACCATGATGTTCTGACGAAAAGGGAGATGCAGTGCACTTACCTTCCCCTACATTACAAACATGACATGTTCATAAGCTCTACAACTTGGGCTAGAGAAACTTTTGTGGAGTAAAGTACACAACTGAAATTAATCAACTTTTGATGAAATATGAGTTGGGGGAACCAGATGAGCACACAGTGGCATGACATTTTTGATGCTTGATGTCTTTTATTGTGAATGTGGTGCATCTGCAGCAGTATTGGTCCCTACTCGATGTCCAAACCTTAATTTGTAATGTGGAGAAATAGCAACATCATCACGTGACTGCCCCATCTTTCGAGTAGAGTTCTCCCAAATATGAGGTACCAAAAGTACATTCAGTAGAGCACCCAAGCGAACACTGCCAAGGGTGAACCAACACAATGTGGAGAAACGGTGGAGATTGTCAGTACTCCTAAATCTGTTCCATTCAAGAAGTGCTTCAAGTGCCATAGTTTTGGATACATTGCATCTGATTGTAAAAATGGAAGAGTGATATATTTCACTATGCAGGGTGCTGTGAAGGAGGCAGAAGGGTGAAGATCAAGATGAGCAGGATGGAGTTCCATAATACAATCAACGAGGTAGAGATGTTGGTGATGGAAGTTGAGCCTATGCGACAGACTCCACGGGAGTTAAAATTGGTTGTTCAAGAAAGTAGTGAGTTCGAGGTAGTGGACATTCATACAGATTACGAGGATGTGGTGCCACAAACTACTCTTTTGCAGGCATTAAGAAAGGCATCAACTGAGTTGGTTTTGGTTTTCCAATTCAACCATGAGATCAAGTAGCTAATACTAGACATAGAACAACCCTAGATACGAGAGTTTTAGGATTTTTAGACATACACTCTACCTTCTAAGTTATCAGTACCTAGGGAGGTCCAACATGCCGTCATTTCAGATAAAGATGAGAAATTTCATAGATAATTTTGGAGGAATATAAAGAATTTGTTGTACAAAATTTCGGCTCAGTTTAATAGTGCTTCCACATATAGATAGCTTGGTAGGTTCGACAAACTGCATCTTCGACAATCTTCAGTGTTTTTTTGGGAAAGAACATCTGATTGTGGAATCTATGCCTTTTTAGAGAAGAAGCATCTCTTAGTTGGGGAGAATGATGCGGGAGTTGTTGATATGAGAATGTTCTAATTCCTGGATCGCAGAATCCCACAAAATCACTAAATCCCACAATCTGGTGCCGTGATGCTGCAAAATCTTTTCGAGTCACGATTGCAGAAGTGCCAAATAGACATATTTCGTTTCTTTATCAAATTTAGGTACATCTTTTTGCCTTTTCTTGTTTATTTCATATCTCATTTCCTCTAATCAGGGTTTCTTTCTAGCAGTAATTATATATATGTGTTTGTTTTCTATTTTGGGAAGCCTTTTGGCTATTACTATGTTATTTGGATATATTATGATGCCTGAAACTTCTGTGAAGCAGACGACAATCACAAAAACATGTGTCGCACAAGTATTATACAAATTTGAGTATGTATGTCGGTCATATGATACAACTAGTAAATTTTATAATTGGTGAAGTTTTAGTTTATAAGTGCATTTGGGACAGCCTTTTGGGCCATTGTCGGATAAAAGCTCCATTTTCTTCCTAATTTGAATAACACTTTTCGGGGCCACAGTTCCCAACCACATTTCGTGGTATAATAATGAAGTGAAATCGTCTAGCCTCTCGAGTTTGTTGCTTCCTTTCCTGCCCCGAATCCCTCGCTCGAGTCTCCTGCTTCTTCACCTTGAAACCCCAGGCCCCAAAAATCTCTCAAGATTCCTTCGGTATCGGAACCCTCACCTGGGTCTCCTCTCCTCTCGGTTTCTCTTAAATCCATTGCTCTCTACACGCCGTAGGCTTCAAGTACAACCTTTCGCCGGAAAGGCTCACCTGTTGCCTCACTATCATAGAATCCTGCTGCTAGGCATAGTTTCTCTCGCTGTTCTTGTCTTTCAATACGACCCCAATACCACCTTAATAATAGCTTGACACTAAACCAACATCATCACATCAATATCACCCCAATACCATCTTAATACTATTCCAATACCACATCAATACCACCCTAATACCACCTAATTATATCTTAACACAAAACCCCCAATACCACGTCAATACCACCTTAATACTAACCCACTACATCAATATCATCTCAATATCGAGTGTGGTGATAAAAAGATAAATGCATCTGATAATACATTGAAGAGATATCAAAGACCTAAAATTTCTTTGTGAAGATTTTGTAATCATAGTACTTCTATTATTTTTCTTTATGTTGTATTTGTTTAGATGATGTATTTTGCAGGGCAAGTTGTACTACTTTAGGATTTTTGGTAAGCAAACTCGTACGTTTGGTTGTGATGCAGCTTATGCTAAATATATTATGTTGAACTTATGTTTTTATAATTATTTTGAGGGCATAAAATTCGATTAATGTTCACCGTAAATTCTCTTATGGTATTGTGACTTGTGAGTGAAAATAAGTTGATAAATTATCATTTGATTTATTTCATAGGAAACACTTTGTTGAGATTCAATTTTTATGCAACACACTAGACTTCCTTCCGAGTGACAAGTGGTCATATTGTGTTCTTACGTAATATTCTGTTGTTCAAAGAGTCAGTAGAGCCTTCAACGAGCACATCTTGCGCCAGATTAAAGGGCCGTCCTGCTCTGGTCGTGGTCGGAAGAGGCTATTGTCGGTTGACATTGACTCCCTGATTTAGGGAGACCCCGACAACTATTATGTTGTCAGGAGGCCATACTTCAGTCATTTAGGGTTTTCTATGGCTCGAACGAGCCATAAACCCCCTTCGACAGAACTCCGGACATAGTAAAGTTTTATGGGACCAGCGTGACCATGCCCAAAACGGGGTGGCCATGCCTAACCCTCGGCGTGACCATGCCTAAGACCCAAAGGGGGCACGACACCTTCTACCTAGCGTGATCACACTCGAGGTCGGCGTGACCACGTTGACCAGACAGGAGTCTGGCGTAATTACTCTAGCTCTCGGGCGTGACCACACTCGAATCACACCTGCGTGGGTACGCTCAATTTCGGGCGTGACTACGCCAGTTCACCTCGTTCACGCCATTTTACGCAGCCAGTCCTCGAAATTCCGCCATTATCGAACTTGAAACGTCAGATAAAGGCTCCTTTCCTGATTCTTAAGCCAAAGATAGAATGGAGTGCAATCTTGACCCATTCCTAATGAGGCAAGCGGTCACTTCTGACCTTGAGCCAAGGGATATCTACTCCTTTGGGGAGAAGGTTCTAGGTATCGATGGTGCAATCACTTGAGCAGGGAGCATCCAGGGAGCTTGGGGAAGATTTTCTTCATCTTTCTCAAGGAGAAGAACAGTAGGGAAGCTAGCTCATTCATCTTCTCTTTCTTCTTCCTATTTTTCCTCGCTTCCGCTTGCTTCTTCCTCTCCAAAAACTCTCTGTGTGTTTAGCTCATGAGAGGTTCTTCCTGACGTCAGAGTAGAAAAGTCGGCGGTTTCTTCTTCCTCTACAATAACTCGTGTTTTGAGCTCGAGAAAACTTCTTTGGAGAAGGAGAACATTGGCAGTCTCTTCATCCTCTCCGACACAGAGAGCTTCTTCTTCGCTTTGAAGGAGATTGGTGGCGTCTTCGTCATCCTCACCGCGAAGGAACTTGGACAAGTTCAGAGAACGAGGCATCAATTTTCTTTCGAGCAAGCCTCTAGGTTCTGTGTTAGAGGAAACCCCGTAGGCTAGGTCTTTCATTTTGTCATGATTCCAATGAATGCACGTGTGAAAACCCCTTTCCCCCTTTGAACCTTGACCTAATTGTCCCGAGAGCACGATGTCCCCGTGGTTGTTCGGTGGCTTCATCACTTGAAGAATGAGTTGAAGCCACCTTGATCTAGAGAACGAGGTATTTCGTTAATTCAAGTTCCCTAGATCGCGAAGTTTTCGTCTGTGCGAGAAAGCCTTCATTTTCGTGAAGGTATTCTTCCGTGAAAAAGCTTTACTTTTTAATGAACAACTAAAGGTAGGCCCTCTGTTACGATGAGTAACAGACGATATCTATGACTTCATCATTTACCCCAGGTTCCCCATGGAGTTGCTAGGCTGAGTCTGATTCATCGTTGAGCACGATCAGGTTTTCATATTGCATGTATTTGCATCTATGTCATGTGCACCGTATGGTTTCAAAACATCCATTAAAATACCAATTTTTGCATGTTTTTCGATCGACCGCCTGCATTGGCTCATTCAACTATCCTTTGATTGACCACTACTGGCCCGATCACATCGATCGACTACCTCCGTCGACATGATCGTTCGACCACCACTGTCCCGATTGCATCAATCGACCACCTCCGCCAACACGGCCGCCACCGACATGTGTTGTTGGTCGCACCTCTCTTTCCTTTCTACTCCAACGCCCTCCTCATCGCTTTGGCGGGTATAAGTCCCACCTTTACTTGTTCTACCCGTGGAGGGTCTTAGGACTTAAGAGTTTTTATCTCTTGACCATAAAGCCACTGATGTTCCCTTAGACGATTCAATTCACAGATTGCTGACAAAGTGCTTTTGGTCGGGTTGGGTCGACTACCTTGATGACCAGATAGACTTAGGGTGCTAGTAGTTTGAGATAACGGATCCGTGTTATCTTGACTCAACTATTTCTACCCGAATAGGATTACTCGACCATTTTATTGCTATACCCACTTTGAGCCCTGTCATTTTTTTGACGCTTTCTCAATTTCTTTGTGTACTCCGATTGCAGATAGGCCGCCGCCTGTTTGAGATACATGATTCACCCTCTACTGTTATGGCCCGATTATGATCGAAATCAGAGTGCGGACCCTACGGGACTACCCGATAAGTCGTTATCCATTTGGGATCGTGAGAGACTCACTCTTTGTCCTGTGGATTAGCGAGAGCTTTGAAGGCATCGGGGTGCTCCTATTGGATTACCGTTTTTTGTAACATCCTCACACTAGTCATCTCTTGAATGTAAACAAAACTCTTTCAATCGAGAGTATTCTTTGGCATCCCAAAAAATGCAATTAACTAAACAGGATACATTCTTTTGGGAGTGCTCTTGACCCCAAAATAAAAATTTTCTTTTTTATTCGCTTGTTATGAGTTGCTTATGTAGGGATCCTTTTCGTGTTTCATGGTGTCTTAGTCCGGTCTCGTTCTGGAAACTCTTGACCAATCGCAGGAGGTTTCCCTACATAAGTTTTCTATGTTCTTGTTCAATTTATTTGCCTAGTCCCCTTCTTATTTCTCTCTTTTCTGATGCTTCTTTTTCTCCGAATCATTCCGATAGTCAAGTAAAAGGGTTCTTTGGAAGGGAATCTTTAGACGATTAGACAGACTGACGACGCCGAGTTACAAAAAGAACCTAAATACACTTTCAAAACTGTGTTTTTCAAATAATACTATATTTTTAAACAGAAACATATTTTTCAAACAAAAATGTGTATATATATTAAGGGATATTATAGTCATTAGTCCATAAGCAACACATTCAAAACTTTTCTTTTTTAAACAGACCGACTGCTTCTAAAACACTAACAACAGGTTTTCGACAGCAGCTTCCAAATTAAGATTTTGTATAGCCACATTCAAAATAAACGCACTCTAAATCTAGTTTGAAGTGTTCCAAGTTGCCGAAGTAGAAAGGGTTTTTAAAATCCTTAAGTTTAAGTTTTGGAGTTTTTTAGAAGTGATGAAAATCATACTCTTGTTGTTCGGATTATGCGAATCTTCGAAGTTTTTCTATAAGATCCTCACATTATTATAGACAAACAGGGAGAAATCTTTCTTACTTGTGTCGAGATCATAAGAAGCGTTGGAAACTCATTATAGTTATGGGGGCTTAACCATGCAAAATTTCTCAGGAATTATCTATTCCCCCATCCAAGTTCCAATCTTCTGCTGTCAATATGTCTATTCCACTAGGTGATAGTGTGTTAACGTACTTATTTTTCTAATCAACGGTTAGAAGTCCAATATAAGGGTTTTAATATTTTAATTAGTCAGATTAGAAGTAAAATGATGATCTGAAAGTTAACACATGAACATAAATTTAATAACATAACACAAAAACTATCATAATCACAGGTGCATGAAAATATTTAAATACTATGCATGATATGAGATAATATCAAAAGCTTCATTGAATAAAAGAAATCCAACTTGCATGCAAGTTCGAAACCTCAAACCAGAACTTTCTTTCATGAAGTACATCTCTATCCTCCCCTTACAATGCAAGCACACCATATTCTCGTGACTCGACTAATAGCTTGACATTAACTAAGTCTGAAACAGCGGTCAAACAGTATTAATATTTTATTTATATTCTACAAAATTTCAAAATTTCTAATTTATTAAAGAGCTAAACCACAAAATACACTAAATAAAAATTTTATCATTCAAAAACAACATAGTTTGCAAGTAAAACATCTCAATTCACACACAACAATATTTCTACAGAGGTAAACAATACAAAAGAATTATAATCATTATACCTATCAACAGTAGTCCTCCAATAAACTATATCTCTCTTGTTTGACATATCAATCTATAATTTTTTTTAAAAGAAACAATTAAATTAAACAGTAAATTTTACTACTTAGTGAGCAATTACAATCTTATTATGTATTAAATTAATATGTGAATACTATGCAAGAAATGTAGTTTATTAATTTATTGAATTATAATTTAAATTAACTCTTCTTGTATATTTACCTTTTAAACCTTTGCTTTGCTTTTGTACTCTATAATGTATTCTCAAAATTTTAGGAAGAGAGGTCTCATCAGGATTGTCGTCGTATCTAAATATATTCTCAAAATTTTACTCATCTGTACCCTAAAAAACTTGCACCCGAAGGTACCTTTTTATCATTTCAATTTTCATTTACTTTATCATGGAGGGGTACATCGCATCCTCTGCTAGTATCATTTGGGAGTGAATCTTGATTGACTTAAGCATTCATTTTTTATTTCATTTAAATTTAGAATGATTCAAATGTACTTTTATACATCAATTATTTTCCTTCTATTCATGAGACATCTTTTAAACATTCAAAATGAAAAATTTGAATGAAATATTTATTTTTAAAACCTATTGCAAGTTCATGTTAATTAATTTTGTATGACCAAAAGATGTCTGACATACCAAAAAAGTAAGTTTGTTCAAAAAGTTGTCAGAGATATGAAGAGATGCAAATGAAGGCAACTCTCACGGGTAAGCATGTAATTTATATTTAATAAAGTCCACAATTCAGATGTCCAAGTCTTACAAAGCAAAGGTTCCCGAGTTCTTGATAACTATCATTTCTTAATAGAACGCATTATTACTATATGACAAAGTTGAATTGGAGAACTGTATATTAATTCATTAACAATCATAAATCAATTTAAATATAATTCAATTTACTATTTATCGTAAAAATAAAACTCGCTTGCCTATTTGCTCGGAACGATCTCTTTTCGTTGGCACACTTCTTCAATTTCTTCTCATTCCAAGCTGAAATTTCAGTATTTTGGGTTTTGATTTAATTAGCCTTTTTATTAACATTAAGTGAAATAAGTACACACACGCTTATATATATATATATATATATATATATATATATATATTTTCAAAAAGTCTCTGTGCCATTTTCATTAAGATCAAAGAGGGAAGTTACAAAACAAGTAGATAGAGAGGCCCCATAGGTGGAGCCCAACTCAGAAAAACAAAAAGTAACTTAAATAAAAGTACAAAAGATAGGATTAAGATAAACTAAATAACTAAAACTTTTCAAATGGATGTAGCGTCGCCAGCGCCTTCCTCTTCCATGGCTTGCGAGCGCATTCAATAATCAAGCTTCCGGAGCGATTCCCCATCGCTGTGAGAGACCAATGTGTCATCCATAAGATTCCCAAGAAGAAGCGTACTCCCGTCTTCTTCCTCCCTGGAGGTATACACTCGCCATCGATCCTCCGAAGTGCGAGCCGTCGGATCCGCAGTGAGAAGCTCGATGTAGTGATTTGTTCTCCGATCGCCCGGCGGTTTGCACCACGGGAGGAAGGCCACCCTTCCAAATCGTTCGCAGACCACCGGTAGCCACGGGGTGGCAACCGGTGCAACTCCGCCGAGGAGTCTCCCCGACGGCCCTTCACAACGTAGTCCCCGAAAGGCGAGTCACCGAATTATCGACATCGATGCTACCCCAGTCTCCCGAGCTGCAGTAGCGTCAACTCCATGTCGGAATTTCAACAATGTCAGAAGGCCTACAATGACTTTTTCCTCGAGGAGGATGTGAGCCTATACAGACTTCTCTAATGTGCCCAAACATTTTGCAACGTCGGCAAAAAGAAGGCGCCCGCTTCTACCACAGCCTCCTCGCCAAAACCCATCCGCACCATCCGCGATCCAAAAACGATCCACATCGTGGAGAGCGAAATCTCTCTCCACTGAACCCCGACACCACCTCGGAGACCATATCAAAAGTAGGAGCATCCACTCGAGAGGCTTACCGAGAGCCTCATGCTAATGTCGTACAAAGCACGTGGATTGTACAAACGAAAGCGGAGTTCCTAAGTTTGAACCACATAGGAACACAGGAGGCTCCTTAGATGGGTCAAAATCAGGAGTCCATTTGATAATCTGCATTTGAGTGCCAAAGAATCAAAACTGATTGTTGCGCAAAAAGTCCAACTTTATAACAGTTATTAATTCCAAAAGAACTGAGTGGCACATCTAATTTCAAAGGTCCAAGCAGAAGTCCAAAATTACAATTAAAGAAATTGGAAATGGTAATTGTAATAAATACGTTTTAACATCAGATTGACACGAAGCAACACACATCAAAATTTGCAAAAGATGGAAATTTAAATCCTAATAACTTGTAAAGGACAGATACCTGGTAAGGATGCATGCCACAACCACCACACGCCCAAATAATTCGACCAAGATCACGGCGGCCCCGTGATGTAATTCTTCCCCCCTTCTCATGGGCTTCAACGATATTCATCTTTTCTAGTTATTTCGTAGAATATATATATATATATATATATATATATATATATATATATATATATATATATATATATATATAATGTCCGTAGGGTTTCGCCCGATGGCGAAACCGAGCATCCCTATTGATTTTCTCCTCCGTCAATTGACTCGTCATGCTCAAAGAAGAAAAAGAAGGGCGCGCCTCGTCGTCATACGAAGCTCGCGTCGTCTTCTGGAGCATGCGTTGCGTCTTTTGGAGCTTGTGTCATCTGCTCCATTTGATATGAGGTCGTCGCGTCTGCTGCGGTTTGATTTCGTAATCATCCGGAGCCCGCGTCGTCATCTGGACTCACATCGCATCATCTGGAGCTTGTCTCTACTTCGTTTGATACGAGGGTGTCTCTCTCTTCTCGCATTTCCGATATGCTACTGCAGTGATTCTACTGCCGTTCGTCTGTGTCTGCCGCTGCGGGCTCTCAATTGTAGCTCGATAGTGGCTCTGACGTCGCTTTCTCCTCCTTTGCTCTCTCTCCACCGAGCTGTCCTGTGTTGGCTTCCTCGGTTACTCTTTGCACTCTTCAATGTATGGCTTTGGACAGAACGTACGTTGCTGCCCTTGCGGGTGTACACGCCTCAGGTACTCTTAAATCATGTTCCTTCCCACCTTCCTTAGCGCAGGCAGAGGGTGGAGAATTTTGCAACATCAATAAACTTGGTAGGAAAAATGGGAAGCCAACCATCTTTTCTTACGTAGCTGAACGTAATCGCCTTGCTCGACGCTCGTCGTCGAATTCGATCGTAAGTTCCTTTTGGCCATCCCAAAATGGAGCTTATTCGTAAGGAATTTGAGCTTATGCACCTTGTTGAGGAGTGGAAAGTTGGCATTTTAGTTGGAAAACATTCTTATTCAGCTTGAAGAGGATTACGCACGTTTATTTGCTAGATTAATCTGGATTGATAACAGAGCTATGAAGATTTTGAAATGGTCGGTGGATTTTGAACCCTAGACAGAACCACCAACCATTCCGATCTAGATTCGCATCCTTGGCCTGAAAATTCAACATTTTACTCAAGAAATGTCAGTACTTCATCGCTCTTGAAGCTCTACGGTAATCCATTCAAAACGGACACTCCTACTCTTAATCTTTCCCGTCCCACTGAAGTCAAGGAACTTGTTGAAAGGGACATCTCTTCAATTGCTCCTGAGGAAATTTGGATAGCCTCATAACATCAAAGATATTGGCAAAATGTTGTTATTGAGTCTTTCCTTTCGGATTGCTCTTATTGTTGTATGTTCGGCCATTCCAATTCTCTATGTCACCATGTAAACCCACATCTAAGACCAAAGAAACAAAGTGCTCAGCCTGATGCAGTGATTCCCCCTCCTCCTGATCCGCTCCAAGTTAACACTTTTGATCAATAGAAGGATTCTCCTGAAGATGCCACTATCATCGCAGGTGATATGCCACAAGCTCATGATGTAGGTCCTACTTTGAACCTCTTCTCATGGGGGCAGGGGAGACCTTTCACACTTCACCTGCCTTAGAATCTAACTTTGATGTAACGGGTGACAATCCTTCTACTGAGTTTCTACCGCCTCATCAGATAGAGAAAGTTGTTACTGTGACTTAGACACATGGGGTTCATTATGTGCAACAACCTACACCTGTCTGTCAATCTTTGGACTAATCCACGAATCCACGGAGCAGATGAGTCAATCATCGGGTGATGAATGACTGGTTTATACATCCAGGAAGAAGAAGAATAATGAATGCCTACTACCAAACCTGATGGCTGATACATTGGTTGATTTGGATAATTGCAACAAACAATAATTTACTAGCTGACTCCCGTCCTAGAAACAGAGGCAGATGCAGGGCTAAATTGAATTTCGCAAGCTAACTGATTTTGCGAATGTTGGCAGACTTTTGATGTACAATTTCTATGTCTACTTTTTAATCTTGGTTTTTTTTTTTTTGGGTATACATGTAGTCTGTGGTGCATGCCAGAGGTTTGGGGTCATTTTGAGTCATTTCTCTCCAAACTATCTATATATAACCATCGGGCTTTTCTATATATATATATATATATATATATATATATATATATATATATATATATATAGTTTTGTATTTTTTTCTCCATGCATGACGGCGTCTCGAGCTCTGGGGTTTCGCCATGGCGATTCCCGGTGATTCTTGCTTCGGCTTCGTCGAGCACGAGATGAAGATTGGTCGTCTTTGTCGTTTGTGCTTCGTCCATCGATCGGCTAATCTCGCGTCTGCTCGCGTTTTCTCCGAATCGTCGATCGGCCTTCGCTCGCGTCCCGGTGTCTTCGTGCGTCTTCGGTGCTTCGTCGTCGCTCGCCATGCGCGGCTTCGCGTCGTCGTCGCGGTGTTGTCCTCCTTGCGGCCCTTCGCAACCGAGTCTCGTCGCGGCCGTCCGTTTCGTTCGCAGCAGTGGCTACAGTCCGTCCGCGACTGTTGCTAGCTCGAACAGTACCGAGTCTACTCGCAGCAAAGGTGACTGAAAGGGCCGCTCGAACTGTCCTCTCTTTTTGGCGACTGTGAGTTTTACTTCTTGTTTTGTGTCTGTCTTCATGGAAGCTAGGCGTCTTATGATAGCTCTGTGGGCATAGTGAACTCCCACAAAAACTTTGATCATCTCTTTTTTCCATAAGAGTTTCATGATACTGCGGCTGGAAAAACGACAGGGTGCTTTTATTATGTCGATAGGTGTTAAAGATGGGAAACCTGCTGTTATCTTCACCACACATGAAATGAAGGTTTTCGCTGATATTAAGTTCACTTTGGTTGAGAAATTCCGAATTGGTCAGCCCAAGATGGAGTTAGTTAGAAAATTTTTGAGGATCCGAGCTTCATCGGAGTATTGAAGTCGGGAGTGTTGGATGACGTAAATTTACTTATTAGAATACAAAAAGAAGATTATGCTTGAATCTTCGCTCAACAATCTGTTTTGTTCATTGTCGCACCTAACGAAACTTATCAAACGAACTCTCGATTTTGACCCATCTAGGAACCTCCTATCGTTCCTATGTGGTTCAAACTTCCGGACTCCCTTCATTTGGATCAACGACACGCTTTATATAACATCAGTCAAGCTCTTGGTACTCCTCTCAGAGTTAATTCACCTACTTTTGATATGGTCTCGCCTAATAGTGTCAGGGTTCAGGTGGAGAGAGATTTTACTTTCCCAGATGTAGATCAAATTTGGATTACAGATGGCGCAAAGGGGTTTTGGCAGGAGGTGATGGTGGAGAACATACCTCTTTTTTGCCAGCATTGCAAAATATTCGGGCATATTAGAGACACTCATTATAAGTCGCATCCTCCTCGAGGAAATGGCTTGTGGGCCTTCTTTAGTTGTTGTTGAGAAAGTGTTCAATGCAGCTCGAACTCGTCGAGAAGTGCTGTCGTGGGACTCTCACAGGCCAGTTACCAATCGCCACCCGCGGCTACCGTGGTTATCGAGTAAGCCTGGAAGGGTGGCCCTTTCTCCGCGGTGCAAACCACCCAGGTGGTTATGGAACCAATCACTGCAGTAGTCTCTCCCACTTCGGATCAGACGGCTCACACTTCGGAGGATCAGTGGAAAGTGTATATCTTCAGGCGGAAGAAGGCTGGGGGTACTATGCTACTTGGGAATCTTATGGATGACACCTTGGTCTCTCCTGACAACGTAGAATCACTCAGAAGCTCGATTATTAAACGCACTTCGAGCAACCTGAAGAGCGTAGCGCCTCGCGACCTCGTCCATCGAAAAATTTTTAATTGCAAGTTTTATTTTTGTTCTATCTTTCGTATTCGTTATTTTAGTTGCTGTTTGTTTTAGCATGAGTTGGGCTCCATCATTGGGCCCTCTCATACTACTTGTTTTGTAACCCCATTTTATCTTAATGAAAATGGCCCTAGGACTTCTTGATTTAAATAAATATGTATATGTATATATATATATATATATATATATATATATATATATATATATATATATATATATATATACCTATTTTATCGAAATAAAGAGGGTACAAAAGAAGTTTTAGGAAAAAGGCCTAATAAATGAATCCCTACCCAAACGATAAATCTCACACAAAAGGATATAAAAGACAAAAGAAAACACGCAAATAACAATGTCTAAGTACGAATTCGCCGAGGCATTGCTCTTGCTCTGGATCTTGGCGTGGATCCAGAAAGCATTCTCTTAAGTGCTATTCCATTGCCAGGAGGGACCAAGATATCTTCTCTTAAGTCTCCAAGCGTACCCCCAGACTTCTTCTTATGCCGAGAAGTGTAGACTTGTCATTCTTCTTCTTCCTCTGAGGGCTGATCCGTCTAATCCATAGAAGGAAAGGTAGGTGCATCAATGGGTTCTTGTGCAGGACAATTTATCAATACATGGGGGTCTCTTCTCTTCCTGCTGAATTTTTGAATAAACCGTTCAAACTTCAAAACATTAGTGGCACCAATAACTGGTTGAAAGGCTCGAGGAGAAATATGAGGAGCTTCAGAATGTTCCTTTTCCACCTCTGAGGTTCTAACCACTAGGGTAGTCTCAATTCGCTCCACCTCTCCAGCAGGTGAATCAGAATAGGGTGAAAGGGTAACAATAGTGACTAGTTCATTAACCTGTCTAATACCAACTTCAGAAGGTTCCTACTCTTCAAGTGATACAGAGGGTGGGGGGCAATGTCAGAAGTTCTAGCATTTCCTTTAGAGTTAAATGCTCTTTTAGTTGGGGGATAAAACCTATAGCACATATTCTTGGTGTGCATCTAAACATTCTCAGTGATATACGATAATAAGCGTTTTTGTTCCATCACCACCTTCGCTCAACAATGGCCTCGACTGTAGCCCGCCCAAATTCTATAAACATCTGGCAGAGTAATACCCCTATCAATGGAAGTTTCAAGCAACGATTGGAGATATAGTCTCGTTATAAGTTGTAGCATCCATTTTCGATGGGGTACAGAGGCTCGCTAATTCGAAACAAAACATTCGATTGAAATATCTATATGAGAGCCCTGAAACTTCAACCAAATAAAGAACTACAGGAGGTTTCTTAGAGTGGTCAAAATCTGTAGTCCACTGACAAATCTTTATTTCATCCATGCGATCAAAAGCATCATTGACAAACAACCTAAGATAGTCATCCTCCATCGTTATATTAATCAATACGCCTTCCATCCAACGAGCTTCATCTTCCAAGCCTTCAACGAAGTGTGAGTTAAAAATTCCTCACTAACTCCATTTTAGGATGTCTCATAAGCAAACATACCAAGAAGGGTAAACTTCACCTCCTCATTCAATGCATTTAATTCGATCTCGTAAAAATAATGGCAGGTGAGCAATCTTCCTCCCCTAGAGGGTGAATAAAAGGACAAGAACCTCTTTCTGCCACAGCATCTTGGAGAGCCTGTGGGAACACCAAATATTCAGGGTCTTTGCAAGTAGCTATACCTTTTCCCACCACCCCAAAGCAGAGTAGTAGGGCACGCCATGGAAAATCGCGAGTCACGAATCAAACGTGAGTCGATTGAATCGGCAAGCAAGTTTGAAAGACGAGCGAGCCTGCAGGTAGGATCGCACGCAGCGCTGAGCCGAACGTCGCTGGAATGCGAGACGTGAGCAGGGTGAGCCGAACAGCGCAGCTGGATGAGACGACAGACGATGAAGACGAAACCGACCTTCGTCGTCGTGCGGGAAGAAGAGAAGCGACCTTCTTGTTGTGCTCGACGAAGCCGAGGAAAGGATATCACCGAGAATCGCCATGGAGAAACCCAAGCGAGCTCCCGATACCTTCATACGCAGCGAAATCATATATATATATATATATATATATATATATATATATATATATATGATTTATTAAATAAATTAATTAAAATAGTATAAATACCTTCATATAATTCAGTTGACTGCCCTTCCTGCATTCATTCAAGTTCACTGGGCTTTGTGAACCACTTTTTTCTTCCTCTTTCAAACTCTATTCGACCCAACACAACACGACATGCTGCTCTTCCTTTTTCATCTTTGTTTGGCTAGGGCATAGAAATGCCTTCGCTTTTCCTCTACCTTTGTAGGTAGGGTTTAACACCCAACTGAATATAAGAGCCGCTCTCCTCTCTCTGCAAGCGCTCGTGGTTGATCATGTGCGGTAAGCTTATATTGTAGGGAAAAGCCGTACAATCCTTACTGCTTTGGATTGTTCTTTTGCAACGGTTTCCTCAGCCCTTTTTTTAAATTAGGGCCAGATGATTTTTCCTCTTTCATTTTCTTCTCATTCTCTCCCGCTGTCTCTCCTTTTCACTCATTCCTTAGTTCAAATAAGGTGAAATGCTAAAGAGATGTGCAATTTGTTTCTTGTGAGGGGTTGCATTTTCGCTAACCAACACTTAATTTATTATATTTATTATTATTATTATTATTTTATTTAATTTATTTATTTAAATTAGTTATTACACCTGTAAGCCTTAGGAACCCCAAGATCTTCTCGCAACCCCTCTTCTTCTCCATAGTTTTCCTCTTCTTGCTGCTTTCTTGGGTTGGGTGACCCGTCCGCATTAGGTGTAGCTCGGATGCTCCCTTATATGCCAGTCAATGCGAGTTCTCTGCTTTTGGTCAGCCCAACATAGATACGTACGTCTATGGCTCGGGTGGGTGTGCCAACCTCAACTACCGAACCAGTGGATTTCTCTCTTCTAACACACATGTATTTTTACCTAACTTTGATAACACACCTAAGTACACTCTAACCCAACAAACTACAATTTAACACATAAAACATGCAAATTCAACAAAAAAACAAAACTAAACATATCACAATCAAACAAAAGATAACGTTTCGATTGCCTCCTAAATAGTGCTTGGTTTAATGTAGACAAAAGCCTTCACCTCATAAATACAACTTCAGTCCTTGACCATTTATCTTGAATGTTTTGGAAAATTTTCTATCCTAGAGTTCAACAAGTCCAAATGGATAAACATTTAATACAGTTAATGGTTCTGACCACATGGACTTAAGTTTTTTGGTAAATAATGTTAATCATGAAATATAAAGTAAAACTGAATGTGTAGATTTAAAATATTTTCTAATAAACTTTTGATCATATTATTTTATCTTTTCTTTATAGATCTCTGAACTCTCATAAGCTTCCTTTCTAATCACTTCTAATTAGTTCAATTGTAGTAATCTTTTCTCTGTCAAATCCTTTATATTGTAATTAAATTCTTTAACTACCCAAAACACTTTATGTTTGAATTCCACAAGTAAATGAAAGTTTTTACCAAAAAAATCTATAGAGGGGTATTCCTATGGGTGTCTTATAGAAAGTTCTATCAACCCACAAAGCATCATTCAACATTAATTACCAATCCTTTCTATTTGGATTAACAATATTTCTCAAAATCTTTTTAATCTCTCCATTAAACATTTCTGCTAATCCACAATAAAAATAAAAATAAAAATACAATATTTCTTAGATTTTGGATTTTTTAGAAATAAATACCAGTAGAGAGAAAGAAAATGTAAAAACACAATGAAGTAAAAAACATAAAAAGTTTCAAACCTAATCTCCAAGTGGCTCAACTAAAATTCTCCTCAATAAAAAAATGACTTCATTTTTAGGCAACTTTGCCAAAACTTGATCCCCATTAACAACACAAAAAATTTGATGCATTGCTAAGATGTAGGCGACAATTACACAACTATACGTGTCGCTCAACTAATATTCAAATTTGAGTTTGTATGCCGATCTCAAGAGGAAACTTATAAATTTTCTAATTTGTGAAGTTCTACTTTACTAACTCTAAGTCTAATTTGAAGTGTTGTAGGTTGCTGAATTGAAAATGTTTCTAAATTCCTGAAGAAAATAAATGTTATAGAGCTTTTCAGATGTGATGAAAATCATACTCATGTGACTTGAGCTATATGAATCTTCAAAATTTTCCTATAAAATTCCCATTTCATTATTGACAATTAGAGTCAAATCTTTCTTAGCCTATGTTGAGGTCATAAGGATTATTGTAAACTCGCTTTATAGGTAAGTTTCTCAGGAATTCTCTCGTCCACTATCTAGATTGCAATCTCTTACTGACAATTTATTTATTCCACCAGGTGATTGTGTGTTAATCTACTTGTTCTTCTAGTTAATGGCCATAAATTTTAATTTTATAATTGACCAAATTAGAAGTAAATGAAGATCGAGAGGTTAACACATCGACATCAATTAAATAAACGAGTTCAAAAACATTCAAGGATAACTCATTGATAAAACATTTGATTCATGCACTTATCCCAATCACGGGAGCATGAAAATATTTAGCTCTACTATATGATAGGAGAAAACACCAAAAGCGTCATTGAATAAAAGAAATCCAGCATGTAAACAAGTACAAAAACTTAAACAAAAAATTCCTTATTTGCATATGTAGTGTAAATAATAAGTTTTGGAGGAGGTTGTAAAAATTTATGGCCTTGAGTAATATTAACTTGCTAAAATATCAACTTTGAAATAAAATTGTAAATTAACTATTGTATGCTAATAATAGGTGAATAAAATAATTAAAAGTGACAAAGTAGTCATTAAATATTGATTTAATATTAATTTACTAATAACTGACATCATGTTACAATTAATCACTCTTTTATATAAGGATTCTTAAATAGGTATACTAAACTGACTGCATATAAAATTAATTCTTTGAATATATAAAGTTTAATGATTATCAATCTAAATATTTTGAGTACTTTTGAACTATAATAATTTAAATTAAATTAGGAAGCGATTGAGTACTTGACTTAGGATAGAATTGGTATTTAAAATCAATAAATAAATGCATAATAAGATATAGTACTCCTCAGTAGAAGTAAAGAGAAAATAATATCAATAGAAAAATAAAAAGAGAAAGAGAAAGATTGAAGTTTAAAAAGTAAAATATTCAAGAGTTTGAGGAGAAGTTTAGTGTTAAGCTAAAATTAAAAAAATGGTATCAATCCAAAATTTTTAAGACTGAAAGAATAAAAACTTCTTTTATTTAAATTTATAATATAATGTTCAAAAAGAGAAAAACTGAATTAATATTATTTAATTGATAAGCCCAATTGAATTATATATTTTGTTGATAATTAATGTTATTTTAGTAAACATGCATAAGTGATTTAAGAATAATCATTTAAATGAGTATTAATATAAGTATGTTGAAATATTTGAGTTTCAATAAAAATTCACTTTTAAGATTATATTTTTGAACTTTGATTTAATTACATACCTTATTATTAAAAAACAATGCAATCCTAAGACTGGATCTACTATGAATTTCAGCAAGTCTATTTTTAGGTATTGAATTATTTATAGGCAAGTAATATTTAATTTTGGGGGAATTTGATGTGTAGAAAATGTGATGAGATGTCCATATATTTTTATACATTTTATGTATCATTTTTATATATTCTCGTGATTTTTTATAGTGTTATTTACAACAAATTGGAAGAATTCAAGATTAAGAGAACTTAGAGCACAAAAAGGGCCAAATTCATAGGCGAGGGTCATAGGCGAGGGCCCTAGTACCCCATGTTGATGCCTTAGGGCCTGAAAGTGTCAAGTTTTAGCCAAAAAAATAAAGCAGACAACATCCCAGTACCAGATCCCTAGCGCATTCTTGCTTGCCGCCAGTGCCTCAGTGTAACCCTACCTAGGGTAAGATTCGTGGAGTCCTAATTCGATCATCCAATGCTACGAAACTTGATGCATTACCCAGCAACGCCGCACCTACATCTAGCGCTCTGATACCGCCTTGTCAGCGGCACTGTGCCCCCATAGACTTATGTTGGTTTTGGTGATTTTCTGATAGTTCAATCATGAGAGACCATAAAAGCAACGAAAATATATCATAGGGGACGATTTTTGACTTGGAGAGACCTAGAGCACGAGAGAGAGAAAGGGGAGACATATGGGGAGAGACCTTCCTCTCTTGATGACTGAATTGCCTTACACATTTTGAGAGTCTACTTAAGTGATTGTAATTGTGTATTTGTATTGAGAGTGTGGATTGAATTGAGAGCAATCAAGGAGGAGAAGCAAGGAGAAAAGACTAAGATTGAGAAGATTTTCATCTGAGTTTTAATTCTCTTTTACTTGTATACTTTACAACTTCTTTCATTGAAATCCTTTTTATTTTTCTTAAGCATGTGCAGAGGGCTGCAAATGAACCAACACTTCATTAACAACTCAAAATCACCTCAATTAAGACTCAATCATATTTATTTAAAGTAGTAAATAAACAACCTTAAATACTTTGTAAAAGCTTGAAGGTTAAATGAACTAAACCTCAACATAGTTGAACTTGTTCATTCATGTTCACGAATTGTTGTATAACTAATTAATTGTTAAATATTTGATATTAATCTCGATCATAGCTTGTATCATATATGTCATATCATTTAAAAAAGTTTGATTAGTAATTTAATTATATATTTAATATTAATATCTTAAGATATCAATTGATGACATATTTTGCATTTTGAGTTATTTGATATTACATGTTCTTTCAAATTTTTTTCTTTGTTTTTTCAAGATTTTTTCCTATATTAGAATGCATTCTTCTGAAAAAACACCTATTATAGACACCGGATGAGATTATGTGGGTTATTTCATTTTATTTTCTGATTTGTTAAATTGTTCAATTATATAGATTTTTAAAATTATTTATGAAAATCTAGATCAATATTTGAACTTCTAGGTTGTTTAATTACTCGTTCGCTTGTTATAAACAAATCACGTTCAAGTATTGAAAATTTAAAATGATCAAATTTGAACATGCGAAAGCTCGACATAAGCTCAAACCGAAGAACAACTTATAATTATACAAAGCCAAGTTCAATCTATAATATACTCGGCTTGATTACATTCCTATGTGTTGGAACTAAGTCTTTCATGTTTCTTTGATTTGGAAGTTTGATGAATCATGTTCGTTCCATGATATTTTTCTAAGACATTTTTGTATTTAATTACATTTTGATGTGTTACTTTTGAATTAATTTACTTTCTTGGCCACTTGAAAAGTGAAGAACTTCTGTGATCTAGGACTATTGATTGAAGGTTAGAAGAATGTATAAGTTTAATACTCAATCATTTAGTAGAATAGGGATATTACTATTACGAGTTTATAATTATATTGATGAATGAAGATCTTTGGGAGATTTTGTAGGGTTAAACAAAATTATAATATGAGACTCTAACACTTCTTATATTTAAGAATAAAGTAAGGAGTAATTGTCTATGATTGTCGATATTAAGTATGAGGGATTCATTAGAAGAACATTGAAGATTTACATGATCCATTTTAAAGTGACATGTCTTCAACATTAGAAAACCCAAATTTGTTAGACTTGTGCAAAATTTGGATTTAAACGCTTTAAAAACTTTCATCACTTTGAAGTAGCTTAAGGGTTAGTAAACTAGTACTTTAATTTATCTGAAATTTAACGAAGTTTCTCTAAGGATAGATAACTCGGACTCATTATTCATACTTTTTTTGATCAACACATATATATGCATTATTAATGTGCGACCGCTACACAGATCAATCTGCATACTACCAGATGGATAATTTCTGCTGCTATATTATTTTACTCTATTATATTTTTTTTTTAAATCTGGTAATTCATTGTCATTGCCACTCATCTATTCATTTCATTATTTGGTTATACTTTTTTTGCATTAAAAAGATGATAGTGATTTATGATTGGAAACTTAATGGCTGTAGCATAAGCAAGTTGAAAATAACCTAAAACACATTCCACGTCACTACAATTCATCGCCGCATCACATTTTAAATTGCTTGGTGGCTGTACTGTCATGCTTTTGTATAGGTGGTGATGCTAGCCGTCAACTAGTTGTGAAGTTTTGTTGTCAATATATCTAATAACTTCATTGCTTGGTTTATATATATATATCTTGCGTAATGTCTCGGTAGTAGGATATATGCCAGCATTGTGTGATGATCGACTTCTCTGTCACACATTGCTAATATTAGACTTCCGGTCTTATGACCATAATTCCAGTTCATAATATGTCTAAATCTTGTCAGGTTGGTATGCAGTATCTCTCAGGGTCGACCTCTGGTGGCAATGCTCGGTGTAAGGAAATGCTTCTCGCATTTCGCAAGGCTATTATGGATTATTCAATGACTCCAGAGAAAAATGTTGTTAGAGATTTGATCTCAAAGATTAATAGCTATGTTTCATTTTTAATTGAGTGCAGGCCTCTTTCAGTAAACATGGGAAATGCTATCAGGTTTTTGAAGAATAGAATTTTAAAGTTACATCATAACCTGTCAGAATCAGATGCAAAGTCTATTCTTATATCAGAGATTGACCGTTTTATATATGAGAAAATAGTAGTTGCAGACAAGGTTATCGTAGACCATGCTCTTACGAAAATTAGAGACGGTGATGTAGTCCTCGTTTACGGACATTCTACTGTTGTGGAAATGATTATATTACATGCTCTTGAGCTTGGAAAGCAATTTCATATTGTTGTAGTTGATTCTCGACCTAAGTTTGAAGGGAAAACATTGCTTCGAAAATTGGTTATGAAAGGAATCAACTGTACTTACACACACATAAATGCCATTTCATATATCATGCATGATGTTACACGTGTTTTCCTAGGTGCTTCTTCGGTTCTGTCTAATGGAACAGTTTATGCAAGAGTTGGTACTGCTTGCATTGCAATGGTGGCTCATGCTTTCCAAGTTCCTGTTCTAATATGCTGTGAGGCATATAAATTTCATGAAAGGATCCTACTTGATTCAATTTGCTCTAATGAACTTGGTACTGGCTCAAGTCTTTTTATATTAGACTTGGTTTTTCCAAATTGTTCATTTGGTTTCTATAAACAAACAGTGGGGTATATCTATTAGTTTTTTTCTCCTACTCTGCAGGTGATCCAGATGTAATCATAAAGGTTCATGCTGAAACTGATTCGAATCCTCTTAGAAAACGGGTTGATAATGAAAAGCTTCAGCCTTTGAATCTTATGTAAGCACGCTGAAATTTTACTGTTTGAAAAATCTCCATTTTGATGCATTGGGATTAAAAGAAGAGATTTATTTTGTCTGTTTTGACAGTTATGATGCAACTCCTTGTGACTATGTATCAATGATTGTCACCGAGCATGGAATGGTACATATATTCAAACCTTTTGGTTCTGCTTATGTTCTATTTGTCATGAATGTTTGAACTCGATGTTAGATCTTTTTATTAATCAGCTCACTATGACACGTAGATTCATTCATTTAAGAAACTAAACAGCACATCCACCAAATCATTGGCTGTTATTTTCATGCACAATTCTAGAGGAAGGGATTCATCAATTTTCTTTAGAAAGCTTGGAATAGAATTCTCTGTCAAAGCAAGTGTCACGTTCTGAATCTTGAAGGCATAACTCAATAATACAGGACATGATAAAGCAACTTAATCTCAACTCATGACATGAATTTTAGGATCTAAGATTAAGTAAAACGGTTTTATTTTTAATAATTGATTCATGCATGCATGCATGCAAACAAAAATTCAATCAGAAAATATATGTAACAAAATTTTATAGCATAAAATGTAATCTTAAGTATTTCTTTTTATCAAATTAAAAAAGAGAATGAGAAACTTCACCTGCAATAATTACTTGAGGACTCTAACACAAATGGCCAAACAAAAGAAGATCGTTAAGAAAATCCAATGAATCACTATTTGTTTGCTTTGATACCTACTCTAGAAGTTCTGATAAAAAACCACAAAAATAGACAACATTTGCTGGTGTATCACATAAATTGGGTTCAAGACCTATCATTTGCATGAAACTTTCATAAGTGTCACCTGTTTCATGAAGCAGATTGTGCTGATCCATTTAAAGTATTAAAATCATTAAAAAAGTAGCTTTGTAGTTGACTCGATTGATCACAATGTAAACAACTTACAGTATAGATTGAAATGCCTCAACCATGATGATGTCACTCAAACATTGCTTATGTCGTGAAATGAATGGTCCTGCTTGTTTATAATCCCAAAATTACTTTGAGAAGACCCTCATACTTTTTCAGTGCATCGTCAGCTGGATTAGCATTGCAGGACAAATTTTTATCTTAGAGATCCAGGAAAGTCATGCAATGCGAGATAGAGTTCACTGCTCTCACTAGGTATGCTCCTTACTGTGTCGCCACCAATGAGAAAAGTTATTACAAATTATTAGTCTTAGAGATCAGTTGAGATATCAATGAATTGTTTGTGTTAATTGAAAAAGCTATAATAATAAAGAATATATTGAACTACTATTAACTGAGCCTGGAATAATAGTTAGGCAAACAAAAATGTTTGATAAGGTAGCAAATTTCCAGAGAAAGGAATTCAAATTTGATAGCAAGTACAGATAAATTCAAAAAGAAAAGCTAGGTTGTGATAAATGTGGCAAAGATATTTTGGGCAGCACCTAGTTGATTTTGTGAAGTGTTTCAAATGTGGGGAGTCTGGATCATTCTTTAAAATTGTGCAATTGAGTATTGAGGTGATTTTAATTCGTGAGACGAGGCGTAAGCCTCGAGGCTATCTGTGATATAAGCCTCATAATTTGAAATTGCATAGTCCAAATAAAAAGTAGTGTGTGTATATATATATATATATATATATATATATTGGCTTCATGATCGATTCTGTAACCGTTTTATATCAGTGAAATAGGCCCTTGGGCTTTGGATAAAAAAAAAAAAATATTGGCTTCATAACATAAATGTAACAAATAATACTAAAATTATCTACTGAAGAGCGAAGTTATTTTATAAAACATACAACAACAACAACAACAACAACAAAGCCTTAATCCCACTAAGTGGGGTCGGCTACATGAATCCTTTTTCTCCATTGTGTCCTATTTAGTGTCATATTTTTATTTAATTCTAATAAATTAAGATCATTTTTAATATAGTAAGCCCAATTCTTCCTAGGTCTACCTCTGCCTTTTTTAACATAAGTCCAATCTAAAACGTCTACTCTCCTAATCGGATCATCAAATGATCGAAGTTTAATGTGACCAAACCATCTAAGACGACTCTCTAATTTTGTCCGTCACTGGAGCTACACCAACACTATCACAGATTTATTCATTTCGCATTTTGTCTCTAAGTGTAACGCAACTCATCCACCTAATCATTCTCATCTCGACAACACTTAATATTATGATTCTCTTTTAAAGACCAACATTCAACCCCATAGAGCATTACAAATCTCACCACCGTCTTTATAAAATTTTCTTTTCAGTCCAAGTGGTACTTTTCTATCACACAAAAGGCCTGAAGCATTCCTTCACTTCAACCAACCAACTTGAATTCTACTTTTAACATCCCCATCTATATCACCATCTCTTTGAATGATAGCCCCGAGTATCTAATTGTTCACTTTTTTTAATAATTTGATCACCCAAAGTTACACTTCTGTCACTAGAGCTACTACTACTAAAATTACATTTTATGTATTCAATTTCACTTCTACTCAAATGAAGGCCTTTAGACTCCAATGTGGACCTCCATAATTCAAGTTTTTCTTGGGCTTTTTCTCTCATCTTATGCACAAGAGGGATATCATCAGCAAAAAGCATACACCAATGTACATCTTCCTATAAATGTCTAGTAAGTCCATCCATAACTAAAGAAAAAAAGATATGGCCTTAAAGACGATCCCTGATGTAATCCAACAGAAATAGGAAAATATTTGGTCAATCCTCCTTCATTTCAAACACAAGTAACAGCTTTGATATACATATCTTTAATGACTTGAATATAAGTCATATTAGCACCTTTCTTCTCAAGAACTCCCCAAAGGATATCTCTTGGAACTTTGTCTTAAGCTTGGAACCTTGTCGTAAGCTTTTTCTAAATGAATAAAAATCAAATGTAGATCCTCTTTATGATCTTTGAACTTCTCCATCAAACCTTTCAATAAATGTATAGCTTCCATAAAAGACCTACCCGACATAAATCCAAATTGATTATGAGAAAACTTTGTAATACATCTCAACCTATTTTCAATTACCCTCTCCCATAATTTTAAAGTATGAGACATCAACTTAATTCCTCTATAATTTGCACTCTTGTGCATCCCCATAATTTCATAAACCATATTCATAAAAAAAATTTGATAAATTAACTAAGTTAATTTTGCTTAAATAAACCTATCCTAATACAAAAGTAACAAATTAATAAAAAAAAAATTACAATATTATCACTAACTCACATAAAATTAGCATAACGGTTGAAATATGCCGATCGAGCAAGGAGACAACAACTGCGGTAGAGGAAGCAAGAGGCCATGACTATAGCGAAAGCAGAGGCCATGGCTGCAGTGAAAGCGTATGCATTAGGAAAGACCTCACACGATACAACTAGATAGGAGATTGTGCGTGCGATTGCCGAAGTAGCAGAAGGCAATGACTATTTCAACGGTGACTGAGGCATTGTGGAAGAATGGTTGTGAAGTCATCATGAGAGAGGAGTGTAGTGTCGTCGCGAGATAGAGATAAATCAGGTCATCATGCATAATGAATGAAAGCCGAGCAATTGCGAGTCAGGATAAGTAGAAATTAAAAAAAAAAAATTACTATCAAGGAGGACGGCTCGATATTTTTGAGGTGAAGCGCGTTTTAAGGCGCGCCTAGTCCAATATGAGGCGTATGCCTTGCACGTGGAGCATGAGCGCGTTTCATTGCTCTCAAGGGCCAAATCGTGCTGAAGCTCGCTTTAACAGTTGACGATTTTAAACAAGCCTGGCATCGCAGAATGGATTGTTCGATAGAAAGAACGAATGACAACAAGCCACAAAATTTTTAAGGCAGAGTTAGCAAATGAAATTTTGGAAGGAAAAAAAAAAGGTAAGACTTGGATCTATGAAAAGCCATCAATTCTAGGAAAAGAAGAGATTTTAGAGCGCAGAAATGATAATACCAGTGAGTGCCAGAGTTTTTGCAATATGCTTTAATAAAGTCAAGTAATATGAAGAGTTATATATAATTTTGGAGCTATTTCGTAAAGATAAGTTCTATGCACGTTTTTAAATTATAATTTCTAGTTGCAGAGCATTGTATCTTTGGGACATATTATTAGTGGTTAAAGAATTTCAGTGGATTCTCAAAAGGTAAAAGCAATTTTGGATTTACTTAATGCAATGAATGTTAAGGAGTTATGTAATCTTCTGGGTTTAGTAGGATATTATTGGAGATTGATCAATTTTCATAGATAGCGATGCCACTTACTGTGTTGATGAGTAAGGATCTCAGGTTTGAATGGATAAAAGATTATGAGCTAAGATTGAAAAATTATTTGAACATGCACAGGTGCTAGCTATCTCATCAAAACAAAACGATTCCATATTTACAGTGATGCATCACTGGGAGAATTTAAATGTGTTTTGATGTAAAACAAAAGGGTAAGAGTGTATGCACCTAAATAATTAAACCTAATGAAAAGAATTATCAGGCCCACAATCTGGAGTTATAACTATTTTTTTTTTTTAAAGATATAGAGGAACTAATGTGTAGTGAAAAGTGAAATCTTGATTGATAATTAGAGTTTAAAATACATCTTTAAATAGAAAGTCTTAAACTTGAGGCAGAGAAGGTGGCTTGAGCTTATTAAAGACTATGCTCTCGATATATAGTGTTGTCCTAGCATAGTATTGTGTTAGTTAATGTTTTGATTTGCAAGTCCATAGGTAGTGCGAATTGAATCATTACTTAAGAGCCAAAATTAAATAAAGAAATGGATGCTTTGAAATTGGAGACCAGAGAATTTAATGTTATTGAATATTTGCATCATATGATTGTACAACTAACAGTGATAGACGCAAAATTAGCAATAAATACATATATTGGTTGATCAAATTCAATCAAAAAGGACAAGATATTATTTTAGATGCAGATTGTGTTATTAGAAAGAAATCCAATGTTGGCCCTTAGTGATTAGGAAGCTTGTCATGTAGGTTACATTATTTGTTCTTGGAGGACTAAAATGTATACAAATTTAAAATTGTTCTGATGGTCAGGTATAAAGAAAGATATTGCTGAATAAGCTTCTAAGAGTCGGAAAACCCGGTCATCAGGGACTGAGTTGATCGTTAAAGTCTATCTATAGTTTAGTAAAAATAGAAAGAAATTACAATGAGTTTGTCATGCGATTTCCTACATCAAACAATATAATGTTAATATTTATATGATTATTGATAGATAAATTATGTTTGCTCATTTTTTGACCCGGCTTGTCAACTTCTCTGACGTTAAAATAAGCCAATTGGTAACATAAATCTCATACAATACTTGAAACTTTTTTTTGTGGTCTTTTCATAATTTATAATGCAAGTATCAAACATGCCTGGTTTCTTTAGAGGGTGGAAGATCCACTTGAAAAGAAAAGCAAATTGGAATTTTGTGCAATGTTGAGGTCCTTTAAGTTTCCATAGATCTGCTGGTGGTTTGCAAGATGTATTTATCGTTCTTTAATTAGGTACCCAAAAAAACCAAAAAAAAAAAAAAAAACTGTATTTTGTAGATTGAAGAATGGCCACACATCCTTTTGTCTTAATTTGCTTGATAGTTGGAAACTGTAGTAAAGTCTCATCCAAATCAACACTGTTTTCGATGCAACTAATCCATTTATGTTGATGACTTCGCTTCAGCATGTTTGAACAACACATCCAAGCAATACTTCCTCAATCTAACCCCTTTTGCTTCTAATTCCATTTCCTTTCTCTGAATTGTTGCGCATATTTTGATAAACATTTTACTTATCAACAATGATAATATTGCCAGTCTTTCTAGCGCAATTATTTTATAGTGTAACTGTGCTTCAATTGATACTTCTTTACAATATTACCCGTCTTCTTTTAAGATCACTAGCACAGAAATTAGTATTTTTTTTTTCTTTTAATTTGCAGATTCCCCCAACCAGTGTTCCAGTTATCGTCCGAGAGTATGAAAAAGACCAGTCAGTCTTTTAATAATTCGCTTTTCTGGCGGTAAATTCTGGTAACAAGCTTTTAGATTTTCATTTCTAATGCTTTTTCTTGAATGGGTAATGCGAGAGGTATTTTCTCATGTATTTTATTTCAATAATGTTCTCCATGCATCCTAATGTATCTTCAAATTTTCTGCTCCTTCAACACCGTGAAGAGTGACATTATTCGCCTCTCCGGATATTTAAAGACAACTTTTCTTTTCATGTAACTCCAAAAGTTTTGGTTCTTGGTCTGTATCTTATTACAACACCATTTCTTGAACAATTCTTTTGCTACTATTTTCGCGATTTTAAGTTATTAATTTCGGCAAAAAGTTCTCAACGCATCTTCTTCTTAATTGAATCGATATACATCTGAATTCCTTTATCTCTGTATATGTAGCTGAAAAATACTACTTTAGTATCCAGATTCTAAGCTCTTTGCTTGAATTTAGCATGCAATGCAAGAAGATTCATTTGATTTGTTTCTCATATGTTCGTAGTACCAGTTATCTGTGTTTTGTCTTATGTGTCTTTCATCAGTACTCTAGATTTAGATGTTGCTGAATTGGGACATCAGTCATCTATAAACTTATTATACATTTCAACAAATCAAACATGCAATATCTTAATAAAATGATATCATATTGAAATGAAGTGAACTAAATAGCCTGTAACCACTTAAAAGGATAAATCACATTGATATGCTAGTGAGCTAAATAATCTCTCAATTCACATAAAATAATATTATAACATTTAGATGTCAGTGAATAAACATATCTCAACTTCAAAAAAAATAAAATTGATGGCAGGCATTCAATATGCGTGAACCGGTTTGAGCATAAATGTTGTGGGCCCACGTCGAAATGTGTATTTTATTTTTAAAATGCAAGTAACAGTGATACTTAAGATTTTAGCGTTACATATGTAAATGTGAAAATTCAGGTGTTAAATATATAAATACATAAAAATAATGCGGTATGTATGTAACTGCCCTATTCTTTAAGCATATTTCTCCTACCTTTATCTCTGGACCACCTTAAAGCATCCATTTCAGTGTCAGAGCTCGTTTAGCAGTCCTGAGACGAAAAATTGCATTAACTATGAAGCAGCTTTCAAATTTTGCCAGTTCTGGAATTAATTTCAGCTTTTTTTTTTCCCACGTGCTTAATAATACATTTGTCCGGACTCCGGACTACGGATGTAGCTCTACATGCGAACTCCAGTAATATATCGTCATATGTGTTATATCGGGCCCACCTAAAAAAATAACATGAGATTATTGGAGTGGAACTGTGGCTTTTAGTAACCCCAAAATAGTCTCGAAATAATACCGAAATAACTTTCACGGTGTTATTTCGGAGTTAGTGAAGTGGAACATATGAATTTTTCTTTAATAACCCCGAAATAATCCTGTAATAACCTCAGAATAATCTTTGTGATTATATTTTGGGGTTATTAGAGTGGAATAACCTCGAAATAACTCAAAAATAATCTTCACGGTATTATTAACCTCTGAATAATCTCTGGGATGTTATTTTAGGGTTATTAAAGTGGAATAACTTTGAAATAACATCGAAATAACCTCCGCAGTGTTATTTTGGGGAAGTAGAATAACCTTAAAATAAACTTCGCAGTTTGAAGAGGAATATAGGGGGTTCTCTTCAATAATTTTGAAATAACTTCGAAATAATTTTTGTTAGTTCACTTCTATAACTCTAAAATAACATTTGAGATGTAACACACGTGACATTGCCGAAAGTCCGCACGTAGAGCTATGTCCGGAGTTCAGACAAAAATTTTTTCTAGTATATTGAGAGAATACTTATTTCTGTGGCAGGGGTGAATCCTCAAAAGTGATTCTATTTTTGAAACAACTTATATCCATTGAATACTGCACTTAAAAATCAAGGAACAATACCTCAAAAAAGATTTAAAAAAGCAGGAACCCTTTCAAAGTTATCTATTTTTATTCCAATTAAACACTAATTTATCTTCATTGGTGTTTAAAAAAGTACTTAAATAAGTGAGAACAATTTTGTGGTGAATCTAGCACATTAGTAGCCATTGAAATCCATTTATATGAAGATCAGAAAGATTCAATTTTTATCCATTGAAATCCATTGAAATCCATTTAAATAATTGCGTGTGAATTCCTAATTTCCTAAAAAATCAGCTTTCTGACCGGCCTTCATCCCACGTGATATGTGAAAATTATTCCATACGGACAACGTACGCAGCACTGTGTACGGAATCCGTAAATAATCACCTAATAACTATCGAATTACCCATAATAACTCCGTGAATGACATTAAAATGAACAGCGGGGGTTATTGGCAGGTTTTTAAGAAGTTATTGCAACATTATTTGAGCAATAACCTTCTAATAACCTCATAATACCCCGAATAACAAATAAAAAATATATAAGTGAAACCGCAGAGGCTATTAGGGCTTTATTAGGAGGTTATTCGGAATAATACCACAATTACCTGCTAATAACCTCCGAATAATACTGAAATACAAGATCACAGAGGTTATTGGCTGGTTATTCGTTGGTTGTTTATGAATTCCGTACGCAGCACTGTGCACGTTGTCCATGAAATAATTTTCCAATGATATGAGCATCAAGTTTCTGCAGGGCACATAGAAATGATATTTTTTGTTTCCCTTTTTTATGGCATAGAAACTAGTACACATTGTGTATTTAATATAACGTAAATAAGAAATATGCATCTAAAAACTTGTACTAGTAGAAGATACAATGGATAAAACTATTCTTTTGCGTCAAATATTCCTATAATATGACCCAAAAATTTAATGATTGCAACAAAGTAAACATTAACATAAAAAAAAATTCAAATCTAATAAGATGTTCATTTTAATTTGGTCGTCCACTTTGAGGTGTGAAGTAAAGCTTAGAATCATTTGATTGCAAATCATAGCAAAAATGGCGAATGACGCAAAGATTTAATTCAGTTAAACATCACCAAATTAGGTTTTTAAATGAAATTATAAGGATTTAATATTTTATAAGTATAATGGGTAATAGCACTAAACAAGATAATGTGATAATATTTTAAAAAATAAAAAAGAAGTTTCACTAAAAAATAGATTATATTGATATGAATAAATCGATACTAAGAGTGGAATTGTAACACTATTTAAGCATAATGGAGATAATTAACTTGACCAAAGAGAATAAAAATATTCACTTCTTTAGCAAAAATCAAAGTTAAAGCATGTTAATGATATAGTAAATGTATGATGAATATAAATTAAGTTATAGAGCAAGATGGATGCTATTTAGGGTATGTTTGGGGCAGCTGCAGTTTATCCAGCTTATTCATATAAGCTGCTTATTCTGATAATTTGCTGATAAGCAGCTGATCTGGATAAATTGTTTGTCTTTTTGGTTTGAGTGTTTGGAAAACAGCTGATTTGCAGTTGTTTGTGGATAAATGACTATTATGCCCCTGAAATCAATAAACTGTTAAACTGTTTGGTTTACGTGGTTTAATAACTAGCATATCTGCAATTGCTTGTAGTAAAAAACTGTTTTCACTCTTCTTTATTGCTAAAATTATTTTAAAATATAAAATCTTATTTTCAAATATAAAATCATATTTTAAAATATAAAATCTTATTTTCAAACGTTTAAGGAATCTATTCAATTTCTATTCATTTTAAGCTTTAATGATGGTCAAGTAATGCTTATTATAAATATCCATATTTGAACCTTAATGCTATATAAGACTCCTCTATCTAATTCAAAATCAAAAAGCATATGTCAACTACACTTGAAATTAAAAATTAATGGCAAAACAATCATTTTATAAATTAATTACAAGCACAACAACTCTTATTTCAACTCTAGATGTGTGAGGGATGAGATGGCAGACAAAGATGGCAGGCACTGTAGTTTATTTCTCTTCAACAAGAAGTTCTCAGAAACGAAGAAGGATCACGCGTCCCCATCATCCCTTATATCTCTCTGCCGACGATAACGATGACAAAGGAAAGCAAAATATCCACGTCACTGCCTTGCTCGGATGGAACTTCAACGAAGCATAGAATAAGCATACGCTCGTTGGATGCTCGATTCGAGCATATATATGTCAAAGTCGAAGTTTGTTTGAACATTAAATTAATTATCCGGAGTCTTCTTGTTTTGAATTCAGATTAATTGGATTTTTTTGGTCGAGCGGTTGATTTGACTATAAATTTGTAAGAATTAAAACTTTAAATGAAGTTTAATTTGAGTTGAAATATTTCTTATTTAAAAATTTATCTGAAGATTCATATTAGATGATAATATTTTGTAATCATATAGCAATAGATATTTAGAATATTAATTTATATAGAGCAAAAATAATTATCTGTATCTCGTGCAGCGGGATCCAGCAGGAGCTAATTTTGAAACCCGAACACGAGCTTGGAAGTGTTTTGTGCTGTCGTATCGTTCTAATTTGTATCCTCGAGGCGCAGATTAGTCACGTTTTGAATGGCTGGCGCCAACAGCTCTTCCATCTCCACATCGCTCTGTCTCGTACGCCGAAACTCAAGGTCTAGGGTTTCAACTGTCTTCTTCTCTCCTTATCCATGTCGCAGTTCGAGCCCTGAGCGACCTCTGCCACCTGTCAGAGCCAACTACACTGGGATTCGACTGTCTTCGACTCCGGAACAACGGCGTTTGAACCGTAGTTAAGAACAGCTAGGGCATGGGAGTTGCGAACCATAACGAGGACAGGGAGATGCGAACGATAAGTAGGGCAAGGGAGTAATAACGTGAAGGAAAATGCGGACCGCGGGGGTCACCTTGCGGTTCGCTTCTTTCACAAATACAAAACTCTGTTTTTGAATAAGCTGATGAAAAGCGCAAAACGAACAGTGCGGCGGTGTTTTTAAGTGTTTTTAAAAACACCACTGCACTTATAAATTGCCCCAAACGGGCTGTAAAATTTGAATTTTTGACCTTTCTAAAGGCTACTCATGCCAAAGCACTTTTATACTATGTATTTCACTCTAATTAAATAATCATTTCCTCAATTTCTATGAATGGAAAAACTCTCTTAATATATTTCTTCAAATGAAAGCTTCCTTGCTTCCTTAAAAAGAATCAATCCTCACTTTTAATATGGGTATATAAAACACCTCTAAACTATCACTTTGCAAACTCAATAAAATATTTGTGACCTCAACTTTTTTTAATGGCCTAATAAACTTTTTATTTTGGCTCATCCATAGATTTAAGAACCTTTTCATTGCATAGCAGTTCCTTTATAGGTTCTTTTTTTGCAGATTTTCTAGTAACTAGGTTATGGTTTAACTAGACCCAAAATAAAAACCATTCAATCTTCCATGGTTTAAGATGAACTTAGGCTAATCGTTAACTCATCAAAATGAAGTTGAGAGAACCATTATTAGGTTATTGATGGACTCTGTGCTGTCTGGTTGTGGCCGGCGCCGTCAATTCTCCCATGTCGTTATGGATGGTTGTCGGGATGTTTGTCGATGTGGTTGTCGAGGAGTCGTGATGCAGACTTTTTATATTGCAAGAACTTACGAACCCAAATTTATATATATTTATAATGATTTTGTAAAGTCAAACTTCAACGCAAGTATATGTATCGTATCAAGTAATACATGACTCTAATGCAGTCTTGGTTATCGATCCCATAGAGAAGGCACAATTCTTACAATAGATAACGTAATACTGAAATACAATACTCAAATTCCAATTAAAGTTTAATGTTTACTTCTACTAACAAGATGCAGAAAATAGTAACAATTAAGCAAACTACAATTACTTCTAATTTCTTTAAAATAAAATTAACTAACAGACACACACTAAGCTATGTATTTGAAAGGTTTTGATATATATGAAAAATATATTTCCTCTTACAACGAGTATATGATGTGTGAATGATATGGAATGATTATTTATTGTATTGTGCCAAATAGGAGCATAAATGTTTTCTTACCCTCAAAAGAGTACACCCTCTTCCAAGCATGAAAAGAACATTGACATATCTTAAGATCAGTCATTAAATCTAAGGCTAGATTGGGAGGATACCAGCTGTCACTACGGAGCTCCCACTCACCCTTCACATGAAGGCTAACCTTTGAGTTTAGTTACTAATCTTAGGAAAAAATTGGGGATCTCAGCCTGTCACCCTTAAACTTCCAATTTGAAGTCCATCAAAACACATTTCCCTATTTATTTGCACTTAATTCCCATGAACTACACAATTCATCCATGGAAATTGAATGAATTCTTCATTATTATTGTAGGACACTAAATCCTTTCAGACTTAATGCTCAATAACAGATTTAAACAATTCAATTGGCCAGATCGAAAAGTAGATTAAGTTTGAAATGAAAAAGTACCACAATTTCTTCAATACTTTAAAAGCACTTCATATCCACATCACCACATCACCACATCTCTATGCAAAAAGAAAGACAAAGGAGACTACTCAGAATTCATAGAAAAGACACAATAAAACTTGGATTTTATATATAAAAGAAAAGTCATACAAACCACAAAAGCAAATACAACTTATCTCTTTCTCTTCCCCAATGCAAATCTCTCGAAGTTCCTTTAAATCATTTTCTCTCTTCTTTGCAACACTCAATTCCCTCTTTAGAATGGAAAGGAAGAAGCAATCTCTCACTTTACTTCTTCTCCTTCACTCCTTAGAGAAGAATTCCTCTCAAATTCTCACTTCTACACTCTTCTCTCACAAACCCTAACACTCAACACATTCACACCCTCTCTAGAACTCTCACTACCAATACCCTAGAACCACACCAATTTCATCCCAAAACAGTTACATATATGTTAGAAACAAATTCCCAAGAGTTTCCTTAAGCATCCCTTCAAAAAGTCGCCAAAACTCTTCAAATTTGAATTGCACCGACATTGGGCACCGACGGCGCCCGATAGGGTGCCGACGACACTCTATCATCCCAATAAATTCTGGAGCTCTCAAGAAAATGGCACCGGCGGTGCCAGAAGCTGTTTTTCTCCATTTTGCTCCTTTTTGCTCTAAATTCATTCCTTTTCGCTTATTTTTGCTCCAATCACCTAAAATCATCATACCTGCAACAAATCATGAAAAATACATTTCTTCAAAGTGCAATATCACCAAAAAAAGGGTAAAATTATATAGCAAAAATAGTATATATTTTTGGTGCATCAAAATCCCCCAAACTTAACTATTACTTGTCCTTAAGTAATCATTTTACTACAAAAAATATAACTCAAGGCAATGTACTTTTCACCTGTAAGACATTAAAAATTTTTCATTCAAAAGAATATATTGGTAAGACTTTTAGAAAGAAATTCAGTAACTTAGGTCAACACTAAAGGTATAAAAACATTCAGCAATCGAGTCTAACGATTCTAGGCTTCTATTTATTTCAAAATAAACCATAATTTGTCACATTAAGAGTGCCTTGAAAGATTATGTGAAAAAGAGTTCATGCAAACTTCATCAGAATGTAGGCCAATACTTTAAATAAAAATTCAGAAATGAAATCAAGTTCTCCCTTTAGGGTGACTCAAGTGAAGCCAATTTTTGATCAGACATCTCCTCAAGCTTCTCCTCATAAATATTTTTTTTTCTTTCTTTTTCTTTTTCTTTTCTTTTTGGGATCGTTTTTCAATCCTTCTTTTCTTTTCTTCCCTTTTTTTATATATGAGGATTATTATATCTGGATAGCCTTTAATGATTTTGAACTTCACTTTCCTCTTTCTACATTTCAAAGTTGAAACACCTCCTTACTTTATAATTAGGTATGAGCATTATTATTCATCATAAAGTCACAATCTCTTCTTAAGACACAATAGTTTAAGTCTCTTAACATTTCAAAAATACAATTTTTGTTACTTTAAATAGTTAACTATAATCAAATCCTTTCATACCAAATATCTGACCTCTATAAAATTAACCTTTATTACTAAAAACTTTCACCCAATCCTTCCATAATATTCAACTGAAATAAAAAGTTTTAGTTATCTAAAGTGAGGTTCAACTGCTAGAAGTTATGCTAATAATTTTTGAAAATATAATAATTGAGAACAAATAAGAGTTAATACTTTTCTACCCTCCCCCAAACTTAAAATTTTCAATAAATTTTAAATAGTAGAGAGTAAAAGAAACTAACTTTTTTGTGTCGGGATCTTGAAATCTTCAACAACTATCTGGTTTTAGTCAAAATTTACAACTAGCAGACATGAAACAGTTAGTATCAGTGATATAAAAAATTTAAACATTTGCAAGGTAAAGAGATATTAACTTTAAACATCTAAACATCCACAAAACACCACAACTATTAAACAAACTATCACAGTACTACACAGTTCATTTAACAATTTCAATTTTTCATTGCAACATAACAGTACATCAACAGGTTTACACATCACATGAAATGTAAATAACTACTACATCACAAAAAACAACACACAACAAGAAAAGAAGAAATAAAAACAAACAAACCAACACACTTCATCACCAGGTGCATCAGTAGGGTCAGCACGATCAGGTCTATACAGTGTATAGCTGGGGCAGGTAGGGAGTATCACATCAGTCTCCCCCCTCATGAATCTGACCTGAGCGTCATGATAGGTGACACGGAGGTGTGCGTAAATTTATAAGTGTTAACAAATGTAAAAATAAAATAATATTCAATAATAGCAAAGTTACCCCTTATCAATGCAAGTATACGTATCGTTCAAGTAATACAAGGCTCTAATGGAGTCATAGATATCGATCTCACAGAGAAGTTAGAGATTATGAACTAATTACAACAGTTGAAATTACTATCTAGTAAACGTAAATACAGAACAATTATACTAAATTCTACTACTAATCTTGAATGGGAAGTTGCAATATAGAAAAGTATCTCTCCCCTTATTAAGAGAATTATGTGAATGGATAATCAAATTAGTTAGAATTATATTGTGTCAAATAGAAGCATTCCTATTCTTTACCCTTTGGTCCAGGCATAAAGAATATTGACTAATCCTATGCTTAGTTACTAAATCTGCGGCTAGGCTGGGAGGATACCGGCTCTCACTTCAGAGCTCCCACATTCCCCTCGCCTGAGGGCTAACATCTACACTTCAACACCCAAACGATAGGACCGAAATGAGGATTTTAGTCTGTCACTCTAAAATCTCCAATTCTACGCCCGATAAATAATATTTTCCAATTTATTTGCACTCTCCTTTCAAGGACTTTGACCTCCCCAAATCTCAGATGTGATCTTTACTTTAGCTGTGAAATCGACAGATTTTAACAGATCAATTGGCCAAATTGAAAGTAAATTTTAAGTAAAAAGATTATCACAATTTTTACTGAATATTTTAGGCACAACTAATTCAATTTTCCATTTCACAAAATCTCAAAACAAGGAGAAAGACAGAGAAGACTACTCAGAGTGCATAGGAAGAATAATACAAAACTTGGATTTCATATAAAATCAAAATTACAAAATAATAAACACAACTTATCTCAATTTTTCTCCATAATCAGATTCCTTAAAGTTCCTCTGACTCTTCCTTCTTGTACAACACATTCAACTAAACTCACTATTATACTCTCTAGAATACACTTACACACACTAATGACACTTTGGAGATACTAAAGACACTAAAAAGACACTAAAAAATGACACACATTCGGCCTAAATTCGTCTCTTTTTAAAGAGGGAGAAATATTTCCAAAGATTGCTTAAGCACCTCTTCAAAAAGCATCCATATTCAATGAATCTTGCTTGAACTGACCTTCTCGCCGTCAGTGGGCTCGTTGGCACCGTCGGCGGGCTTGTTAGCACCTTCGACGGGCTTCTAGAACATATGCGAACTGCTCAGGCTCGCTATCGGTGGGCTCGATCTCGCCATCGGCGGGATCTTTTATAATATATTTGCATGCTCTCGGGAAAAACACGCCGTCAGTGGCCTATTCCTCGCCGTCGGCGGCCAAGTTCAACTTTTGTCTCTTTTGGTCCTTTTTGTTCCAGATTCGCTCCTTTTCTCATCTTTTTGCTCCATTATCTATAAATATTTATATCTGCAATAAAACATAGAAAATACCTTTCTTTAAAGTACAATATCATAAAAAATCAATATAAAATCGGTATGAATTTCTTTATAAACTTTTCTTTGGTCAAAATCCCCCAAACTTAACTATTACTTGTCCTCAAGTAATCTTGATACTACATAAAAGTAATGATTATTTGTAGTAAAGCTTTAATTCAGAAATACTTTGAATTTGATTTAAATAAATATTATAGTAAAGCTTATTAGAAAGATTTTTAGATAATTAAATTAATTCTATAGATGTAAGGTTATTTAGTCATCAAGCTTAAGACTTCCAGTCTTCTATTTATTTCAAGAATGACTATATGTTACAATATTAAATTACTTAGGATATTCAGATGATAGGAAATTCATGAAAACACTACTTAGTAAAATACCAATCCATATATGTAAGTTCAGAAATGTAACTGGGTTTACCCTTTAGGTTGATTCAAATGAAGCCAATTTTTGATAAAGCATCTCTTCAAGTTTCTCTTCACTTACTTTTCTTTTTATTTGGATTGTATTTCAATCCTATATATCTATTTTTTCTTTTCAGGGATTATTTTTCAATACTTCTTTTTTTTTTTCAAGTGAGGATTACTATATCTGGATAGCCTGTTAATAATTTTGAACTTCACTTTCCTCTTCCTAAATTTGAAACTTGAAATATTTCTTTATCTTATATGTAGTTCATGGTTTTTACATCATTGAGTTTCAATCTTTTCTTTCTCAACTAAATACTTAAGAATTTAATATTTTAAAATATAGTTTTCCTTACTTTAAATTGTTAACTATGTTCTTATCCTCTTATTCTAAATATCTTAATCCATAAAATTAGTTTAATCACTAAAAATATTACTTTTAACCTTCTGTAATAGTTAAATAAATTAATTCTAGTTTTACTAAATTAAATTCACTACAGAAAATTTTTTTATAATAATTTTTTTTTGAAAATATTTAATTGAGAACATTTAATAGTTAAATTTTGTTTTTCCGTTCCCCAAACTTAAATTTTTCTATCTAATCATATAGGTGGAAAGAAAAAATACTGTAAATTTAAATCATACATTCGGTATTTCTTTTTGAAGTTCTGTAGGTTCCTCTCATCACTTTAACCTGTACTTTTAAGACTTTCTACACACATATAACATTTAGAGAATTTGCTGGGTAAGGAAATTTTGAAATAAGTACAAAAGACTAACACAATTTCTTACTACATTTAATTACTTTACCTATTAAAGTACTAAGCACAAGTAACACAACATCCACATATATTTTACTAATTTAATTTCAGAGTTACAATCATAGTCTAAAATATAAAAACTCAACATCTACACTGATGTAAATAACTTACACAACATAGTTTAAATGACTTACACAATATAATAATAAAAATACATAAACTAAACAACAATAATAAATTGAAGAAAACAAACAAACACATAACACTAGTATCTAATCATAGAATCTAGTCTTCAACATCAAAATCCCAAACTATATCCTCATCTCCTTGTTCAGGAGGTGGAGCAGGCTGGTAGTGAGTATAACGAGGGCACTCAGGAAATATAACATCAAGCTCCCCTCTCCTATAGCGATTCTTAGCATCATAATAAGTTATTTCAAACTCAGAATGCCTCTGGAGATATTCACTGTCATAATCGTGCGTCCGCTCTAATCCTCCAATCCTCTGATCTATATGCTCCAACCTTTCATCAATCTTCTCAAAACGTTTTCACTGCAGAGTCAGTTCATTCATCAAGTCATAAAGTGTAGGAGAACTATAGGTAGGAGGGTCATAAATTGTAGAGGGAATATCCTTACTAGTTGAAGGTGCAGAGCTCCTAGTCCCAGATCTCCATCCTTCGTGGGATTCATAAGTCTTTATATTAGCCTTTATAATGGGTTTCATAGGTTCAACACATTCCTCATCATCTCCAGCCTTTACTCCAGATAACTGGCAGAGTGCATAAATTATACCAGGATGTCGTAGTCCTCCTCTTGTTTCACTTTTTTGCAATGGCTAATATGTTTTTATAAATAATATTTCCCACATTTATACTTCTGTTGTTCTGAATACAAAAATTCAGAACTGCTCTATCCCTTGAAACTTCACTATGATGATAAGTAGGTAGAAAAGTAGAGCAAATAAAATAGTGTCAAGCCTTAGTGGTTGCATTCAACATAGAAAGAGGGTAGTTTACCCGTTCACGCTGCTTCATTCTCCAAGTCCCTTTCCCATCAGTGAGAAAGTTAATCACATCCTCCAGCGGTCCTTCCATTGTTCCAAACGTATCATAATCGTTGGTATGAGGATCTTGCACTTCATAGAAAGAATTTATCCGAGCATCATTAAAATCAACTAAAAATCCTCTAACCTTTATAGGTCCATCTTCTATCTGAGTCAGGTTGGCGTAAAATTCCTTTACAACTTATACTGCAACTCTGTTTGCCGAATAACAAAAATTTTCCCATCTTCGCTCTTTAATCATCTGTTCCACTTCTCCTCCCGGATTCTTGAAAACTTTATCCTAGATGTATTTTTTCGCTTTGATGATAGAGTTGTATCTTGACTGAGCCTTAGCATTCACAAATCGTGTCTCGTCAAATTCAAGTCGCCTCTTTTGTCGTGGAGCCATTTCTCGATCTATCAAATTTAAAAAAATCTCAACTAAATTCCAAAATAACACTAAAATGACTTCCAAAGAGGACATAAAGTAATCTAAAATGAATTCCATGAATTTCTTCCAACTATTTTCTCCATATTTCGATTTTTCCAAAATTACTAAATGTGGAAGAAATATAAGGTGAAAATAAAAAATTTTTGCATGGGAGTAAATCTCTTACCACGGGAAGATGAAATCCGGTGTCAAAATTGGTTGAAAATGCTCCAAATCCAAGATCTCTGAAGCCCTGGGTCAATTTTTTCGAAGTTTAGAGGAAGGGGACGATGAATAGTAGCGGTTGACTGGTCAAATAAAGGTATTTTTCGGGTCCTCACCGTTAGCGGAAAAAATCTCGCCTTCGGCAGGCTAATTAATTTTAATAGGCTTAAGTCTCTGGAAAAAGCCGCCGTCGGCGGCGTCGAGGGCGCTGTCGGCGGGTTTTTTCAAATTTTAAAATTTTTTATTTTTTTAATTTTTAATTCATTTCTCGCCTCGTTAATGTCTGATCAATCGATTAAACATATTTTACTGTGATTAGATATTATTTTAACTCAAATAAATTCACACAACACAAAACATCACAATTTTTATATAAAATCCAAGTGTTCACAATATTCGTACACAACATTATAACAAGGTATTTTCTCAACCTTAATACATAAAATTCAGCGTCGCAATCCAAACCAAAACACTCAAAACGCTGAAAACAAACAAACTATGAATAGTCTCATCTATACTGAGATCAAATATCAAAATCTAAAATAACAAAAGTGCATATTACACAAAATTAAATTGAAACTAATTCAGCACATAAGCAGATACGAACGTCTTCTACTCGTCAGGATCAGTGCTAAACTCATCTCTGATATCACCCATTGAACGTAAATGAACGAAAAGATTGTAGAAGGTTCTGTAAGGAAACTCTTCATTAGAATCTTCTTCTATCTATCCTTTCTTTCTCATAATCCGTATGAAACTAGCCTCAAGATGTCTAGAATGATCGAAGTGTTCTTTCATCCTCCAGTCAATATGATCAAATAAGTCAGAGATGTTATTAATTGAAGTCATCACGTTTTGTACCTCTTTTTCCAGCCCTTTGAGTTTCCGTAAGATCATATCAGTTTTATCAGCCAAGGGCCTAATTGAAAAAGAACTCTGAGAAGTTTGATCCACAATAATGGCTCCATCATTATCATCATCCAGTGTAGGAAACATATCAGTTGGATCTAAAGGCTTCCAAGGCAGAAGTACCTTCTCCTAGGCTTCATATGAAACTTGGTACTGACTGCAGAGTGCAAAAATTGTAGAAGGATGTCCAAGCCCATAAATTGATCCATGAATAATCAGGCCTAAAGCAGACTTCACAATAATCGAACCAACATCAATAGGTAGTCCCGCTTGAATACAATAGTTCAGAATCACACACTCCTTAGAAACTTTATTAACCCTCAGTGGGTAACAGTTTTGAAGAAATAAAGAAGTACCAGTGTTTAGAAATGGGGTTTAAAAGTGATGCAGAAAAACTAACATACCCGTTTTCTCTTATTTCCCAATCTTCCACTTCATCAGTCAAGTAACAATATATTTCATTCATATTATTACTTTTAGGGAAAAAGTTGGAGTAGTGGCAAACGGGTGTATTCTCTATCGAATATAACTCATTAATTCTAGAAGGAGTAAAAGTTACCAATCTGCCTTGCACATAGAAGACTCTGTTGTTGATTCCGTGTAGATTGGAATAGAATTCTTTTACCACAGGATGACTACTGCAGAGGTGGTATAGCACAATACTTCCTAACGTCGTCGCACAATCATCTCTTCGATAGGTGTCGTTGAATTCTCCAATCCTCGTTTCACGAATCCTCATTCCTTGATCAATCTCTTTTTCATCATAACATTATTGAAGATTTGCTGGGCCTCGCAACTGATAAATTTTCTTCTATTGAACACTCGAGATCTAGGGATTTCAGGGTGATTGGATGCCATAATGATGAGTTTTGGTGGAGTCTCTATTCGTTTTTAGGAGATAGATAGTTTAGAATTCGAGTTCTAGGAGTTTTTAAAGAGTTAAAACCACATAGAATCGCCAGAAACCGTCAAAATAACTCCCTAAACCGTCCACTCACCGAACTCGCCATCGGCGGCGTCGATCTCGCCGTCGGTGGGATTCTTTAATAACACAAACTGGACTTGGCGGGAAAAACTCATCGTCGGTGGGCTCGATCTCGCCGTCGGCATCCTAGGCAAAAATTTCCCAGTTTCGCTCTGGTCCAAATGTGTTCCAAATTTTTCTATGGATCCAATTATTGTGATGATCATAAGGGTAAATTCGAGTAGTAGAATTCATTCATACCACAAACTATCAATAAATCAAACAAATATACTATTATTGCATATAAATAAAGATAATTATGGGTTGCCCCCCATAAAGCGCTTGGTTTAACGTCGTCAGCCCGACCTATTCAAGGTGTTTAATCAAGTTGACTGAGCATTAAAACCTCTTTAAAATTTGGTTTTTTACCCTCAAAATATGGTTTTAATCTGTGTCCATTTACTTTGAAACTATTTCCAGTCTTCGGATCTTCAATTTCAACAGCTCCGTATGTAAATACTTGATTTATAGTGAAAGGTCCTAACCATCGAGATTTCAATTTCCCAGGAAATAATTTTAGCCTTGTATTATACAACAATACTTCTTGTCCTGGTTCAAAATTCTTTTGGTTAATCTTCCGATCATGCCATATCTTCATTTTCTCTTTATAGATTCTATCATTATTATAAGATTTATTCCTTAATTCCTCCAATTCATTCATCTGCAACAATCTCTTCTCACCAGCATCTTTCAAATTATAATTAATATCTTTAATCGCCCAATATGCTTTATGCTCTAATTCAACTGGTAAGTGACAAGTCTTTCTATAAATAAGTCTGTAAGGAGTCATTCCAATCAAAGTTTTATAAGCAGTCCTGTATGCCCATAATGCAGTGTCTAGTCTTGTGGACCAATCTAATCTACTAGGGTTTACAGGCTTTTCTAAAATTCATTTAATTTCTCGATTAGAAACTTCAGCTAATCCACTGGTCTGTGGATGATAAGTAGTAGACATTTTATGAATAATATTAAATTTTTCTGCCAATCTTTGAATATATTTATTCCTAAAATGGGATCATCCGTAAGTGATAATCACTCTCGGCATTCTGTATCTTGTGAAAATGTTTTTCATTAAAAAATTTAAAACACTCTTAGCATCACAATGAGGTAAGGCCTGTGCTTCAATCCACTTAGAAACATAATCAACAACATCTAATATATATGAGTTTCCAAATGAAGGAATAAATGGTCCCATGAAATCTATTTCCCAAACATAAAAAATTTCAACTTCTAATATGAAATTTAGAGGCATTTCATTTTTTCTAGATATATTACCTACTCGTTGGCATTTATCATAAGTTTTGATATATCTATAAACATCTCTAAAAAGAGTAGGCCAATAAAATTCAGCTTGTAAAATTTTATGTGCAGTTTTGTCAGTCCCGAAATGTCCTCCAAAATCAGAATTATGACTTTTTTGAATAATCTGTTCAGTTTCTTCATAAGGCACACATCTTCTAATAATAAGATCATTACATTGCTTATATAAATATGGTTCATCCCAAAAATATGCTTTAGCATCATGAATGAATTTTTTCTGTTGTTGCAGAGTTAGCATAGGTGGTAAAATATCACTTACAATATAATTAACTATATCAGCATACCAAGGTATTTTCCACTCATTTATATTATAAAGTTGTTCATCAGGGAAACTGTCTGTAATTTCATTGTCAATGTCAGATAATTCACAATATTCTAATTTTGGCAAATGATCCGCAATTTGATTATCAGTTCCCTTTCTATTTTTTACTTCAAAATCAAATTCTTGCATCAGTAATATCCATCTAATTAATCTTGGTTTGTACCCTTCTTTTGCATTAAATATTTAATAACCGAGTGATCCGTATGCACAATACATTTAGTTCCAATTAAAAAAGATCTAAACTTACTTATCAAAAGCATATACAATTGCTAATAATTCTTTTTCTGTAACTGTATAGTTAATTTCAACATTATTAAGAGTTTTACTAGCATAGTATATAACTTTAAATATTTTATCATATCTTTGTCGAAGAACAGCTTCTATAGCATAATCACTAGAATCGCACATAAGTTCAAATGGTTTCTCCCAATCAGGTGAAACTATTATAGGTGTTGTGATTAATTTATCCTTTAATAATTTAAAAGCATTTAAGCATTCTTTAGTAAATTCAAATTTCTTGTCATTTTCTAAAAGTTGACATAGAGGTTTGGTAATTTTTGAAAAATCTTTTATGTAGCGTCTGTAAAAACCAGCATGTCCAAGAAAACTTCTTACCCCTCTCACTGTAGTAGGAGGTGGTAATTTAGCTATAACTTGAATTTTTTCAGGGTCTACTTCCATGCCATTTTTCGAGATTTTATGCTCTAATACAATTCCTCCTGCAACCATAAATTGACATTTCTCCCAATTTAGAACTAAATTAGTTTTTTTCGCATAACTCCAATACTTTTTCAAGATGATTCAAGTATGCGTCAAATGATGTTCCAAATACCAAGAAATCATCCATAAATACTTCTATTCCATCATCAATTAATTTACTAAATATAGACATCATACATCTCTGAAATGTTACATGTGCATTACATAGTCCAAAAGGCATCCTTCGAAAAGCAAACGTTCCATAAGGACTAGTAAATGTAGTTTTCTCTTGATCCTCAGGAGCAATAGGAATTTGATGGTAGCCAGTATATCCATCTAAAAAACAAAAGTACTTGTGCCCAACAAGTCTATCCAACATTTGATCTATGAATGGTAAAGGGAAGTGATCTTTCCTGGTGGCCGCATTTAATTTTCTATAGTCAATACATATACGCCATCCAATAACTTGTCTAATAGGTATCAAATCATTATTTTCATTAGCTTCAACAGTGACTCCTCCTTTCTTAGGAACACAATGAATTGGGCTTACCCAAGCACTGTCCGAAATAGGATATATAATACCATTGTCTAACCATTTTAATATCTCTTTCTTGACTACATCTTTCATCATCGGGTTTAATCTCCTTTGGGGATCAACTCTTGGTTTATGTTCATTATCCAAAATAATTCTGTGCATAAAGATTGAAAGACTAATTCCTTTAATATCTGCTAAGGTCCAACCAAAAGCTTTCTTATACTTCTTTAATATGTCTAAAAGTTTTTGCTCTTGTAATTCGTTTAATTCTGCCGATATAATAACCAAAAAAGTTAAAGAATTTCCCAAAAATGCATACTTCGAATGAGTAGGTAAAATTTTTAACTCAAGTTCAGGAGGTTTTATAATCGACGGAACTATATTCTTTTAAGTATTTTCTGTAATATCCAGCATCTCAAATCTTTCTTGTATATAATCTAATTCTTCATTTTCTGCTTCTTCAAATAATTCTGCTTTTTCTATCTCTTGTTTATCTTCAAAGCATTCTTTAAAATGTTTATTTCGTAGATGTTCGAAAATTTCCATTCGAAAACATTCATCATCTTTTTCAATAGCAGGGTATTTCATTGATTTTGCAATGTTGAAAGTTACTTCTTGATCATTTACTCTCATAGTTAATTCTCCTTTTTGAACGTCAATCATAGCTCTTCCAATAGCTAAGAAGGGTTTTCCTAAAATTATGGGTATTTCTTTATCTTCCTCCATATCTAAAACAATAAAATCCACTGGAAAGAAAAATCTATCCACTTTTACTAACACATCTTCGATAACTCCTTTAGGATATGTCACTGAATGATTGATCACTAGAAAATATATTAAGAATTTAATACCAATTTCATATGAAATTACACTTTAAAGAAAGGTATTTTCTTTGTTTTATTGTAGGAATGAAGAATTATAAGTACTGAAAGCAAAAAGCACAAAAGAAGCGGATTTGGAGCAAAAAGGACTCAATTTGATGAAAAATGAACTATCCCGCCGACGGTGAGATCAAGACCGCCGACGACTAGATTTTCCCTAGAGTTTTTGAATATTTTATAAAGAGCCCGCCGACGGCGAGATCGAGCCCGCCGACAGCGAGATCGACGCGGTTAGCCCACCTTCTAGAAGCCCGCTGACGACGAGATTGAGCCCGTCGACGGCGAGACAGTTGAAAAGAGCCAGATACAATGAACCTGGATGCTTTTTAAAGAGGTGCTTAAGCAACCTTTGAATATTTGACTCCTTCTATAAATAGAGACGATTTCTGTCTCTTTAGTGTGTATTTTTTGGTGTCTTTTGGTGTCGTTTTAAAGTCAATTAGTGTTTATTTGTGTTGGAGTGTAAGTCAGAGAGTCTTAGTGAGTTTAATTAAGTGTGCTGTACTAGAAGGAAGAGTCAAAGGAACTTCAAGGAGTCTGCTTGGGGAGAAGATTTGAGATTAAGTATATTTGTTATTGTTTGTTAACTTTAATGAAATCCATTCTTTGTGTTATTTTTCCCATGCTTTCGGAGTAGTTTCCTTAGTTTTTTTCCTTGTTATTGAGATTATGTGAAGTGACGAATCAAAGTAACTGTGCCAAAACTTATTAAATAAAAATTGTGATCATCTTTTACTTAAAACTTAATTTATTTTCAATTTGGCCAATTGATTTGTTAAAATATGTTGAATTATCAACTATAGTAAATATTACATCCGAGATTCAAGGAAGTCAAAAGCCTTGGAAGGAGGGTGCAAATAAATAGGGAAATATTAACTATCGGGCGTAGAATTGGACATTTTAGTGTGACAGACTAAAATATTCAATTCGGTCCTATTGTTCGAGAGCCGAAGTGTAGATGTTAGACCTCGAGCAAGGGGAACGTGGGAGCTACGAAGTGGCGGCCGGTATCCTCCCGGCCTAGCAGCGATTCGGTAATCAAACATAGGACTAGTCAATGTTCTTTGCACTGGACCAAAGGGTAAAGAATAGAAATGCTCCTATTTGGCACAATACAAACTCTAAACTACTTTAATTCATCATTCACTTAATTCTCTCAACAAGGAGAAAGATGTTTTTCTAAATTAGAATCTTACATTTAAACCTTTTTGAGAAATAGTTTTAGTATAAGTGTTTTTAATTTCCGTATACTAGCTTAGTAAGTAAGTCTACTGTAATTTGTCTTTGAAATTCTCCAACTTCCCTGTGGGATTGATATCTTGGACTCCATTAGAGCCCTTTTATTACTTGATAACGATACGTATACTTGCGTAGTATCCACATTATAAATCAAAATTTCCATAAAAGAATCATCGGTGTAAATACATATATTTGGTGCGGGATCAAGTTTTTGGTGTCGTTGCCAATATCAATAACATATTTTTGTAAGTATAAATATCAAAAGTGGGTCAAGTTTTTGACGCCGTTGCCGGGGAAGTAAAGTAATTATTAAGGTAATTAATAGAATTAATAGAAGTAATTACTAGAGTAATGGACTATTTTAAATTTTACTTAAAAATTGTATGCGCAAATTTAGAAACGAAAATTTAATACCTTATGATTCAGAATTAGAGCACACTATTAAAAAAATCAGAAAACAAAAAAAAAAATTTTAAATTTAACACAAATGGCAAATAATCCAGAAATTGAAAATATAAACCAACAAAGACCATTAAGAGATTATGCCAATCCTACATTAGATGAAACTCACCTAACTATTCAAAACCCTGATGTAGCTGCTAACTCATTCGAACTTAAACCTGTAATTATCCAAATGGTACAGAATAATCAATTTAGTGGTTCACCTAATGAAGATTTTAATTTACATCTTGCTAGTTTTTTGGAACTATGTGCTACTTTTAAATATGAAGGAGTATCTAATGATGCTATTAGACATAGGTTTTTTCCTTTTTCTTTAAGGGATAAGGCTAAGATGTGGTTAAATTCATTAGCACTCGGATCTATTAAAACTTGGGGAGAATTATCACAAAAATTTCTATCCAAATATTTTCCTCCTTCGAAAATTGCAAAACTTAGAAATGATATAACATCTTTTGGTCGAGTTTGATGGAGAATCCATATATGAAGCTTGGGAGAGATTTAAAGAACTTCTTAGGAAATGCCCACATCATGCGTTACAGTATCGGTTAATTATACAAACTTTTTACAATGGATTAGTAGGATCTCTTAGATCAATCATTGATGCTGCTGCTGGAGGTTCATTAATGTCAAAACCATTTGATGAAGCCTATGCGTTAATAGAAGAAATGACTACTAATAATTTTTAATGGCCTGCTGAAAGGATAAACCCTAAAAAGATAGCCAGTGTTCATGAAAATGATGCAATATCTATGTTAGCTTCTCAAATTGCTGCTATATCAAAGAAACTAGATCATTTTGGAATGAATTATTCTCCTACTATATTAGAAGAAAACTCATCTGGAAAAATTATAGATTCTCAATCTCCTTATGAAACTATAAATGCTATTAATAATAGACCCAATAATCCTTATGCGAATTATTATAATCTCGGTTGGAAGAATCATCCAATTTTAATTGGAATAACAATACAGCTAATCAACAATGGATGAACAACTCTATAGGAAATCCACCTAATCAAGGATATATGTATTATAAACCTTCTTATCCACCTGGATTTAATAACACTCAATGTAAAGATAAGAAGTTATCTATAGAAGAATTAATATTAAGTATGTGTTAGCACTTGCAAAATCAAGGAAATCAATTACAAATTCAAGGAAATCAATTACAAAATCAAGGAACAACAATTAAAAATATTGAAACTCAACTCGGACATATCGCTACCGCGCTTAACAATAGAATTCCTGGAACTTTTCCTAGTAATGTGGAAATAAATCCTAAAGACCAAGGAAAAGAACAAATTAAAGCGATACAATTACGAAGTGGAAAAGAGTTAGAAACTAAAATTCGGAAAGAAACAGAAAGTAAAAATGAGGAAGTGGAAATCAAAAAAGAAAAGGATCAGCAAGATCAAAACTTAGAATATCCATTGATCCCTATGAAAATATCTATAGAAAAACCACCACCACCATTTCCTCAACGACTAAAGCAACATAAAAAAGATAAGCAATTTGCTAAATTCCTTGAAATTTTAAAAAAATTAACGGTAAATATTCCTTTTGTAGAAGCATTAGAACAAATGCCTAATTATGTAAAATTTATGAAAGATATTTTAAATAAAAAAAGAAAATTCACGAGATAATGAAACTGTTGCACTTAGCGAAAGAGTGTAGTGCAATTATTCGAAAAAGCTTCTCGAAAAATTAAAAGATCTCGGTAGTTTCACTATACCTTGCGCTTATTGGAGAAATATTTTATGGAAAAGCTTTGTGTGACTTAGGAGCAAGCATCAATCTAATGCCTCTATCAATTTTTAAAAGATTAGAATTAGGAGAAATTTCACCTACTTCGGTAACTCTTCGATTAGTTGATCGTTACGTGACTTATCCTAAGGGAGTTATTGAAGATGTGTTAGTAAAAGTGGATAAATTTATCTTCCCGGTAGATTTTATTGTTCTAGATATGGAAGAAGATAAAAAATTCCCATAATATTAGGAAGACCCTTTTTAGCCACTGGAAAAGCTATGATTGATGTTCAGAAAGGAGAATTGACTATGAGAGTAAATGATCAAAAAGTAACTTTTAACATAACAAAATCAAAGAAATATCCTGCTTTAGAAAAAGATGATGAATGTTTTCGAATGGAAATACTTGAACATTTAAAAAATGAACATTTTAAAGAATATTATAAAGAAAAGTTAGAAAAAGAAAATACTGAATTAATTAAAGAAGCAGATAATGAAAAACTAAATTATATACAGGAAAAATTTGAAATGTTGGATAATACTGAAAACGCTGAAAAGAATATAATTCCGTCAATTATTAGACCTCCTGAACTCGAATTAAAAATTTTACCTAATCATTTAAAATATTCTTACTTAGGTAACTATTCAACCCTACTAGTTATTATATCAGCTGAATTGAATGAATCACAAGAACAAAAACTGTTAGACACATTAAAAAAATATAAGAAAACTTTTGGTTGGACTTTAGTAAATATTAAAGGAATTAGTCCTTGAATATGTATGCACAGAATTATTTTAGATAATGAACATAAGCCAAGAGTAGATCCCCAAAGAAGATTAAACCCAATAATGAAAGAAGTAGTCAAGAAATAAATATTAAAATGGTTAGATAATGGTATTATATATCCTATTTCAGATAGTGCTTGGGTTAGCCCAATTCTCTGTGTTCCTAAGAAAGGACGAGTGACCGTTAAAGCTAATGAAAATAATGATTTAATACCTATAAGACAAGTTACTGGATGGCATATATGTATTGACTATAGAAAATTAAATGCAGCCACCAGGAAAGATCACTTCCCATTACCATTTCAAGACCAAATGTTGGATAGATTAACCAGACATAAATATTTTTGTTTTTTAGATGGATATACCGGTTATCATTAGATACCTATTGCTTATGAGGATCAATAAGAAACTACATTTAATAGTCCTTATGTAACATTTTCTTTTCGAAAAATGCCTTTTGAATTATGTAATGCACCTGCAACATTCCAGAGATGTATGATGTCTATATTTAGTAAATTAATTGATGATGGAATAGAAGTATTTTTGGATGATTTCTCTGTATTTGGAACGTCATTTGACACATGCTTGAATCATCTTGAAAAAGTATTAGAGGTATGCGAGAAAACTAACTTAGTTCTAAATTAGGAGAAATGTCAATTTATGGTTGCAGGAGGAATTGTACTAGGGCATAAAATTTCAGAAAATAGCATGGAAGTAGACTCTGCAAAAATTCAAGTTATAGCTAAATTACCACCTCCAACTACAGTAAAAGGGGTACAAAGTTTTCTCGGACATGCTAGATTCTACAGATGTTACATAAAAGATTTTTCAAAAATTACTAAACCTCTATGCCAACTTTTAGAAAAGGACAAGAAATTTGAATTCAAAACTGATGCCTAAATGCTTTTGAATTATTAAAAGATAAATTAATCACAACACCTATAATAGTTTCACCTGATTGGTAGAAATCATTTGAACTTATGTGTGATGCTAGTGATTATGCTATAGGAGCGATACTTAGGCAAAGATATGATAAAATTTTCAAAGTTATATACTATGCTAGTAAAACTCTTAATAATGCTCGAAATGAATTATACAGTTACTGAAAAAGAGCTATTAGCAATTGTTTATGCTTTTGATAAATTTAGGCCTTATCTAATTGGAACTAAATGTATTGTGCATATTGATCACTCTGCTATTAAATATCTAATGCAAAAGAAAGATTCCAAACCAAGATTAATTAGATGGATATTACTAATGCAAGAATTTGATTTTGAAATCATTAACAAAAAGGGAACTGATAATCAAATTGCAGATCATTTATCAAGGCTAGAATATAATGAATTATCTGACACTGATAATGAAATTACTGACAGTTTTCCTGACGAACAACTATATAATATAAATGAGTGAAAAATACCATGGTATGCTGATATAGTAAATTATATTGTAAGTGATATTTTACCACCTATGTTAACTTTGCAACAACAAAAAAAATTCATTCATGATGCTAAAACATATTTTTGGGATGAACCATATTTATATAAGCAATGTAAGGATCTTATAATTAGAAGATGCGTGCCTTATGAAGAAACAGAGCAAATCATTCAGAAATGTCATGATTCTAATTTTGGAGGACATTTGGAACAGATAAAACTGCTTATAAAATTTTACAATTTGGATTTTATTGGCCTTCTCTTTTTAGAGATGTTTATAGATATATCCGAACTTGCGACAAATGCCAACGAGTAGGTAATATATCTAGAAGAAATGAAATGCCTCTAAATTTTATATTAGAGGTTGAGATTTTTGATGTTTGGGGATTAGATTTTATGGGATCATTTGTTCCTTCATTTGGAAACTCATATATATTAGTTGTTAATGATTATGTTTCTAAATGGATTGAAGCACAAGCTTTACCTCGATGTGATGCTAAGAGTGTTTCAAAGTTTCTAATGAAAAATATTTTTACTAGATTTGTAATGCCGAGAGTGATTATCACTGACAGAGGATCTCATTTTAAAAATAAATATATTCACAAACTAGTAGAAAGATTTAACATTATTCATAAGATATTAACTGCTTATCATCCACAAACCATTGGATTAGCTGAAGTTTCTAATCGAGAAATTAAACGAATTTTAGAAAAGACTGTAAACCCCAATAGATTGGATTGGTCTATAAGACTAGACACTGCATTATGGGCATACAAGACTGCTTATAAAACTCCGATTGGAATGACTCCTTACAGGCTTATTTATGGAAAGATTTGCCACTTACTAGTTGAATTAGAACATAAAGCTTATTGAGCAATTAAAGAATTTAATTACAATCTGAAAGAAGCTGGTAAGAAGAGATTATTACAAATAAATGAATTATAAGAATTAAGAAACGAATCTTATCATAATGACAGAATTTATAAAGAAAAAATGAAATTATGGCATGATCGGAAGATTAACCTGAAGAATTTTGAGCAAGGATAAGAAGTTTTGCTTTATAATACAAGATTGAAATTATTTCCTGGAAAATTAAAATCTCAATAGTTAGAGCCTTCACTATAACTCAAATATTTTCATACGGAACTATAGAAATTGAAGATCCAAAAACTGGGCATAGATTTAAAGTAAACGGACACATATTAAAACCTTATTTTGAAGGGAGAAGACCAAATTTTAAAGAGGTTTTAATGCTCAGTCAACCTGATTACTAACTAAATTAGGTCGGGCTGACGACGCTAAACCAAGCCCTTTATGGGAGGTAACCCATAGTAGTTATTAATTATGATATATTTACTAATGTTATTAAAAATTAAAATATGGAATAAATTCTACTACTCATTTTACTTTTAAAATCATCAAAAATTTGAATCTATACGAAGAAATCAGAAAATATTCAGACCGGAGTGGAAATTGGGCAATTTACCTAATCTCGCCGACGGCGAGATCGATCCCGCCGACAGCGAGATTGGTGCGCCCAAATTCAGTTTAAAGTATTAACTAGCTCACCGACGGCGAGATAGTTAAAGAGTGGTTTTTAAAAGTTATTTTGCGGTTTTGGGCAGCTCTAACCTATAATATTCACTACAAAACGTTTAGAACTCATTATTTACACCATTCCTTCACTAGGAACGAATAGAGCCCCTCCAAAACAATTCATAATGGCCCCCAACCCATTAGAAACCACGAAATCCGGAGTGTTTAACCAAAGAAAGTTCATCAATTCTGAGGCTTAGCGACTATTCAACAAAGTTTTGATGAAGAAGCGACTGATTAATGAAAGAGGATTTGTAAACAGAGGAGCAGAGAATTCAACGACAACAATTAAAGAAATGATTGTTCAGCAACATTGGGAGGTATTATGCTACACAACATCTGCTGTTGTCATTCCAGTAGTCAAGGAATTCTACTCTAATTTGAATGCGATCCATAATGGAAGTGTTTACGTAAGAGGCAGATGGGTAACTTTCACTCCTTCTCGAATCAATGAATTATACTCAATTGAAAATAGCCCTGTTTGCCACTATTCAAATTTTGTTCTGACAAGATACAAATTGAACGAGATATATCGATATCTGACCGACGAACCCGATGTACGGAAATACGAGAAGACGGGTATGTAAGTTTTTCTGCATCACTTCTTAACCCCATCTCAAAGCATTGGCATTTCTTTATTTTGTCGAAGGTATTACCCACTATGAGGGTAAACAAAGTCTCGAAGGAATGCACAATTTTAAATTACTGTATTCAATCTGGATTACCTATCGATGTTGGATCTATCGTTGTGAAGTCTGCATTAGGATTAATTGTGAATGGATCGATTCATGGACTCAGACACCCATCAACAATTTTTGCTTTATGTAGTCAGTACCAAGTTTCCTACGAAGCTTGGGAAAAAGTGTGGTTACCCTAGAAATCATTAGATCCGACAGATATGTTTCCTAATTTGGATAACAATGATGATATAACAATTATCTCTGATCAAGCATCTCAAAACAATCATTTAATCTGGCCTTTGACTGATAGAACTAACCTGATTCTACGAAAAATTAAAGGATTGGAGAAGGAATTACAGAATGTGATGATTTCTATTGACAATATCTCTGATTTATTTGATCACATAGACTGGAGGATGAAGGAGCATTTCGATCATTCAGGACATCTTGAGGCAAGTTTCATACGACTGTTAAGACAGAAGGGATGGATTGAAGAAGATTCTACAGAGGAATTTCCCTTTAGGCCTTTCTACAATCCATTTGTGCACCGACGATCTATTGGGAATATCAGGGAAGAAGTTAGTTCAGATTCCAATGAGTAGCAAAGATGTATCCTTATTTTATTTATGTGTGTTGATTTGAACTTAGATTTTAATGTAATTTGAATTTGGCGAAATTAATCTCTATTTATATGAGATTGTATGTTGTTTGTTTAGTCTCAGCATTTAGAGTATTGTGGTATGGATTGCAATGCTGAGTTAGATGTGTTTTGGTTAATTTGCTAAGTCAATTGTTAGTTTTGTGGTATTTGAAGTTTGTAAGTTCATGGATTTCATTTATAAAAGTTATAATGTTTGTGTTGTGTAAATCTTATATGAGTCAGTAGAATATCTAATCTTATAAAAATATATCAAACTAAGTGACTGAACATTAGAACAAGGCTTAATTAATTTGAACATAATTGAAAATATAAAAATTTTTAAAAATTCAGAAATCTTGCTGACGGCGAGATCGACCCCACCGACGGCGAGATTTTCCCAAAACTTTGGCCTTGGTGAATTAATTAGCTCGCCGACGGCGAGAAATTTCTCGCCGACAGCGAGATCACGAAATGTACTATATTTTGACCGGTCAACCGACACTATTCATCACCTCCTTCCTCAAAATTTCAAAAAACCGACCTAGGGCTTTATAGATATGGGATTTGGAGCGATTTCAAGACATTTTAACGCCAGATTTCATCTTCCCTTGATAAGAGCTTCACTTCTATGTAAAAATTTTTGATTTTCACCATGAATTTCTTCTACATTGAGGATTTTGGGAAAATTTTGAAATGTGAAGAAAAGACTTGGAAAAAATTCATGGACTTTGATTTAGATTGATTTTAGTAACATTAGAAAGACATTTTAGTAAAATTTTGGAGATCAGTTAAGATATTTGTGAATATCATAGATTGAAAAAAATGGCTCCGCGACAAAGAAGACGATTGGATTATGACGAAAACTAATTTGTAAATGCAAGGGCACAGTCAAGATATTTTCACAACATTCAAGCTAGGAAATGCATTCAAGATCGAGTTTTTAAAAATCCAGGAGGAGAAGTGGAACGAATAATCAAGGAAAGAGGATGGGAGAACTTCTGTTACATCACAAATAGAGCTACAGTGGAAGTAGTTAAAGAATTCTATGCCAATCTGACAGCGATAGAAGATGCACCAATCAAGGTGAGAGGATTTTTGGTTGATTTCAGTGCTGCTAGAATCAATTCATTTTATTAAGTACGCGACCTACACACCAGCGAGTATGATACTTTTGGAACAATGGAAGGACCGCTGGAAGAAGTAATCAACTTTCTCACTGATGGGAAAGGGGTTTGGAAGATCAAGCAGCGAGAAAGGGTAAATTTTCCTCTATCTATGTTGACTGCGTTGTCTAAAGCCTGGCATTATTTTATCTGTTCTACTCTGTTACCCACGTATCACCATAGTGAGGTAACAAAAGATATAGAAATTCTGAATTTCTGTATTCTGAATCAGAAGAGTATTAATGTGGGAAATGTAATTTATAAGAATATATTAGCCACTGCTAGAAGTGAGATTCGAGGAGGACTAGGACACCCTGGTCTGATTTATGCACTCTACCAATTATCTGGGGTAGAGGCGAGAGATGATGAGGAATGGGTGGAGCCTATGAAACCCATTACTCCGACTAATATTAAAACCTATGAATTCCACGAAGAATGGAGATCTGGAACAAGGAGTTATGTACCTTCTTCGAGTATAGATATTCCCTCTACAAGTTATGAACCTCCTACTTATAGTTCCCCTACCCTTCATGATCTGATGAATGAGATGACCCTGCAGCTGAAGAGCTTTGAAAAGATTGAGGAAAAACTGGAGCATATTGATCAGAGAATTGAAGGATTAGAGCGAAGGCATGATTAAGACAGTGAGTATCTCCAGAGAGATTCAGAGTTTGAGATAACCTATTATGATGCTGAGAATCGTTATAGGAGGGAGACCTTGATGTTATATTTCCTGAATGCCCCCGCTACAGTCATTACCAGCCTACTCCACCCGCTGATCAAGGAAATGACGATATAGTTTGGGAGTTTGATGCGGAAGATTAGATTCTATGTTTATTTGTTTAGTTATTTGACTTATAAACTTTGATGTTATGATTGATTGTATGTTTTTCTTAAAACTTTAGTATTAATGTTTAGTTTATGAACTTGATTATGATGTGGTGTAGATCTTTTTAAACATTGTTGTTAAAGTTATATAGTTTTTAAATTTTTAATGTTTTCAGACTGCTATTGTAATCTTGGATTGGATTAGTAAATGTATGTGGATGTAGTGTGATATTTTAGTATAAAACGTGGTAGTATTGTGTTAAACTTCTTTACCCAGCAATTTCTTTAATATTATGTGTGTAGAAAGTTATTAACATAACAAGTAATTAAGTGATGAAAAGAACCTGCAGAACTTCAAAAAGAAGAAATACCTAAAGCTCGAATGTATGATTTAAATATTACAGTTTATTTCCTTTCCATCCTATATGATTAGATAGAAAAACTTAAGTTTGGGGGATGGAAAAATACAAATTTAATTATTAAATTGTTCTCAATTTATATTTTTAAAAATTATTATAAAATGATTTTCTGTAGTAATTTTAATTCAGTAAACTAGAATTAATTTATTTAATTATTATAGAAAGTTAAGAGAAATACTTTTAATGATTAACTAATTTTATAGATTAAGGATATTTTGTATAAGAGAATAAGAATATAGTTAACTATTTATAGTAAAGAAAACTATATTTTCAAATATAAAATTCTTAGGTCTTTAGTTGAGAAAGAAAAGATTGAAACTCAATGAAGTAAAAACTTTGAAATACATATAAGAGAAGTAAATGTTACCAGTTTCAAATTTAGGAAGAGGAATATGAAGTTCAAAATTATTAACAGGCTAACCAAAAATAGTGATCCTCACTTAAAAAAAAAAAAGTAAAGAAAAAGGGATTGAAAATCAATCCAGATAGAAAAGAAAAAGAAAAAAAATATATATATATAAAGTGAGGACAAGCTTGAGGAGATGCCTTATCAAAAATTGGTTTCATTTGAATCAACCTAAAAGGTAAACTTCAATTAAATTTCTGAAGTTATATATATGGATTAGTATTTTACTAAGAAGTGCATTCATGAAATTCCTATCATCTGAATATCTCAAGTAATTTAATTTTGAAAAGTATAATCATTCTTGAAAAAATAGAAGAATAGAAATCTTAAACTTAAGAACTAAATAACCTTAGATCTATAGAATTAGTTTAATTATTTTAAAATATTTCTAGAAAACTTTACTATAATACTTATTTGAATCAAATTCATAGTAATTCTGAATTAAAACTTTACTACAAATAATCATTACTTTTATGTAGTATCTAAATTACTTGAGGACAAGTAATACTTAAGTTTGGGGGAATTTGATCACTAGAAAATATGTTAAGAATTTCATACCAATTTCATATGAAATTACACTTTAAAGAAAGGTATTTTCTTTGTTTTATTGCAGGAATGAAAAGTTATAAGTACTGAAAGCAAAAAGCACAAAAGAAGCGGATTTGGAGCAAAAAATACTCAATTTGATGAAAAATGAACTATCCCGCCGACGGTGAGATTTTCCTGAGAGTTTTTGAATATTTTATAAAGAGCCCGCCGACGGCGAGATCGAGCCCGCCGACAGCGAGATCGACGCGGTTAGCCCACCTTCTAGAAGTCCACTGACGACGAGATTGAGCCCGTCGACGGCGAGACAGTTGAAAAGAGCCAGATACAATGAACCTGGACGCTTTTTAAAGAGGTGCTTAAGCAACCTTTGAAGATTTGACTCCTTCTATAAATAGAGACGATTTCTGTCTCTTTAGTGTGTATTTTTTGGTGTCTTTTGGTGTCGTTTTAAAGTCAATTACTGTTTATTTGTGTTGGAGTGTAAGTCAGAGAGTCTTAGTGAGTTTAATTAAGTGTGTTGTACTAGAAGGAAGAGTCAAAGGAACTTCAAGGAGTCTGCTTGGGGAGAAGATTTGAGATTAAGTATATTTGTTATTGTTTGTTAACTTTAATGAAATCCATGCTTTGTGTTATTTTTCCCATGCTTTCTGAGTAGTTTCCTTAGTTTTTTTCCTTGTTATTGAGATTATGTGAAGTGACGAATCAAAGTAATTGTGCCAAAAATTATTAAATAAAAATTGTGATCATCTTTTACTTAAAACTTAATTTATTTTCAATTTGGCCAATTGATTTGTTAAAATATGTTGAATTATCAACTATAGTAAAGATTACATCCGAGATTCAAGGAAGTCAAAAGCCTTGGAAGGAGGGTGCAAATAAATAGGGAAATATTAACTATCGGGCGTAGAATTGGACATTTTAGTGTGACAGACTAAAATATTCAATTCGGTCCTATTGTTTGAGAGCTGAAGTGTAGATGTTAGACCTCAGGCGAGGGGAACGTGGGAGCTCTGAAGTGGCAGCCGGTATCCTCCCAGCCTAGCCGCAGATTCAGTAATCAAACATAGGACTAGTCAATGTTCTTTGCACCTGGACCAAAGGGTAAAGAATAGAAATGCTCTTATTTGGCACAATACAAAATCTACACTACTTTAATTCATCATTCACTTAATTCTCTCAACAAGGAGAAAGATGCTTTTCTAAATTAGAATCTTACATTTAAACCTTTTTGAGCAATAGTTTTAGTATAAGTGTTTTTAATTTCCGTATACTTGCTTAGTAAGTAAGTCTACTTTAATTTTTCTTTGAAATTCTCTAACTTCCCTATGGGATCGATATCTTGGACTCCATTAGAGCCCTTTATTACTTGATAATGATACGTATACTTGCATAGTATCCACATTATAAATCAAAATTTTCATAAAAGAATCATTAGTGTAAATACATATATTTGGTGCGGGATCAAGTTTTTGGTGTCGTTGCCAATATCAATAACATATTTTTGTAAGCATAAATATCAAAAGTGGGTCAACGATCAGCTAACTGAAGAGTTACTGAAATAGGTGAGATTCATCCCAAACCTAATCTTTTAAAAATTGATAGAGGCATAAGATTAATGCTAGCTCCCAAGTCACATAAAGCTTTTCCATAAAATATTTGTCCAATAGCACAAGGTATAGTGAAACTACCAGGATCTTTTAATTTCTCAGGAATCTTTTTTTGAATAATTGCACTACACTCTTCGCTAAGTGCAACAGTTTCATTGTCTATGAACTTTCTCTTCTTGTTTAAAATATCTTTCATAAACTTCACATAATTAGGCATTTGTTCTAATGCTTCTACAAAGGGAATATTCACCGTTAATTTCTTCAGGATTTCAAGGAATTTAGAAAATTGTTTATCCTTTTTATGTTGCTTTAATCGCTGAGGAAATGGTGGTGGTTGTTTTTCTACAAAAATTTTCATTGGTATTAGTGGATATTCTAAATCTTGATCTTGCTGATCCTTTTCTTTTTCAGTTTCTACTTTCTCTTTTTCAATTTTCGTTTCTTTTTGTACTCTTGTTTCTAATTCTTTTCGACTTCGTAACTGTATCACTTTGATTTGTTCTTTTCCTTGGTCTTTATGATTAATTTCCACATTACTAGGAGAAGTTCCAGGAATTCTGTTATTAAGCGCAGTAGCGATATGCCCAAGTTGAGTTTCAATATTTTTAATAGCAGTTCCTTGATTTTGTAATTGGTTTCCTTGAATTTGTAACCGATTTCCTTGATTCTGTAAATGCTGACCCATATTTAATATCAATTCTTCCATAGATAACTTCTTTTCCTTAAATTGAGAGTTATTATTAAATCCAGGTGGATAAGAAGGTTTATAATTAGAATTTCCTTGGTTAGATGAATTTCCTAACGGGTTTATTGAGTTGTTCGCCCATTGTTGATTAGTAGAATTGTTATTCCAATTAAAATTTGGATGATTCTTCCAACCAGGGTTATAATAATTTGAATAAGGATTATTTGGTCTATTATTAATAGCATTTAATGTTTTATAAGAAGGTTGAACATCCAGAAATTGCCCAGATGAATTTTTTTCTATTATAGTAGGAGAATAATTCATTCCAAAATGATCTAATTTCTTAGATATTGCAACAATCTGAGAAGCTAACATAGATATTGCATCAGAATCATGGATACTAGCTATTTTTTTAGGATTTAGCCTTTCAAAAGGCCATTGAAAATTGTTGGTAGCCATTTCTTCAATTAACGAATAAGCCTCATTAAATTGTTTTGACATTAATGAACCACCAGTGGCAGCATCAATAATAGATCTAAGAGATGCTACTAATCCATTATAAAAAGTTTGAATAATTAACCAATCTGGTAACGCATGATGTGGACATTTCCTAAGAAGATCTTTAAATCTCTCCTAAGCTTTGTATATCGATTCTTCGTCAAACTGACTAAAAGAGATTATATCATTTCTAAGCTTAGCAGTTTTTGAATGAGGAAATTATTTGGATAGAAATTTTTGTGATAATTCTCCCCAAGTTCTAATAGATCCAGGTGCTAACGAATTTAACCACATCTTAGCCTTATCCCTTAAAGAAGAAGGAAAAAGCCTGAGTCTAATAACATCATTAGATACTCCGTCATATTTAAAAGTAGCACAAAGTTCTAAAAAACTAGCGAGATGTAAATTAGGATCTTCGTTTGGTGAACCACTAAATTGATTATTCTATACCATATGGATAATTGCAGGTTTAAGCTCAAATGAATTAGCCGCTACATCAGGGTTTTGGATAGTTAAGTGAATTTCATCTAATGTAGGGTTAGCGTAATCTCTTAAAGGTATCAGTTGATTTGTATTTTCAATTGCTTGATTATTTTCTATTTGATTTAAATTTATAATTTCTCTTTTCTATTTTTCTAATTTTTTTAATAGTGTGTTCTAATTCCGAATCGTAAGGTATTAAATTTTCGGTTCCAAATTTGCGCATACACAATATAAATTAAAACTTAAGTAATTTTAAAATAGTCCTTTACTCTAGTAATTAATTTAATAATTATTTTACTAATTACTTTAATAATTACTTTACTTGCCCGGCAACGGTGCCAAAAACTTGACACGGGGGTGTTGGTGCGTAAATTTATAAGTCTTAACAAATGTAAAAATAAGATAATATTCAATAATAGCAAAGTTGCCCCTTATCAACGCAAGTATACGTATCATTCAAGTAATACGGGGCTCTAATGGAGTCCTAGATATCGATCTCATAGAGAAGTTAGAGATTATGAACTATTACAGCAGTTGAAATTACTATCTAGTAAACGTAAATAAAGAACAATTATACCAAATTCTACTACTAATCTTGAATGGGAAATTACAATCTAGAAAAGTATCTCTCCCCTTGTTAAGAGAATTAAGTGAATGGATAATCAAATTAGTTAGAATTATATTGTGTCAAATAGGAGCATTCCTATTCTTTACCCTCTGGTCCAGGTATAAAGAATATTGACTAATCCTATGCTTGGTTACTGAATCTGCGGCTAGGCTGGGAGGATATCGGCTCTCACTTCGAAGCTCCCACGTTCCCCTCGCCTGAGGGCTAACATCTACACTTCAACACCAAAACGATAGAACCAAATTGAGTATTTTAGTCTGTCACTCTAAAATCTCCAATTCTACGCGTGATAAGTAATATTTTCCTATTTATTTGCACCCTCCTTTCAAGAACTTTGACCTCCCCAAATCTCGGATGTAATATTTACTTTAGTTGTGAAATCAACAGATTTTAACAGATCAATTCACCAAATTGAAAGTAAATTAAGATTTAAGTAAAAAGATTATCACAATTTTTACTGAATATTTTAGGCACAACTAATTCAATTTTCCATTTCACAAAATCTCAAAACAAGGAGAAAGACAGAGAAGACTACTCAGAGTGCATAGGAAGAATAGCCCAAAACTTGTATTTCATATAAAATTAAAGTTACAAAATAATAAACACAACTTATCTCAATTTTTCTCCACAAGCAGACTCCTTAAAGTTTCTCTGACTCTTCCTTCTTATACAACACACTCAACTAAACTTACTATTATACTCTCTAGAACACACTTACACACACTGATGACACTTTGGAGATACTAAAGACACTAAAAAGACACTAAAAAAGGACACACATTCTGCCTAAATTCGTCTCTTTTTAAAGAGGGAGAAATATTTCCAATGGTTTCTTAAGCACCTCTTCAAAAAGTGTCCAAATTCAATGAATCTTACTTGAACCGACCTTCTCGCCGTCGGCGGGCTTCTAGAACATAATCCAACTGCTCAGGCTCGCTGTCAGTGGGCTCGATCTTGCTCTTGAGGGGCTCAATCTCGCCGTCAACGGGATCCTTTATAATATATTTGCATGCTCTCAGGAAAAACACGCTGTCGGGGGCCTATTCCTCGCCGTCGGCGGCTAAGTTCAACTTTTGTCTCTTTTGGTCCTTTTTGTTCCAAATTCTCTCATTTTCTCATCTTTTTGCTCCATTATCTATAAATCTTTATACCTACAATAAAACATAGAAAATACCTTTCTTTAAAGTGCAATATCATTAAAAATTAATATAAAATCAGAATGAATTTCTTTATACATTTTTCTTTGGTCAATAGGCAATATCGAACTCAACTCTTCTTCTCATCTAATCTTCATTCACATCATTTCTAGCCTTAAACACATCCATCTTACCATGAAGTCTATCCACACTAGCACTCTGTAATCTCAGCTGCTCCATAGTATCGGACAAATTAGGGGGCTCAAACGTAGATGGAATGTCATAAATCGTAGTAGGAATATCAGTACTCCTATTCTCATCTCGTGCTCCCACATGAGACTCATAAGTATGAATAATAGTCTTTGTAATGGGTCTCAGTGGTATAGCTACCTCTACAGAACAGTTAAACTCTACTCCAGACTGACACACAGGGCATGAACCAGGGCAGGATGTCCTAATCCTCCAGTGGTCTTACCTTAAGCAATAGACTGAATGTTCTTGAAGACAATAGCTCCAATATCAATCTTCTTCATTTTGTGAATACAATAGTTTTGAATTGGTCTATCTATTGTAACTTCACTGTGGTGAAAAGAAGGTAACAATCATGCAGAAATGAAATAGTGCCAAACTTAATATGCAACATTTAACTTGGAAGCAGGGAAGTTAATCATCTGTCTTTGACTTACTTTCCATTCCCCTTTTCCATCTGTCGGAAAGGAAATTATTTCCTTCATATTTGCCTCTCGGGTATCAAAATTTTCATAGTCACAAACAAATAGTTCCCGAGTCTGATAAAATGCATTGATACGCTAAGGGGTAAGTTCAACCATTTTTCCTCTAACTAACACATATTCAGTCTCAGTCCAGAGCACATTAGCATAGAACTCCCTCACAACACCCAAAACAACATTAGCAGTAAAATAACAAAATCTATCCCAGTTTCGGTCGCAATTAACTGTTCTACAGATCCACCAGGATTGACAAAAGCTCAATCCTTAATACACTTCTTATTGTAAAGGTAAGAATTAAAACAAAATTGCACTTTGACATTAAAAAATTTTTCTTCATCAAAATCCAATTTTTTCTTCCCTTTACTCATCCTTGGAGCCACGTGAATTTCTAAAAATTTGTAAAAAATTCCAATAAATTCCAAATCCACAATGTAACAAACTCCAAATACTATTCTAAACAAGTAAGAGCAAATTTCATCATAGGAAATTCCAAAATTTCTTCAAAAATCCCAAAATTCCAATCTAAGCAATGTGAGAGATTCCTATGGTGAAAATAAAAAATTTTTAACTCACAGTGAAGTTCTTACTAAGAGAAGTGTAGATCCGGTCTCGAAAAGCCTTGAAATCGCTTCAAATCTAAGATCTAGCAATCCTTAGGTCTTCAAAATCACAAAAATGGAGGAGGAAGATGAAAGCAATGGAAAAACCACGGGTCCCAGGGTCAAAATCGTGAAATAAGTGGGTTTTAGCCTTTTTCTGTACTCGGGCACCGAGGACGCTCGATAGTGCGCTGGCGGTGCTCTATTTTTTTTAAATTGGCCAAACTCTCGGTATTTTGGCGCTGGCTACACCAGTGCAAAAAATTTTTCTGGGTCTGAAAATTTTTTCTTAATTTCAATTGTTTCATCCTCCACAATGACATTTAACACTTCATTAAGCATCTATTTTATCAAAAAAGCAATAACTAACACAATTTTTACACAAACAATATAGAACATCACTTCTATATATAAAATCCACACTACAACATAAAAACTAATATGTCATCAAATTAAATCAACAACTTTTAGATTTTTAGTGTTGCAAGTACACTACGATAAGAAAACACTAAAATCTAAGCACACATAATGAAATTAAGCATAGAAAATCCAAATGCAAACTACAAAGCAAAGCAAAGTATATACTAAACACACCAAACAAAATTAAGCAAAGTAATGCAAACACACATCAAACATAAGCTAAATCCAGTAGTCACTCCTCATCGGTCTCAGAACTATCTTCCTCTCTGATATCTCCAATAGATTGTTGATGCACAAACAAATTGTAGAAGGGATGAAATGGAAATTCATCAGATGAATCCTCAACAATCACAACATTATTTTTCATCAAATTAATCAGGCCCATCTCAATCCAACTAGCATGATAAAATTATTCCTTCATCCTCCAGTCTATGTGATCAAATAAGTCAGAAATATTTTTAATGGCATTCATAACATTCTGTACCTCTTTTCCCAACTGCTTGATTCTCTTCAGTATCACTCTGGATCTTTCAGGAAAGTAAGGCTGAATGGATTGTGAAGTTTGAGTTGGTTGAACAGCAAGCAGATTCATATCACCTTCATCTCCTACAGTTTGGTAAGCATAAAGATTAGTTGGATCAATAGGCCTCCAGGGAAGAAGAACCTTTTCCCAACTATCATATGGAACTTGTAATTGAATACACAACAAAAATATGGTTGATGAGTGTCCAAGCCCATATTTAGATCCATGAACTATCAATCCTAAAAGTGATTTCACAGTTATATTTCCAATAACAATCGACCTTCCAGTTTGAATACAAAAATTCAAAATAGCACTTTCCTTGGTTACTTTACTAATCTTCAAAGTTGGAAATAACTTCGCCGAAATAAAATAATGCCACTGCTTTGACACCAAATTTAAAGATGCAGAAGGAAAATTAATATATCCATTATCTCTTACTTCCCAATCTTCATTTTCATCCGTCAAATAACGATACACATCATTCATATTATCGCTTGTTGCATTGAAATTGGAATAGTGGTGTTGACCTCATTTTTGATGAGGTCTTTTCTCTTCTCTCTCCTTAGTACTTAGGATCTAGCCATAGGGCTTCTCCTTGACTATCTTAGAGGACTAGAAATGGGACCCATCACTTAGAAATTTAAACACTTCTTGACTCCTTTTAAACCCCACAATTTTCATTGTAAACCCCTAAGCCACTTGGAGGGTTAAAATCAAATGTGGAGGTTTAAAGGATGAGTTTCCTATAGGACTCTTTGGCCTTAGGATTACCCTGGGTGGCCTGATCTGGTGAGGGTAAGCTTGCACACACCACACACACACACACATTCCAAATCCTAAAACTACCTTTAACCAATTTGACTTCTTGACTCATGTAGGTTACTCATATGGATGGACCTTAAACCCTAGGCCTTTGGCTAAGAGGGTTAGGAACAACATATTGAGTGCCTCAAATGAGTCCTCTCATGGCTCTTATGGGCTTAATAAGGCTTCATGGCTCAACCAAAATGAAACATTTCACTCACACTTGATCAATCTTCATTTTTTTTCCAAAATTTCAATTTTTGACCCCCGGGACCCTAAACCCACCAAGCCTACCAAATGCCCTTGAAATTGCCCAAAATTTGCAAAATTTCCTAAATTACCAAAAAATCCTCAAAATTAGTCCTAAACATTTCTCTCCACTCAAATTGATCATCCATAGCCAAATACACCAAAAATTCCAAAAATACCTCCCAAATACCCTCCAAATACCCAAAATACCCTTCTAACCCAAAAATTCCAAAAATTCACAAAATTCCCAAAAAAATTCCAAAAAATCCCAAATAATCCCAATTTCATTTTGTTCAACCACACCATAAGCCAATTTTGCCAATTTTGTCCACTTTTGCCAAAAACCCCCAATTTGACCCATTTTTAACCTAAAGTGAACCCAATGTCCAACTAGACCAACCCACGTGACCTCAATCTTGATCCAATTCAATTCTAAACTTCAATTCCATATCCCGAATATCAATTTAGACCAAATCCAAGCTCAAATTGATGTACATTTGGATCCAATTTCAATTTGAAGCCTAAGGTCCAATTTTGGCCCATGACCTAAACGTAGCCCAAACCAATCCAACTCAACCCCAATTGGCCCCAAATCTTTTCTAAAACCTTCCTAACATCCCCACAAACAAACAACTAACTTTATTTGCCCAAAATTTAAACCCAAACTTCACTCAAATCTAACCCAAACCAAAATCCCCTAAATTGGCCTAAACCCAAACCTAACCAAAATAGACCCAAATCCCTAAACCAAAGCCCATCCATAGTTGAAAACTCTTTGTCACACCCCCATAAACATTTTTAAACATTAATTTTACATCAAATTCAACATTAGCCCAATATTAGCCCAAGTTAGCCCAATTTGCCCCACTTTGACCGTATCACTAAGGAAGCCCAAATTGAACCCATTTCAACTCCAAATGACACCAAATCTTTTCCAAATCACTCATGATACATCCCTAAACTAAACCCAACATTTATTTGGCATGATCATTCACAGAACTTTCATCCAAAAGCCCATTTTTTAAAATCTGAAAGCCCACTTTCCTAAAGACTTTAAAAGCCCATTTTCATCAAATTTAAAAAGCCCAAAATTGACCCTAAAGCCCACATAACATCTCTTTCCATCATCCATTTCAATTAAAGCCTTCCCTAAGTTTTAAATCAATGATCAAGTCATTCCAAATCAAGCCTCATGCCATTTTTCCCCTAAATCCATCAAAAATCCCAAAATCCATTTTCATGAAATTGAGCCAAGCCATGGGCAAGCCATAGGCTAGCCATGAAGCCATCCTTAAGCCCATGCAAGCCATGTGAGTGGTGTTCATGTGACCATACCATATTGGGCAAAAGGAGGGGGTCCTTTAATGATTCCCTTAAGAGTGATTAAACCTTTTCATGCTTCCCCTAAACCATGCTTAAGCTTAAATATGCCTAGATGGTGACTTCTCCCCACTAAGCTAGCTGACTTACTCCGATTCCCTTCAGCCCAAATCAGACCTTGGTGGGTGCACCAAGCCCATTTCCATGGTTGACCAAACCAAGTCCAAAAGAGCCCCTTCCACATTCCATTTTGAATCAAGCTCTTTACACTTGGCTAACCCCCATTGTTTGCGCAAAACTCAATCCCTGGACTCACTCAGTCAAGATGGTGACCTGAACCTACCGGCCAGCTGCCTGGGTCGCCGGAAAACACCATGGCCGAGAGCTCCATGTGAGCTAAACTCCAAAATTCTCTCTGACTGAGCTACCCCATGCCCAATGGCCACCGTGGCTGTTCTTCCCTTGACCAATGCAGCTGATCCCAAGTCCTAACTCCCCCTGTGAAGCTCTCCAGCCATGCCTATTTAAACCCACCACCTTCTCGGCCAAAAAAAGGTGATGAACCAGAGCTTAACAAAAGTCTGGCAAAATTGCTCTATGACCTTCTCCTAACCTAGAGCAATTGATCCCCAGTGTCCCTTTGCCTTAATCCCCATTGACAGAGCTCTATTTCTCAATCAAAAATCCACCCAAAAACCAAGACATCTCTTGAACCTCCACCAAAACCAAATTAAACTCACCCACACCTGCACAAGACCAAGAGAAGGAGTTCCCCAGTGAAAGCCCCCTCTCCAGGCCATCCATTCTCTCTATCGGCCAAGCTTTGAAATCGGCCTTGGTCACTTTAATACCTAGACAATTCTCCAAAGCTAAAGACTTCATCTGGATCTTCCTTGGGTGAAATCGAAGGTGCCACAACTCTCTGATTGAAGCTTCACTTCTCAGAGCTAAGGTATGGACCCCTTCTTCCTCCTGAGCTTCCAGCGATTCTCTATTTTGTTTGACTTAATTTCATAGCCTATAAACCACATGGATGTCTTCGTCTCCCCAAGACGAATCCATAGAGCATAAGAACACGAAAATCCATTGAGAAATGAGAGAGATCTTAGGGTTTGAGTGTGGACGGCTCTCGGGACACACCAGGCGGAGACGATGATCGGCCGCCGTTGGATCGAGCGTGTATCAAATGGACGGTGCAGATCACGTCGGACGAGTGAACGGGACATGAACCGCGGGTCCCCGGAGTGCTGAGTCAGATGGCGGCGTCAAATAAGGAGGCGGCGCGTGGGCTTTCGGAGCTGCCGAGGATGAGTCGGCGCCGCGTGGATAAGTAGATAAATAGGGTTTTTTTATTTATAAATTACCTAGAACTTTAAAAAATCATATCTTTGCATAGAAAAATCATAAAAATAAAATAAAAATACCCTCTTGCTCAGTGAACAGAGGAGAATAATGTGGAAAAGAAATCAAGTTATTTTGATGAATATTTTATTTTTAATTAATTATTTACTAATTTTAGTATTTTAATTCTCCAATTGCATAGACAATTCACCATGTCATGAGACCATAGGGCTTTTGTAGCCTCTGTTCTTGAGACATTCTCTGAATTTTTTAAGGTTAGAGGTCATCTCTATGGAAAGTTATGCATTTTTCAAGTTTATGTCTCTGTTTTGGAATTTTAATTCCTATAATTAGCATATTGTTCAATAAATTCTAGGAAAATTTAGGAAAGTATCTTAGGACCAGAGGACCCTAGGAAAAATGTATTTTGAGTTAATTCATTAAGAACAACCCTAATTGGCTTAAATACTAAAAACTAAATTTTAATTAATTAGGGTTAACCACATATCAAAATCACTTGAAAATACTTCTCCACTGGTCTTTAGGATCAGAGAAGTCTCACATAAAAATTTGAGATTAATTGGAAGTGATTAGCCTCGCTAAATGGATTAATTAAGTCACATGACCATAATTAAACTTTAAAAATTCATAACTCCAAAAATTCATTTTTAAAATTCACCAAATTGGTTTTGGGACTTCTCTGATATCAGAGGAGTCTAAGAAAATTAAAATTATAATTTTTCAAAAATTTTTATTTTCCACCTTACTTTAATATTTTAATAATTAAAAAATTTTAAAAATCCTAAAAATATTAAAGCTCACAAAAATGTCACATTTTGACTCCTAATCACTTAGGAACAAACCAAATATTTTTCCCGAGTCTCTAGGTTAAGATATTAATTTTAAAAGGCTCAAGACAATTTCTAATATTAAAAAATGGGGTTTCCAACCTTTTCACTAAATTAATTCTAATAAATCAAAGAAAAATCAGAAAATTATAAAATTTGTTTCTCTGGACTCCTTGAGGTTAGAAAGATTTATGAAAAATTTAAAATCCATTTTTCAAGTTTGATTTTATTTTATAATTAATTAATACTCCAAAACTCAAAATAATTATAATAAATAAATATAATTCAAAAAATCACCAAAATTGGTCCAAGTGGTCCTCTAGTCAGTAGCAAAATCCCATAATTTTCATAAGGATAGAAACTTTACCTTGGTCATGTTGTTGAATTTTCATTGAAAACCCTTAATTTTTTTACAAAAATAAATATATAAATTAAATTAAATTTAGAAAAATCACATTTTCTCCTCTATTGTCTTAATTTACATGTGAGTGAGGTAACATAAAAATTTCAATATCATTTGAGTTTAATTTAGTGAGTTATGAAATAGATAAGCCTAAATGGGCATATACATAATTAAACAACTTTAACCCTAATTAATACCTTAGGTCTAATCAAGGGGAGGGTAAAATATCTAATATTAATCTTCTTTTGGATGACTGAAACTTAGAGAATGGAAGGGTAGAAACCCATTAAACACTTTGAAAACATCAAAATGGAACATTAATTAATTAAATCATTTGAATCTCGGAAGAATAACCAAAATTTGGATTATTAAAAATAGGGATATGATTTAAGAAGATATTACTTCTTTAATTTAAAAATCCCTAAATGAATCACTTTAATAATATTTAGTTTTTTTAATTAAATTTAAAGTGATAATTGAAATTAATAAATTAAATAAATTAAATGAAAAGGAGTAACCCTTATTAAATTAAAAACTTAAAACATTGAATAATTTGATAATCAAATTGAAATAAATTTAAAACATTAAAATTAATCTCAAAGATCACTTAAAAGCAAACCTAAAACAAACTTGAAACATCAAAATCAAACCAATTAAAAAAATAATCTAAAATATTTCAATTAAATTAAAATTAAATCATTAAAATCTAAATTGAATAATCTAAACACCTCTTTCAACCCAAATTAATCTAATATATTGATATCATTTAAAATGTAAAGATTTAATTAAATTAAAACAACTTGAACACTATTCCAAACTTAAAATCATTAAAATTTCTCAACTAAATTAAACCACTTTAAATCATCAATTCCAATTTTAAATCATTAAAATCTTTAATAAATTAATTTGCCCTTAAAGGCTTTCTTTATCATAACTCTTAAATGGAACATCAAGTGAAATGTCACTTTACTCATCGGATAATCAAATGTGCAAATTCACTGAGCAGGAAGCAGAACTTAACTAAATTTTTGAATGATCAATTCACCAATACAAAAAAATTCATTTGAACTCAAAATAATCTCAGAAGTATTGAAAAGATATTTAGGACTCGTCCTAAGCACTTTCTCAATATGATGAGATGTTTTAGAAGAATAACTGAACTTAATTGTTCTTTGATGAAGAAAATCATCCTTAACAAAACACAAGAACCTAGATGTCATAGGAAATGACTAGCAATAGGATTAGGACTTTGGTAGACAACCAAAACCTTCCCTTAGCTTTACCTAGGTGTTTTCTTGCAAATTATATAAATGCTTTAATATGTGTTTTAAGTGTAGCTTGGAATGACGGGAAGACCCTCCAGGTACGCTTTTATTTTATTGCAAGTTACTTACTTGTACTGCACTTTACTTTTCTTGCATGTTAAACAAGATTGTTGCATGAAAACTGAAACCTTTAGGATAGCCATAAAACTGAAACCCAAAACTAAATTAAAAGTCAAAACAAGATAAAATTCACCGCCACAACATTTAAAATATAAAAGAACTCAAAACTTAATCACAAACAGAACAACAAAACTTCAATTATAACTAAATTAAAACGTCTTGTTGGATGATCGGGAATACCTCGGATGATGTAACCTACGTGTTGCTAACAGGATTTCCCACGGTCTAAATGAAAGTGTGGAACTCTTTCAGTTGAGTTTAGCAAATTCATCTGGATTAAGTGAATCCGATAAAAAAACGATGCCGGAATGATGGAACCGTGGGATCTTAATCGATGTTGTTATAATCAACTTTAAGATTCTCCTAATAAAACATTAAAGACATTTGGACTTTAAAAATTTTCTAAACCAAAACACTTCTCTCATCTCCTGATTTTCACTTTCTAAAACTAAACCTCTGTGACAACGACAAGGAGCTTGGAGCACGGTGGGCAGCACGATCATCTTCTTCAGCAAAATTCGGGTCTACTTCAGCAAAACCATTCTTAGAATTAAATAACCAAGCCATGGGATTTCGAAGTAGTTTGCCTAGTGCAACATAAATCTTCAACTCTTTGTTAGGCATTTTCATAATCATATTATGTAAATTAAGCCCTAACCGGTCTTAGGATTTCGAGGTAATTTTTTGGTACAACATAAACCCTCACATCTTCGAGGCTGTTTGTGTGATCATGTCATACGAATATAAGTCCCAATTAATTAAAATTGGCAGGATTACAACATTAAATAAACTCTTAAATTGAAGCTAAAGAATATGATAGTTTGGGAAGTTGCCAAGATTCTTCTTGGATACTCAGCTTCTCCTACTTCTCTTCCTTTGGACTCCTAAAAATAATTGTTCCAAATTTGATCCATTCCCTATTGAAATTTCCAAAATCCAATTGTTTGAAAACCTTAAACTTTGAAATTCTTGAGAGCAAAAACACTGATCATTATCGAGAGATTTTTTAAATGATTCCTATCATTTAAGATGTAATTAACTATAGGGGCTTGCCCTTATGGGGAACTTTAAGAACCCAGGTAATATAAACCCTGCTTAATTTCTTTATATTAAGCAGGGGAACTTGTCGGCTTATAAAATTGGTTTGCAGACCAAACGGATGTCACAAATCTTCTAGTTTATTTAATCGGGCCCCATCATCAAGCAGTGTGTCTATTTTTTGGGATAGATACACGGTTTGTGGTGTGGTGCTCGTTTATATAAACTATTCGGGATGTGAGATCGGTTTGATTTCATATCTTAAGATTTTCAAAATCAATTGCTACTTTTCAAATTATATATATTTAAATTAAATTTAAAATTTAAAATTCGCCAACAATTTCTGTAGGTGACCCCCTTTTCAAAATACAAACCTAAAAATATGTCGACAACTTCTGGCGACTCCACTGGGGAATTAGTTCCTCTCTCCATTTTAATCAGATGGTTTAGCTTTCATAAATCGATAGTGAATCCATCCCCCTTTTGGATCGAACTATCATTCTTTCCGTTGAAATACCACGTTCATTTCTGTCTTGAATGGGTATAGTCAACTCTCTTGGATTTTGGAGCCACTGTTTAGACACCCCTAAACAGAGAGGTTCCGAAATCCTTTTGCCTCTTTTCTGAGGTGGGATGGACCCCCAATAGGTGTTAGCTTAGGAGCGGTCCCTCGGGTTGAAAAGTCTTACGAAACTTTCTCTTCCTTTCCAATTCTGAATCAAATCCTTTACCTTTCCTTTAACCTTCCTCCATTAATCATTTTGTTCCTAACAAACAAATCCTCTAATAAACAACCTTTTAATAAATGAACTCTTTTAAATCGCAAATACATTAAGATAAATTAAAACATGTTTGGACTCTTTCTTTTCCGTCCTAAGTTTTGCGGTGAAAGGAAGCATAATTCGGGACTGACGTTCGGAATTTACCCTGCAGAAAATGTCTGCACGAAAGCTAATTTTCTCCTTCACCAATGGAATGGACTTCGCCGTCTATAAGGATGATTTTCTCGACAATGGAATCATCCATTTTGGATAAGGATTCAACAATACGGATGTTAAGTTCGCTGACGTCACTCTCTTCACACTAATAGACAAAGTGCCAGAAACTGAGAAACCTGTGATTGAGTTCAACCTGAAATCGACTCAAGAATTCCCTCCCCTGCAAAGGGTTCCAGCTGAAAGAAGTACTGCTATTCGTAGGAGGACTGTGATATCTACTCCCACCGGTCTAGTTATCTCTACACTTGCCCCGGCTTCTGCCAAACTGAAGGGGAAGGAAATCCAAGTCTGTGATGAGCCTGCCACCGTGGAGGGTACAGATTTTGCTACAATACAATCTATTTTCGAGATTGGGTCCAGTTCAAGAGTTGCATCCCTGACTCGGACTCAATGAAGAAATAGAAGCAGAAAGATAGTCAGGATCGAGAAGACCAAAGCCGCTGAAGTTGCCTTTCTAGAAAAGTTTCCTGAAAAGGAGGAAGAATTGCCTGAGTATACACCTCTGTTGGAAGGAAGTAGGTTTCACCCTCTCTCTGCCGCATCAGATGAAGAAGATATCCGAAGGATCGCCGCTACAATACCTCGACCTGCATACTATAGTAACTACAAAAGAAAAAGGGTTAAGACTACACCATTTGCTCGACTGCAAGCTGTGATAGAGAAATTAGCAAATAAAGAAAAGTGCCCCGTATCAGAGATCCTGAGGAGAATGGGATGAGTACCAGTTAAGTCTCGTCTTGGATCATGAGTAGAGCCTGTCACTGCCATAGAGAAGCCAAGGAAGAAGATGAGGGCTAGTTCGCCTGTAGTTGTATCGGGTCATCATATTAGGGAGGACACCACCTATCAGCATATAGCCGACAGACCGTTCTGTCCTAGGCCTTCTGCTGCAAGAAGGATGGTGTGGCGGCCTATTATTACTAAACCAATACCAACACAACGTCCTGAGAATAAAAGCCTCGTTAGAGAGCCAGAATTAGAAGAAAGTGCTACTGCACTGAAAGAAACCCCTGAGGAAGAAGTTCAACAGCCATCACATGACAACCGTGAGACTGTCTGGAAGAGACCCCTAGAGGATGCTATAAGAAAGCTAAGGAGAGACATCCGACGGTTGGCAAAAGAAAGAGGAGAGAAGTTGGAAAATGAAGTAGATTCATTAGAGTTCATGGATGAAGAATATGCTGAGATCAATTTGGTTGAGACACAAGCATCATCGGCTTCGCAAGGTGCTCCGACAGCTGCAGAAAGAGATGAACCTGAAGTGATGAGAGCACATCTTCTAGAGAAGGATGAGAAAATTTCCCAGATGGCTAAGAGGATGGAAGAGATGGTTGCCGCTTTAGCCAATCTCCAGAGTCAGGTACAACCTCAGAAAGAGACACCCCCAGAGATCATCCACATTACAGATGGAGGAAAAGAGATCACATCTGTTAACGGAGATGAACAACCGAAGAAGGATCCCGCACAAAAGATGATTCCAGAAAAGGACATTAAGAACATGGTAGAACAGCAGGTGCGAGAAGCCTTAGCACAATCTAAGAGCGGAACAATTATTCAGACGGGTAGACCTTACCCCGAAGAATTTGATGCAGTCCAATACCCGAAAGGCTTTGTACCACCTATGTTCAGGACTTTTGATGGAACGGGAAACCCCCGGCAGCATGTCGCACATTTTCATGCTAGTTGCTGCAATGCTGGTGGATGTGACGCTTTACTCTTACGTCAGTTTGTCAGCAGTTTGTCAGGGATCGCCTTCGACTGGTGCGCGGAATTGCCAAATGGTCCAGTTAAGACCTTTGCGGAACTAGAAAATCTCTTCGTTAAGCGGTTTGCTGGGGCTCAGCACCACATCACTATCGGTGATCTAGTTGTGGAGCAACAGAAACCGAACGAAACTTTAGTGGACTACATACTTCGATGGAGGAATTTAAGCATAAAGTGTGAACTACAGCTTCAGGAACAACACGCAGTCGGTATCCTGCTTAGGAGTATCCATGGCCCAATAGTACTTCTCCTTAAAGGATTCACCATTAAGACTTTCGAGAAGCTGCTTAGCAAGGTCGAGAGCTTGCAGGAGGAAGCAAAACAGCTGAGTTTCGTGGACAAGACCGATAGATAGAAGCCTGTAAAAGCCTTTGAAAAGAAATCTGGAATCGTTGCGGCAGTAGATAAAGGCAAGCAGTCAGTGCAGATATAGCGAGAGCGACCACAGCCTAGTTATCAACCACCACAACGGATTTATCAGCAATCTCAACAGAACTACCAACAGCCTCGACCAAGCTATCAGTCGCCTCAGCATTATGAGCAACCGCCTCGTCCATCGCGTACCCTGAAAGAACTTCTAAATAGGGAATATCCATTCAAGACTAAAGCAGTAGTAAAAATGTTCCGCAGTTTAATGAAGACACCAGATTTTCAACTACCAGAGCCCAAGAGGCCAAAAGAAGTCAATAAGAAAGATCATCCAAACTACTGCTCTTACCACTGGATGCTCGGGCACAAGATAGAGGATTGCATCACTTTCAAGAGTTGGCTTGATGATAATCTCTGGAAAGGGAACATAACGATCCCGAAGGAATACATGAAGGAACCCCAAAAAGGAGGTTCCGTCAATGTTATCTCGAAGGATCCTATTTTTCTGATAAACCCGTACACGACCAATGATGGATGGAGTACCATCTGGACAAAGTCTTTGAAGAAAATTCTGGATCACATCCAAACCGCTTCGGTGCGCGCTTCAACTCAAAGTTTGAAACCTGCCGAGCCGGCACTATCACTTGCAATTGAAGAACCGCCCCAGGAGGAGGAGAAGATCGTGAAAGAAGAAAAGACCGAAGCTCCGAAGGGTAGACTAGGGGCTGCTTATCCTAGGATCGTTGTTTCCGATTCGGGGGAGAAATCCCTCGGACCTCTGACTCTGTATGATTATTTGCTCGCCCCGGCAGATCTTATAATGATAAGAGTTTTGGTGTTGGCTACGTTTTGACTATTTCTAACGATTACGTGACTAACGACAACCGACCTAATATGGATCTCGATTCCAATATGAATAATGATTCTAAAATCATACACAACCTAGATGACCACGACGAAGAAGATGTTCACAAAGATGGCTACGAAAGCTCAACAAGCAATGAGTCTATTTGCAAATTTCGAGGAGCTCCAATCGCGATAGAATTGGAGTTATCAGATTCCGAAGCAACGCCAGAAGAGCCAGTCGTTCCGATTCAGAGGGAGACACTGACAGATCCAGCATCAAATTCAGAAGAGATAACAGAAGTCAATCTAAGGAGCGAAAAAGTTCTACCTCCGAGAATAGGTCCAAAGGATAAAGGAAAGCAGGCGGTTCCTCAGGAGGAGCCAACCCCAGCAGAGGAATTGCCCATTCTCGAAGAAACTAAAGAACATGGTAATAAAGTGGACTATAACGTGCTAACCCATCTTAGGAAGCTACCAGCCAAACTAAGCATCTACGACGCTCTAATCCTGTCAAAGGAGATGAGGGAAACTCTGATCAAGGCCTTACTTGATCCAGAAATTTGCTTAGCTCAAATGGCCGATAATTACTTAGACGAGGTTTGCTCGTTAAAAGAACAGCAAGGTGTTACCTTCACGGACAATGATCTACTACTTGGAACAGCTGATCACAACCGACCGTTGTACATTTCAGTCACTATTAGAAAGTTTACGCTCTCCAGAGTGTTGGTTGATCCTGGAGCATCAATCAACATAATGAATCTTCGGACGCTAGCATATTTGGATATTGATGCTCGCGAGCTCGAAGCAGACAAGATGTTATTAAGAGGCTCCAATCAGAAAGGAGAGAGAGCTCTTAGATCGATAACACTGTTAATGAAAACTGGTGATTTAGCAAAGACAGCAGCAAAATTCCATATAATTGATTCCGAGACATCGTTCAACGCTCTACTGGGTCGGCCATGGATCCATGAAAACCGGATGGTACCGTCATCTCTACATCTGTGCATCAAGTATTACGAAGGAGGGGAACAGTGTATCAAGGGTGACTTGCAACCATTCTCCGTACACGAGATCAGAATCCATGAAGATGCGGCCTACTACGCGCCACCGAAGAAAACAATCTTCTCCAGAAACACCGTACCAAATGGAGAAAAAGAAGTTCAAGACGATGAAGAACCTGAAATTCTAGTCCAACAGTTACTCACCACTCCCTTACGGCGAGATGGTGAAGGTTTCTCCAGAACTCGCACCCGAGGTCGAGGCCGGGGACGGGGTCGTGGAAGAGACGTTGGAACAGTTGGACAAAAGAAAACGATCATCAACATTGATTGGGAGAACAGTTTCGAAGAAGAAAAAATCAAGAAAGAAGTAGCGACAATAAGTCGAAAGAAACCTCAGTTCAAGATCTCTCTCAAAAGACGAAAAGAATCAAGAATACAAATCAATGTACGAGAAGATTAATCACTATGTGCATACTATGACCCAAACCCCGATCCATTCTAATAAGGTCAAGGGTATGGTGGTCAAGGAAGTGCATGGTGGCGGATCTAAACCGATCAAATTCTACCGTGGTGCTTCTTCTTCCAGAATTGAAAATGATGTACAATTTGAGGATGATACTTCTTCCAAATTAATGGAACTGCCTTTTGAGTGGTACTCTCCCTGTGTTCAAAATTTAATTCAACGTGGTGTCTTACCTCAACGATGGACATAAGGTCAATCACAACACTTTAAAAAATTATGAAACAATGCCAGCCAGCCTCACAATTCAAAACACGGTCTCAGATTTGGCACAGTAGGATCAGTTGACGATACAGGATTTTGCTTGGTTATCACTTACAAGCCTAATGAAGACTGCTTGGAAGCTTCAGAAGATCTCGAAGATATACCAATCGGAGATGCTCTGCCAGAATTCGAGGAAGAAATTAAATCTACAATAGACGAGTTAATGGAAGTTAACTTAGGTACTAGCGAAGAGCCTAGGCCGACCTTTGTTAGCTCCTTACTTAATAAAGAAGACTCTGAAAATATGATCAAGCTACTAATGGAATTCAAGGACTGTTTTACTGGGAGTTATGACGAAATGCCAGGATTAGCTCCAGAGTTTGCAGTTCACAAACTAGGAGGGGATCCCACTGCTGTTCCAGTCAGACAAGCTCCGAGAAGTATGCGTCTAGAGATTGAACAACAAGTAATAGTTGAAGTTAAGAAGCTAATAGACGCTAAATTTGTCCGTGAAGAGCAATACCCGACTTGGTTAGCCAATGTGGTACCAGTCAGAAAGAAGAATGGCCAGATCAGAATATGCGTGGATTTCAGAGATTTGAATAAAGCATGTCCAAAAGATGAATTTCCACTACCAATTCCAGAACTGATGATCGACATTGCTTCAACACATGAAATCTTCTCTTTCATGGATGGATCTTCAGGATACAACCAGATAAAGATGGCACCAGAAGATGAAAAGCTCACAGCATTCAGAACTCCAATTGGAGTGTCATCTGCACACAGTGATGCCGTTTGGATTGAAGAACGCGGGAGCAACCTACCAAAGAGCAATGACGAGGATTTTTGACGATCTCATTCACAACCAAGTCGAGTGTTACTGGATGATGTGGTCATCAAAAGCAAGCTGAAGAAAGATCATTTATATGATTTGAGAATTGTTTTCGAGCGATTAAGGCAATTTAACCTTAAGATGAATCCCCTGAAATGCGCCTTCGGCGTCGCCTCTGGGAAATTCTTAGAATTCGTTGTCCCACATCATGGAATTGAAATCGATCCGGAGAAGATTAAAGCTATCTTAGAAACGCCAACTCCCGAAACCTTGAAACAACTACGATCCTTTCAAGGGAAATTAGCATATCTTCGACGCTTTATCTCAAATATTTCAGGAAGGTGTCAGCCGTTTTCTATTTTGGTTAAGAAGGATGCAAAGTTTACTTGAGACTCCAAATGTCAACATGCTTTCGATGACATCAAACAATACCTAATGACACCTCCTGTCTTAGCAACCCCAGTCTCGGGACGACCGTTGATACTTTATATCGCCGACTTTAGACGACTCTCTCAGAGCCCTACTAGCCCAGGTCAATGATGAGGGAAAAGAAAATGCTCTCTACTACTTAAGTCGTTGTCTAATTATGACAAAAATAAAGTATTCTCCGATTGAGAAGCATTGTTTGGCCCTGATCTTCGCCGCTCAAAAGCTCAGACATTACATGCTTTCTCATAAGGTCAACCTTATTTCGAAGTTTAATCAGTTGCAATATTTGATGACCTGACCGACGCTTTCCGACAGACTTGCCAGGTGGTCGATGATACATTGCAATTAGATATAACTTTCGTTCCGCTTCGTGCCGTAAAGGGACAAGTCCTGGCAGACATCCTCGTAGCACATCCTTTTCCGGCAGAATCGCCTCTCAACTACGACTTGCCAGACGAGCAGATAATGAGCCTAGAAGATCCCGATGATCAGCGTTGGGAATTGTATTTCGACGGGGCATCTTCAGCACAAAAAGATAAAGAATTGCAAACGATAGTGCCCGGTAAGGCAGGAATCGGACTAATCTTTATAACACCGGAGCGGGGAATGTTAAGGTATTCCTACCATTTAACAGAACCGTGTACAAAAAATGAAGCTGAATACGAAGCCCTCATAACCATATTGGAATTAACCATTCAGATGGGGAACACAGATATTAATATTTACGGTGATTCTCAGTTGATCATTCAGCAAGTCGCCGGACAGTACAAAATTTTGAAACCAAGACTCGAGCAGTACTTTCAGTATGCCATGTAGTTGTTGAAACAAATTCCGAATGTAACGATCTACAAGATTCCCAGGAGAAAAAATTCCCTTGCAAATGCGCTAGCTCGCCTTGCAAAATAGTTTGCTTGCTTACAGGATGAGTTAGTTGAGGTGTCAGTTCAGGGACTACAGGTCCTTTCACAGCTCGACATGGATGCAATACACAGGTTAGGAAAAGAAGAAGAAACGGTTGCAGCAGTAACAGAAAATGCAGAAGATTGGCGGCAGCCATTAATAGACTACTTACAAACGGGAAACCTACCGGACGATAAGTCTTTAGCCCATCAAATCAAGAAAAGAACTCTATCTTACGCATTAATAAACAATACGTTATACAGAAGGTCTTTCGATCAGATGTGGCTAAGGTGCCTGAGCGAGTTTGATGCTCATGAAATCGTCAAAGAAGTACACTCAGGACTTTGTGGCGCTCACCAGTCAGGTCTGAAAATGAAGATGAAGATTAAAAGATTAGAGTACTACTAGCCCTCAATGATGATCGATTGCATGAAAGTTGCAAATAATTGTCACCAGTGCCAAGTGCATGGAGTGGTTCTACATCAACCTCCAAATGTGCTACATCCGACAATTGCGTCGTGGACGTTCGAATGTTGGGGCACAGATATCGTGGGTCCAATAGAACCGCCTTCTTCAAGAGGACATCGCTTCATTCTGGCAGCTACATATTACTTTTCCAAGTGGGCAGAAGCAGTACCGCTCAGAGAAGTAAAAGCACACCATGTGCTACAGTTCTTCAAAAATTACGTCGTCTACTGTTTTGGGGTACGACGCAGAATTATCTCAGATAACGGGTCCGCGTTTAAGAGTACGAAGATCAACAGTTTTGTCAGAAGACACGGGATTGATTGGCGTTATTCGACAATCTACTATCCAAGAGCAAACGGCTTGGCCGAAGCTTTTAATAAAACTCTCGTCCAGATTCTAAAGAAAAGTTTGGACGACAACGAAAGAAATTGGCACGAGAAGTTGGTAGAAGCCTTATGGGCATACAGGACGACTTTCAGGACTCCTACCCAGTCTACACCTTACGCTCTAGTGTACGGGTCCGAAGCCGTTCTACCCTTAGAAGTTCAGCTTCCGTCACTTAGAATTGCGGTTGCGAACAAGATCACTATAGAAGAAAATGCCAAGCTACGACTAGAGGAGCTGGAAAGTTTGGAAGGAAAACAACTTTCAGCGCAGCAGAATTTGGAACTGTATCAGGCCAAGATGATCCAGGCCCACGATAAATTGGTCCTCCCGAGGACATTCAAAGTTGGTGATTTGGTTCTAGTTCTCAAAAGACCTATTCTTGCACACCGCAAGATAGGAGGTAAGTTTGAACTGACATGAGAGGGGCCATTCGTGGTCTAGACAGTCTACTCAAGAGGTTCCTACCAACTGATGAATTGCCGTGGAGAATGACCTATGCTTCTAATTAATGGACGTTATTTGAAGAAGTATTACGCAACCTAATGTTTCGAAGGATGAACTTTAACAAAAATGAAGTCTCATTCCTAGAAGCACGGGTGAAGTAATCATTTTTAACTGGGTCCAAACCCAAAATAAAAAAAATGGATGATAAAATAAAGATCATTAAAAAAAATGTGTTCAAAGAAAACATGTGAAATCATAATAATGAAATTTTAATCCCTTCCTTTTAAATCAATTCATTCCTGATCTTTCCTCATATCTTCCTACTCACTTTAAAATTTAAAAGATGTAAATAAAATTTTTCATTAATAAATTTTCTTATTGTTCTTGTTCTTAGTAGAGCCCCTGATCCATTCCTTGTTTGCGCAGGGAAATGTCGAACGGGCGGTTGGTTCTGAACTTTAAAAATGGCGTGAGTCTAGCACTCGATGAAGAGAAGATGAAGGATGGGGCCGTGATTGAGATCGACTTTCATTTCACACCAGCCGGGCTACAATATGAAGAAACTGATTGGAATCCGGTTGACCAGGAGGAATTCCATAGCCATACAGTGATGAAATTGGGTGGCCCAAGCCAGTAGTCCACTAGCAAGAAGAGGAAAGCAAACACCACTTATGTAACGGGAGAGGACAAGAAGGTTAAGTCCATGGTTGCTACAGCAGAGGGCAGACTTGTCAGCGCCGTGCCCACAAGAATTCAGGAGGTGAGAAGAGCTAAACTCACTCCTACCCAACGAAGGAACAAAAACCGTCGCATTCGCAAGATGCTAACCAAGCTAGCAGCGGATCAGCATGAAGAGACAATTGCTACCGTCAATACAAATACCCCAAGGAAACCAGTTCATCGGGAACCAGAAAAGAGGAAATCAACTTCAAGAACAATAGAAAAGATGAAAGAAATTTTGAGAAAGTCAGAAATAGAATCAGCGCCTTGACGCCAAGCAGATGCACTAGTTCTGAAGAGTCTTGTTGCGAAAGCAACCCCGGAGGATGTCCTGACAGAGACTATCCCCGAGGAGCCGAGACATACATGAGAGCATGCTGGAGTTGAGCCGTACATCCCACAATATGTTACCAGACCACGAGGATTCAGATAATCCCGGAGTACGAGCTGGATAAATTGCAGCAAGTTGAGAAGAAGACCTTTGAATATTTTGAGAGAATCCGAGGCAAGAGGATTAATATCTTGGAAGGCCTCGAGCTACATACAGATGTGTTCTCAGACTACGAGCAGCAGCAAATTGTGGACTGTGTCATCGAGCTTCAGAAAATGGGCCAAGCCGGTCGCTTAAGGGAGAAGACCTATTCTGAACCCTGAAGATGGATGCCAAGAAAAGGAAGAGTTACTATCCAGTGTAGGAGTTGCTACAACTTCACAGAAGACAGAAAAGGAAACCCACCAAGGATACTCCGTCGCAGTGAGGTGGTTCCAATGCGAAGAATCATCAAGAGAATGGTAAGAAGGATGATAGCACGGAGGGTGTTGCCTGCAGATTGCATACCCAACAGCTGCATCATTAACATCTACAAGGAGGGCGACTGTATACCTCCACACATAGATCATCACGACTTTGTCAGACCTTTCTGCACAGTGTCCTTCGTCAACCAGTGTAACATTATGTTCGGATCTGACCTCCGGATAGCAGGCCCCGGAAAATTCTGAGGGCCGGTGGAGATACGACTACCGGTAGGTTCCGTCTTGGTGTTGAAGGGAAATGGAGCCAACATAGCAAAACATTTCATTCCAGGAGTGCCTGTTGAGCGGATCTCCGTCACTTTCAGGAAGATGGACGACAGAAAAATGCCTTTCCACTTCCAGCCAGATCCAGAGTTAGAGAGTCTCCGGCCCTACGAACTGTGAGTTACATAGGGAATAGCACACCTCCAATGCACATCCATACGACATTTCTGCCAAGGGTGGCTTGGAAGGTGATGTTATTATCCATGTGTCTCACTATTCAGACATGGATTTTGACTGATTGCTTTTGGAAGAAACTTGCAAGAATCTTACACAATCCGTTTTGTATTTATGTGGATTGTATGAGATACTGAGTCTTCAAAGAAAATATCATCATGTTTTGGAGCAAGATGTATGATGTATTTTCGACAAGATGGGAATGAGAATGACCATGTCATGTTTTGCCTTCACCTCTTTTTGTGCAAATTGACTGGGAAACGCCATTAAGTTAAATGAACTTCGAACGAAGAACGAAGGAAAAATAAAAAAAAATAAAATAAAATAATAATAATAATAATAATAATAATAATAATAATAAGAACTCTCTTAAAAAAAATATGAATGTCAAGACGAACTCCAAACAAATGTGAATCATAAATTGAAAATCAAGCTAAAATCAAATCACAACAAACAAATAAAACAAATTCCTGAATCTGGAATCCCCAGCCTTCGGCTGTTCTCAAATCTCTTTGTGACTCTCCACGATTTCTTCCCTCTTTTGAGAAGGTCGACTGAGTCTACTGACACAGAACTACGAAAATTTTTGATTTGGTTATGATGGCATGGATTCATGCCCTTCGCCAAATAATCAAACTTTAATCAACTCTCTTGGGATGTGAAACACTTTCATGTCTCATTCCAATCCTCCACTAAACTGAAATTTCCACAAAATCTTCTAAACCAAATCAAATACAAACTTTTGGAATTGATACTAAATTTCAATTCTCTCTTCCGAGACTGGTACCAAATTCTAGTTCTCTCCTTTCGAGGTCGGTACCAAATTTCGAATCTCTTCCGAATTGATACCAAATTTCAATTCTAAACTTCTGAGACTGGTACCAAATTCCAGTTCTCTCTTTTCGAGGTCGGTACCAAATTCCGACTCTCTTCCAAATTGATACCAAATTTCAATTCTAAACTTCCGAGACTGGTACCAAATTCCAGTTCTCTCCTTTCGAGGTCGGTACCAAATTCCGAATCTCTTCCGAATTGATACCAAATTTCAATTCTAAACTTCCGAGACTGGTACCAAATTCCAGTTCTCTCCTTTTGAGGTCGGTACCAAATTCTGACTCTCTTCTGAATTGATATTAAATTTCAATTCAAACTTCCGAGATTGGTACCAAATTCCAGTTCTCTCCTTTCGAGGTCAGTACCAAATTCCGACTCTCTTCCGAATTGATACCAAATTTCAATTCTAACTTCCGAGATTGGTACCAAATTCCAGTTCTCTCCTTTCGAGGTTGGTACCAAATTCTGACTCTCTACTGAATTGATACTAAATTTCAATTCTCTCTTCCGAGACTGGTACCAAATTCCAGTTCTCTCCTTTCGAGATCGATACCTAAAATTCCGACTCTCCTTCGAGATCGATACCTAAATTTTGATTCTCTTTCAGGATTGATCCTTAAATTTTAATTCTCACTCTTTCGTGATCAGTACCCAAATTTTGATTCTCATCCTTTGCAAGGTCGGTACCTAAATTTCGATTCTCTCTCTGAGGCTGGTACTTAAATTCCAGTCCTCGTCCCTTTCAATCAGTACCTAAATTTTGATCTTCTGTTTCAGGTTGGAGCCTAAATTCCAACTCTCTTCTTCGAGACTAGAGCCTAAATTCTAGTTCTCTTTCAAATTCTGAGGTTGGAACCTAGGTTCCAATGCTCACTTCAAATCCAAAATTTCCACAAAATCACCTTGAAATCAATCTTAAATCAAATTTCGACCGAAATTGAAACTTAAACTAAAGTCCAAACTCACACATTAAAACTTGAAACAGAAAAATGAAACGAGTCTAAAATCGAATCTCTCAAGATCTTGTGATATAAAATTTACTTCCTTTTCTTTTCCCCAGCGAGAGTTCAGGGATCTTCAGTCTTGGAGATTTACCTGACACTCCCCAGCAAAATTTTCTATACTTCGTTCTAAGTGTGTCACTTAGACATTTGTGTTGGTTTTGTTGATCTCTTCGGTCAACGCCAATACGCGCGGTGTGCTTGGTTAGCACACCACACCTATTGGGGGTCCATTTGTTGACCTCATTTTTGATGAGGTCTTTTCTCTTCTCTCTCCTTAGTACTTAGAATCTAGCCATAGGGCTTCTCCTTGACTATCTTAGAGGACTAGAAATGAGACCCATCACTTAGAAATTTAAACACTTCTTGACTCCCTTCAAACCCCACAAGTTTGATTGTAAACCCCTAAGCCACTTGGAGGGTTAAAATCAAATGTGGAGGTTTAAAGGATGAGTTTTCTATAGGACTCTTTGGCCTTAGAAATACCCTGGGTGGCCTGGTCTGGTGAGGGTAAGCTTGCACACACCACACACACACATTCCAAATCCTAAAACTACCTTTAACCAATTTGACTCCCTGACTCATGTAGGTAACTCATATGGATGGACCTTAACCACTAGGCCTTTGGCTAAGAGGGTTAGGAACAACATATTGAGTGCCTCAAATGAGTCCTCTCATGGCTCTTATGGGCTTAATATGGCTTCATGGCTCAACCAAAATGAAACATTTCACTCACACTTGATCAATCTTCAATTTTTTCCAAAATTTCAATTTTTGACCCCCGGGACCCTAAACCCACCAAGCCTACCAAATGCCCTAGAAATTGCCCAAAATTTGCAAAATTGCCTAAATTACCAAAAATTCCTCAAAATTAGTCCTCAACATTTCTCTCCACTCAAATTGATCATCCATAGCCAAATACACCAAAAATTCCAAAAATACCTCCCAATACCCTCCAAATACCCAAAATACCCTTTTAACCCAAAAATTCCAAAAATTCAGATAATTCCCAAAAAATTCCAGAAAATACCAAATATTCCCAATTTCATTTTGTTCAACTACACCATAAGCCAATTTTTTCAATTTGATCCACTTTTGCCAAAACCCCCAATTTGACCCATTTTAACCCAGTGAACCCAATGTCCAACTAAACCAACCCAAGTGAACTCAATATTGATCAAATTCAATTCTAAACTTCAATTCCATATCTAAAATATCAATTTAGACCAAATCAAAGCCCAATTTGATGAATATTTGGATCCAATTTCAATTTGAAGCCTAAGGCCCAATTTTGGCCCATGACCTAAACCTAGCCCAAACCATCCCAACTCAACCCCAATTGGTCCCAAATCTTTTCTAAAACCTTCCTAACATCCCCACAAACAAAATACTAACTTGATTTGCCCAAAATTTGAACTCAAACTCCATTCAAATCTAACCCAAACTAAAATCCCCTAAATTGCCTAAACCCAAACGTAACCCAAATAGACCCAAATCCCTAAACCAAAGCCCATCCAAAGTTGAAAACTCTTTGTCACACCCCCATAAACATTTTTCAACATTAATGTTACATCAAATCCAACATTAGCCCAACATTAGCCCAAGTTAGCCCAATTTGCCCCACTTTGACCCTATCACTAAGGAAGCCCAAATTGAACCCATTTCAACTCCAAATGTCACCAAGCCTTTTCCAAATCACTCATGATACATCCTTAAACTAAACCCAACATTTATTTGGCATGGTACTTCACAAAAATTTCTTATAAAAGTCCATTTTTTAAAATCTAAAAGCCCACTTTCCTAAAGATTTTAAAAGCCCATTTTCATCAAATTTAAAAAGCCCAAAATTGACCCTAAAGCCCACATAACATCTCTTTCCATCATCCATTTCAATTGAAGCCATCCCTAAGATTTAAATCAATGATCAAGTCATTCCAAATCAAGCCTCATGCCAATTTTCCCCTAAATCCTTCAAAAATCCCAAAATCCATTTTCATGAAATTGAGCCAAGCCATGGGCAAGCCATAGGCTAGCCATGAAGCCATCCTTAGGCCCCATGCAAGCCATGTGAGTGGTGTTCATGTGACCATACCATATTGGGCAAAAGGAGGGGGTCCTTTAATGATTCCCTTAAGAGTGATTAAAACTTTTCATGCTTCCCCTAAACCATGCTTAAGCTTAAATATGCCTAGATGGTGACTTCTCCCCACTAAGCTAGCTGACTTACCTGATTCCCTTTAGCCCAAATCAGACCTTGGTGGGTGCACCAAGCCCATTTCCATGGGTTGACCAAACCAAGTCCAAAAGAGCCCCTTCCCCATTCCATTTTGAATCAAGCTCTTTACACATGGCTAACCCCCATTGTTTGCACAAAACTTAATCCCTGGACTCACTGAGTCAAGATGGTGACCTGACCCTGCCGGCCAGCCGCCTGGGTCGCCAAAACGCCATGGCCGAGAGCTCCATGTGAGCCAAACTCCAAAATTCTCCCTGGCTGAGCTGCCCCATGCCCAATGGCCACTGTGGCTGTTCTTCCCTTGACCAAGGCAGCTGATCCCAAGCCCTAACTCCCCCTGGGAAGCCCTCCAGCCATGCCTATTTAAACCCACCACCTTCTCGGCCAAACAAGGTGATGAACCAGAGCTTAACAAAACTCTACCAAAATTGCTCCAGGACCTTCTCCTAACCTAGAGCAATTGATCCCCAGTGTTCCTTTGCCTTAATCCCCATTGACAGAGCTCAATTTCTTAGTAAAAAATCCACCCAAAAACCAGGACATCTCTTGAACCTCCACCAAAATCAATTTAAACTCACCCACACCTACACAAGACCAAGAGAAGTAGTTCCTCAGTGAAAGGCCCCTCTCCAGGCCATCCATCCTCTCTATCGGCCAAGCTTTGAAATTGACCTTGGTCACTTTCATACTTAGACAATTCCCCAGAGCTAGAGAATTCATCTGAAGCTTCCTTGGGTGCAATCATAGGTGCCACAACTCTCTGAATGAAGCTTCACTTCTCAGAGCCAAGGTATGAACCCCTTATTCCTCCCAAGCTTCCAGCGATTCTCTATTTCGCTTGACTTAATTTCATAGACTATAAACCATATGGATGTGTTTGTCTCCTCAAGACGAATCCATAGAGCATAAGAACACGAAAATCCATTGAGAAATGAGAGAGATCTTAGGGTTTGAGTGTGGACGGCTCTCGGGACACACTAGGCGGAGACGATGATCGGCCGCCGTTGGATCGAGCGTGTATCGAATGGACGGTGCAGATCGCGTCGAACGAGTGAACGAGACATGAACCGCGGGCCCCCGGAGCGCTGAGTCAGATGGCGGCATCGAATAGGGAGGCGACGCGTGGGCTTTCGGAGTTGCCGAGGATGAGTCGGCGCCGCGTGGATAAGTAGATAAATAGGGTTTTATTTATTTATTAATTACCCAGAACTTTAAAAAATCATATCTTTGCATACAAAAATCATAAAAATAAAATAAAAATACCCTCTTACTCAGTGAACAGAGGAGAATAATGTGGAAAAGAAATCAAGTTATTTTGATGAGTATTTTATTTTTAATTAATTATTTACTGATTTCAGTATTTTAATTCTCCATTTGCATAGACAATTCACCATGGCATGAGACCATAGGGCTTTTGTAGCCTCTATTCTTGGGGACATTCTCTGAATTTTCCAAGGTCAGAGGCCATCTCTATGGAAAGTTATGTATTTTTCAAGTTTATGTCTCTATTTTGGAATTTTAATTCCAATAATTAGCATATTATTCAATAAATTCTAGGAAAATTTAGGAAAGTATCTTAGGACCAGAGGACCCTAGGAAAAATGTATTTTGAGTTAATTCATTAAGAACAACCCTAATTGGCTTAAATACTCAAAACAAAATTTTAATTAATTAGGATTAACCACACATCAAAATCACTTAAAAATAATTCTCGACTGGTCTTTAGGATTAGGGGAGTCTCACATAAAAATTTGAGATTAATTGAAAGTGATTAGCCCCACTAAATGGATTAATTAAGTCACATGACCAAAATTAAACTTTAAAAATTCATAACTCAAAAAATACATTTTTAAAATTCATCAAATTGGTTTTGGGACTTCTCTGATATTAGAGGAGTTTAAGAAAATTAAAGTTGTAATTTTTCAAGAATCTTTATTTCCACCTTACTAATATTTTAATAATTAAAAAATTATAAAAATCATAAAAATATTAAAAATCACAAAAATGTCACATTTTGACTCCTAATCACATAGGAACAAATCAAATATTTTTCCCAAGTCTCTAGGTTAAGATATTAATTTTTAAATGCTTAAGACAATTTCTAATATTAAAAAAATGGGTTTTCCAACCTTTTCACTAAATTAATTCTAATAAATCAAAGAAAAATCAGAAAATTATAAAATTTGTTTCTCTGGACTCCCTGAGGTTAGAGAGATTTATGAAAAATATAAAATCCATTTTTCAAGTTTGATTTTATTTTATAATTAATTAATACCCCAAAAATCAAAATAATTATAATAAATAAAATATAATTAAAAAAATCACCAAAATTGGTCCAAGTGGTCCTCTTGTCAGTAGGAACATCCTATAATTTTTCTAAGGATAGAAACTTTACCTTGGTCATGTTGTTGAATTTTCATTAAAAACCCTTAATTTCTTTTACAAAAATAAATATATAAATTAAATTAAATTTAAACAAATCACATTTTCTCCTCTATTATCTTAATCGACATGTGAGTGAGGTGACAAAAAAATTTCAAGTTCATCTGAGTTTAATTTTGTGAGTTATGAAATAGATAAGCCTAAAGGGGCATAAAGGTAATTAAAAAACTTTAACCCTAATTAATACCTTAGGTCTAATCAAGGGGAGGGTAAAATATCTAATATTAATCTTCTTTTGGATGACTGAAACTTAGAGAATAGAAGGGTAGAAATCCATTAAACACTTTGAAAACATCAAAATGGAACATTAATTAATTAAATCATTTGAATCTCGGAAGAATAACCAAAATTTGGATTATTAAAAATAGGGATATGATCTAAGAAGATATTACTTCTTTAATTTAAAAATCCCTAAATGAATCACTTTAATAATATTCAGTTTTTTTAATTAAATTTAAAGTGATAATTGAAATTAATAAATTAAATAAATTAAAAGAAAAGGAGTAACCCTTATTAAATTAAAAACTTAAAACATTGAATAATTTGATAATCAAATTGAAATAAATTTAAAACATTAAAATTAATCTCAAAGATCATTTGAACGCAAACCTAAAACAAACTTGAAACATCGAAATCAAACCAATTTAAAAATTAATCTAAGATATTTCAATTAAATTAAAATTAAATCATTAAAATCAAAATTGAATAATCTAAACACCTCTTTCAACCCAAATTAATCTAATATATTGAGATCATTTAAAATGTAAATATTTAATTAAATTAAAACAACTTGAACTCTATTCCAAACTTAAAATTATTAAAATTTCTTAACTAAATTAAACCACTTTAAATCATCAATTCCAATTTTAAATCATTAAAATCTTTAATAAATTAATTTGCCCTTAAAGGCTTTCGTTATCATAACTCTTAAATGGAACATCAAGTGAAATGTCACTTTACTCATTGGATAATCAAATGTCCAAGTTCACTGAGCAAGAAGCAGAACATAACTAAATTTTTGGATGATCAATTCACCAATACAAAAAAATTCATTTAAACTCAAAATAATCTCAGAAGTATTGAAAAGATGTTTATGACTCGTCCTAAGCACTTTCTCAATATGATGAGATGTTTTAGAAGAACAACTGAGCGTAATTGTTCTTTGATGAAGAAAATCATCCTTAACAAAACACAAGAACCTAGACGTCATAAAAAATGACTAGCAATAGGATTAGGACTTTGGTAGACAACCAAAACCTTCCCTTAGCTTTACCTAGGTGTTTTCTTGCAAATTATATAAATGCTTTAATATGTGTTTTAAGTGTAGCTTGGAATGATGGGAAGACCCTCCAAGTACGCTTTTATTTTATTGCAAGTTTCTTACCTGTACTACACTTTACTTTTCTTGCATGTTAAACAAGATTGTTGCATGAAAACTGAAACCTTTAGGATAGCCACAAAACTGAAATCCAAAACTAAATTAAAAGTCACAACAAGATAAAACTCACCGCCACGACATTTAAAATATAAAACAACTCAAAACTTAATTACAAACAGAACAACAAAACTGCAATTATAACTAAATTAAAACATCTTGTTGGATGATCAGGATTCAACCCGACTTCAAAGAGGTTTTAATGCTGAGTCATCTCGATTAACTGAATGGTTTGTCGAGCTGACGACGTTAAACCAAGTGCTTTATGGGAGGCAACCCATATGTATCTTTGTGGTGTGTTTGCTTATTTGTTGTAGTTATGCTTTTTAAATAGTTATTTGTCAATCCTAATCTCTCCTAAATACTTTTAAAATTGATAAATATTAGATCGAATTGAGATATTGGAATATTTGGGTCAAACAAAGTTCGGTGAACTTTTTACCACTCATGTCGCCGGCGCTATAATGTGTGCCACCGGCACCCAATTACAAAGAAGAATGGCTGAACTTCGGGTTTAGCGCCGTTGACACCCTATCGAGCGCCGCCAGTGCCCAAAACCTGTTGACAGGTTTTGGAGTTTTAAAATGCGAGTTTTGGCGGTTTAAGTGGGAACTTCGTCCTTATAACTCCCTAAACTCCATTCTAGACTTCCAAACTCCAGAAAAATGAAAACTACCATTCCCAATTTGCATCCCATGGATTCCTACTCTATAGAAACCCCTCGATCTCGCATTTTCAACCGAATGAAGTTTATAAGTTTCGAAGCGCAGCGATTGTTCAACAAAGTGATGATGAAGAGAAGGATTATCAAGGAAAGAGGCTTTATAAATCGTGGTATGGATAATCCTACTACAAGAATTGAAGAGATAATTAAGGAAAGACATTTGGATATGCTTTGCTACACTACCGTTGCCGTAGTTGTTCCGATTCTGAAGGAATTCTATGCAAATCTGCATGGGATCAACCAAGGATTCATCTCTATACGAGGTAGGTTTGTGCAATTCACTCCTGTGAGAATTAATGATTTTTTTATGATTGAAAGTGTACCTATTTGTGACTATGCTAATTTTAATGCTACAAGGGATAATATGAATGATATGTATCGATATTTGACGTATGAGAATGAAGATTGGGAAGTTAGAGAAAATAGATATATTAGTTTCCCTTCTGCATATTTAAATCTGGTATCAAAGCAGTGGCATTACTTTATTTCGGCAAAGTTGTTTCCAACTTTGAAGATTAGCAAGGTAACTAAGGAAAGTGCCATTTTGAATTTCTGTATTCAAACTGGGAGGCCGATTGATATTAGTAATATAATTGTGATTAATTGTTCATGGCTCTAAATATGGGCTTGGACACCCGTCCACCATATTTATGTTCTATAGTCAATCACAAGTTCCATATGAGAGTTGGGAAAAGATTCTTCTTCCATGGAGGTCTGTCAGGCATATTTTTAGAGTTATGTGGTATTTTGAAAAGGGGTCGCCTACGAAGTTGTCGGCGAATTTTCATATTTTAAATTTAATTTAAATATATATATAGTTTAAAAGATAGCATTTGATTTTGAAAATAATTTTAAGTTTGAAAATTTTAAGATATGAAATCAAACCGATCTCACATCCCAAATAGTTTATATAAACGAGCACCGCATCACAAACAGTGTATCTGTCCCGAAGAATAGACACACTGCTTGATGATGGGGCTCGGTTAAATAAACCAGAAGATTTGTGACATTTGTTTGGTCTGCGAACCAATTTTATAAGCCGACAAGTTCCCTTACTTAATATAAGGGAATTAAGCAGGGTTTATATTACCTGGGTTCTTAAAGTTCCCTATAAGGGCAAGCCCCTATAGTTAATTGCATCTTAAATGACAGGAATCATTTAAGAAAACTCTTAATAATGATCAATGGTTTTGCTCTCAAGAATTTCAAAGTTTAAGGTTTCAAATGAATTGGATTTTGAAAATTTCAACTGGGAATGGATCAAATTTGGCACAGTTAATTTCAGGAGTCCAAAAGAAGAGAAGTAGGAGAAGCTGAGGATCCAAGAAGAATCTTGGCAACTTCCCAAACTATCCTATTGTTTAGCTTCAATTTAGGAATTTTATTTAATGTTTCAATCTTGCCAATTTTAGTTAATTAGGACTTATATTCGTATGATATGATCATACAAATAGCCTTGAAGATGTGAGGGTTTATGTCGTACCAAACAACTACCTCGGAATCCTAAGACCGGTTAGGACTTAATTTGCATAACATGATTATGCAAGTGCCTAACGAAAATGTTGAGGATTTATGTTGCACTAGGAAAACTACCTCGAAGTCCTATGGCTTTGTTATTTAAAACTAAGAAAAGGTTTAGCTGGTGTAGATCTGAGTTTTGTTGAAGTAGATGGCCGTGCTGCCCACTATGCTCTGAGCTCCTTGTTGTTGCAGAGGTTTAGTTGTAGAAGGTAAAAATCAGGAGATAAGAGAAGTGTTTTAATTTAGAAATCTTAAAGTCCAAATGTTTTTAATGTTTTAATTAAAACAAATCTTAAAGTTGGTTAAACAAAACCGATTAAGATCCCACGGTTCTGTCATCCCGGCACCGTTATTTTCATCGAATTCACTTAGTCTAGATGAATTTGCTAAACTCAACTGAATGAGTTCCACACTTTCATTTAGACCGTGGGAAACTCTATTAGCAATACGTGGGTTACATCATCCGAGTTATTCCCGATCATTCAACGAGACGTTTTAATTTAGTTGCAATTGTAGTTTGTTCTGTTTGTGATTAAATTTTGAGTTGTTTTATATTTTGGAATTTTGTGGTGGTGAATTTTATCTTGTGGTGACTTTTAATTTAGTTTTGGGTTTCAGTTTAGGGACTATCTTAAAGGTTTTGGTTTTCATGCAACAATCTTATTTAACATGCAAGAAAAGTAGAGCGCAGTGCATGTAAGTAAATTGCAATAAAGTAAATTGCAATAAAACAAAAGCATACCTAGAGGGTCTTCCCGTCATCCCAAGCTACACTTAAAACATATCTTAAGGCATTTAAATATTTATAACAAGTACCTAGGTAAAGCTAAGGGAAGGTTTTGGTTGTCTACCAAAGTCCGAATCCTATTGCTAGTCATCTCCTATGACGTCTAGGTTCTTATATTTTGTTTAAGGATGATTTTCTTCATCAAAGAATAATTAAATTCAATTGTTCTTCTAAAACATCTCATCATTTTAAGAAAGTGTTTAGGAGGAGTCCTAAACATCTTTTCAATACTTCCGAGATTATTTTGAGTCCAAGTAAATTTAGTTGCATAGATGAATTAATCATCCAAAATTCAGTTTAGATTTTTCTTCTTGCTCAGTGAATTAGGATGTTTGATTATCCTATAAGTAAAGTGACATCTCAGTTAATACACCTTTTAAGAGTTATAATAGTTAAAGCCTTTAGGGGTAAGTTGGTTTGTTAAGAATTTTAATCATTCTTAATTTGAAGTTTGAGTTAATGGTTTAAAGTGATTTAGTTTAATTATGAGGTTTTAATAATTTTAAGTTTGGAATAGTGTTCAAATTATTTTTGGTTTAAATTTTTATACTTTAAGTGATCTTAATATTTTAAATTTGTTTTACTTTTATTATTGAATGGTGTTAATTTAATATAATTTAAAGTTTATTTAACTTAATTTAATTTAATTTAATTTCAATATTTTAAATTAAATTAAATTTAATTGTTAAAATATTAATTTAATTTAATTTAATTTTTAATTTTAATTTAATTTTTACTTAATTTAATTTAATTTAGTCTAAATTTAATTTAATTGTTAAATCGCTTAATATTTTGAGCTTTCCTTTAATTTAAGGGTTATTATTTTTTTAATTTTTTAATTTTAATTTACTTAGTTTGGATTATCATTTAAATCTTAATTAAGAGTTAAATATTATCAAAGTGATTTATTTAGGGATTGTTTTATTAAAGTGTTAATATCCTCTCAAGTTATATCCCTATTTTTAATAATTCAAATTTTCATTAATCTTTCAAAATTTAAATTGTTTAAATAATTAAATTTTCATTTTTTTTTATTAAAAGTGATTAATGGGTTCTTACCCTTTTAATTTCCCAAAGTCTCAATCATCCAAGAAAGATAAAATCAAATATTTTACCCTCCACTTTAATTAAACCTAAAATTTTAATGAAGGGGTTTAAATTCTTTAATTACCTTTATGCCCTTTTAGGCTTATTAATTTCATAACTCACTAAATTGAGTTCAAATGAACTTGAAAATTTTATTTCACTTCACTCATATGTCAATTAAGACATTAGAGGAGAAAATGTGATTTTTCTGAATTTAATTTATTTATATAATTATTTTTAATAAAAAATAGGGATTTTCAATGGAAATTCAACATCATAACCAAGGAAAGGTTTCTATCCTTAAGAAAATTATGGGATGTTTCTAATGACCAGAGGACCACTTGGACCAATTTTGGTGATTTCTTAAATTATATTTTATTTATTATAATTATTTTAAGTTTTGGAGTGTTAATTAATTATAAAATAAAATAAAAGTTGAAAAATGAATTTTATATTTTCCTTAAATCTTTCTGACCTCAAGGAGTTCAGAGAAATAAATTTTATAATTTTTTGATTTTTTATTGATTTGTTAGAATTAATTTAGTGAAAAGGTTGGAAAATACATTTTTTAATATTAAAAATTATTTTAAGCATTTAAAATTCAATATCTTTACTTTGAGACTTGAGAAAAATATTTGGTTTGTTCCTAAGTGATTAGGAGTCAAAATGCGACATTTTTATGATTTTTAATATTTTTATGATTATTATTATTATTTTAATTATTAAAATACTAAATATATCTTTAAAAATGAAAATTTTTTAGAAAAGTCCAAGTTTAATTTGTATAGACTCCTCTGATATCAGAGAGCCCACAAAACCAATTTGGTGAATTTTTGAAATGTATTTTTGGAGTTATGAATTTTTAAAGTTTAATTTTACTCATGTGACTTAATTAATCCATTTAGTGGGGTTCAACATTTTCAATTGACTTCAAAATTTTATGCAAGGTTCTATGTATCCTAAAGATCAGTGGAGAATTAATTTCAAGTTATTTTAATGTGTGGTTATCCCTAATTAATTAAAGTTCAGTTTTGACTAATTAGGCCAATTAGGGTTATTCTTAATGTATTAACTCAAGATATAATTATCCTAGGGTCCTCTGGTCCTAAGAGACTTCCTTAAATATTTCTGGAATTTATTCAACAATATGCTAATTATTGGAATTAAAATATCGAAAAGAGTGATATAAACTTGAAAAATACACAACTTTCCATAGGGATGGCTTCTGACCTTGAAAAATTCAGGAAATGTTTCCAAGATCAGAGGCTTCAAAAGCCCTATCGTCTCATGCCATGGTGAATTGTCTATGCAAACGGAGAATTAAAATACTGAAATGAGTAAATAATTAATTAAAAATAAAATACTCATCAAAATAACAGGATTTCTTTTCCACATTATGCTCCTCTGTTCACTGAGCAAGAGAGTATTTTTAGTTTATTTTTATGATTTTTCTACACAAAGATATGGATTTTCTAAGTTCTGGGTATTTAAATAAATCAAAAAAATCCATATTATTCTAGGTATGAAAGTGTCCACAGCAGATTTCAAAGCTTGGAGGCTAGAGTAACTGGGTGGCTTAGAGAGGGGGCTTTCACTGGGGAACTACTTCTCTTGGTCCTGTGCAGGTGTGGGTGAGTTTAATTTGGATTTGGTGGTTTTAGACATGTCCTAGTTCTGGGCTGAGAATTGAGCTCCAAAATTGAGCTCAATCAATGGGGTTTAGGGCAGGCGAGCAGTGGGGATCAATTGCTCTAGGTGAGGAAAAGGTCCTGGAGCAATTTTGGTAAAGTTTTGTTTAGGTCTGGTTTAACACCTTCTTTGGCCGAGAGGGTGGTGGGTTTAAATAGACATGGCTGGAGGGCCTCCCAGGGGGGTTTGATGCTTGGGATCAACTGCTCTATACAAGAGAGAAACAGCCATGGTGATCAATTGGACTGGGACAACTCAGCAAGGAAGAATTGAAAATTTTGGCTCACATGGAACTCTCGGCCATGGCGTTTACCGGTGACCCAGGTGGCTGGCCGGCAGGGTTAGGTCACCATCTTGATCAGAAGGGTCAGGGGTTGGCAATGGTGCAGTCAATTAGCCATGGACATGTGTAAAGATTTTAGCTTTAAGTGGTATGGGGAGAGGGGTGATTTTGGATCCAAATGGGTCAAGTCATGCAAATGGGTTGGGTTCACCTCTCCAAGCTCTGGTTTCGGATCGAGGGAGATCAGGTGAGTCAGCTAGCTTAGTGGGGAAAAGTCACCATATAAGCATATTTAAATTTAAGCATGGTTTAGGGGAAACATGGGAGTGCTTAATCACTTTAAGGGAATCAAGAAAGAGGCTCCTCCTCTTGCCCAATATGGCATTGTCACATGAACACCACTCACATGGCTTGCATGGGGCTTAAGGATGGCTTCATGGCTTCATGGCTTCATTTGGGCTTGGGGCAAGGCTTGGCTCAATTTCATGAAAATGGATTTTGGAAACTTTGGAATTTTAGTGGGAAGTTCTCATGAAGCTTGATTTGGAATTATTTGGTTCTTGATTTTAGGACTTAGGGATGATTTCAATCAAAGGGATGATGATGGGAATTTCACATAGGCCTTGGAATAAGTTTTGGGCTTTTGGATTTGGTAAAAATGGGCTTTTAGGATGGTTTAAGAATGTGGGCCTTTAGGTTTGAAAACAAATTGGTGGATGGAAACTTTGTGAAGGATTGGGCCAAACAAATGTTGGGTTTAGTTTAGGGATGTATCATGAACATTTTAGAAAAGGTTAGGTGTCATTTAGAGTGGAATTGGATTTAATTTGGGCTTTTTTGGTAAATGGGCCAAAGTGGGTCAAATTGGGCTAACTTGGGCTAAGGTTGGGCTAAGGTTTGATTTGATGTAAAATTAATGTTGAGAAATGCTTATGGGAGTGTTATAAAGAGTTTTCAACTTTGGTTGGGCTTTGATTTTGGGATTTGGGCCCATTTGGGTTAGGTTTGGGTTTAGGCCAAAAATGGAGATTTTGGTTTTGGGTTAGGTTTGGGTAGAGTTTAGGTTCAAATTTGGAGCAAATCTTGTTAGTGTTTTGTTTATGGGGATGTTAGGAAGGTTTAGGAAAAGATTTGGGGTTAATTGGAATTGAATTGGGTTGGTTTGGGCTAAGTTTTAGGTCATGGGCCAAGATTGGGCTTTAAGCTTCAAATTGGAATTGGATCCAAATGTTAATTAAATTGGGCTTGGATTTGGTATAAATTGACATTGGGGATATTGAATTGAAGTTTAGAATTGAATTGGATCAAATTTGGGATCAATTGGGTTGATTTGGTTTGACATTGGGTCCATTTGGGTTAAGAATGGGTCAAATTGGGGGTTTTTAAAGTGGGTTAAATTGACAAAATTGGCCTATGGTTTAGTTGAACAAAATGAAATTGGAAATATTTGGGATTTTCTCAAATTTTCTGGAAATTTTTGGAATTTATGGAATTTTGGGTTAAAAGGGGTATTTTGGGTATTTGGAGGGTATTGAGGGGTATTTTTGGAATTTTTGGTATATTTGGCCATGGATGGTCAATTTAAGTGGGGGGAAATGTTTAGGACTGGTTTTGAGGAATTTTGGGTAATTTAGGCAATTTTGCAAATTTTGGGTAGCTTCAAGAACATTTGGTAGGCTTGGTAGGTTTAGGGCCCCGGGGATCAAAAAATGGAATTTTGGGAAAATGAAGGTTGAACAAGTGTGAGTGAAATGAAATCATTTTGGTTGAGCCATGAAACCATATCAAGCCCATAAAAGCCATGAGAGGACTCATTTGAGACATTCACTATGTTGTTCCTAACCCTCTTAGCCAGGGGCCTAGGGGTTAACGTCCATCCATATGAATTACCTACATGAGTCAGGAAGTCAAGCTAAATAAAAGTGGTTTTAGGATTGGAATGTGTGTGAAAGTGTAATGTGTGTGCAAGTCAACCCTCACCAGACCAGGCCACCCAGGGTAGTCCTAAGGCCAAAGAGTCCTATAGGGAACTCATCCCTTAAACCTCCACATTTGATCTTAACCCTCCAAGCGACTTGGGGGTTTATAATCAAACTTATGGGGTTTGCAGGCAGTTTAAGAGGTGTTGAAATTTCTAAGTGGTGGGTTCCATTTCTAGTCCTGTAAGATAGTCAAAGGGAAAGCCTAAGGCTAGATCCTAAGTACTAAGGAGAGAGAAGAGAAAAGACCTTATCAAAAATGAGGTCAACAGAGGCCTATTGATCTAACTAATCTTTATGACTACCAAACACTGGGAGATGAAGATGATATGAATCTACTTGCTGATCAATCAACACAGACTTCACAATTGATTCAGCCCTATTTTCCTGAAAGTTCCAGAATGATACTGAAGAGGATAAAAAAAATGGAGAAAGAGGTACAGAATGTTATGAATGCAATCAATAATATTTCTGATTTATTTGATCATATAGATTGGAGGATAAAGGAACAATTTGATCATACTGGTCGGATTGAGATGGGTTTGATTAATATGATGAAGAAGAACGTAGTGATTGCTGAGGATTCGTCTGATGAATTCTCATTTTGTCCCTTCTACAATCTATTCGTACATCAGCAATCTATAGGAGATATTAAAGAGGAAGAAAGTTCTGAAACCCATCTGGAGTGATTATTGAATTCTATGTATATTTGATGTGTGTTTAGTTTACTTTTCTTAATTTTGTTTGGTGTGTAGTATTTACTTTACTTTGCGTTGTAATTTGAATTTGGATTTAATATGCTTACTTCCATTGTGTGCTTAGATTTTAGTGTTTGCTTATCGTAGCGTACTTACAACACTAAACATCTAAGAGTTGTTCGTTTGGTTTGAATGAACACATTTGGTGTTTATAATGTAACGTGGATTTTATATATAAAAGTATGTTGTGTGTTGTTTGTGTAAAGAATTGTGTTAATTATTTCTTGTGTGATGAAATAGATGCTTAATGAAATGTTAAATATCATTAAGGAGGTCAAACCAATTAAAAATACGTAAAAATTTTTCGGACCCAGAAAAAATTTTGGATTGGCGCTGCCGGTGCCCAAATCAACATAGTTTAAGCATTTTTAATAAATAGAGCGTCGTCGGTGCCCTATCGAGCGCCGCCGGCACCCAAATACAGAAAAATGCTGAAAACCCTTTATTTCGCGATTTCGACCATGCGACCCACGGTTTTTCTCATTGCCATCGCCTTCCTGCTCCATTTTCGCAATTTTGAAGACCTAGGGCTTGCTAGATCTCGGATTTGAAGTGATTTCAAAGCTTTTCAAGACTGGATCTACACTTCTCTTGGTAAGAACTTCACTTTAAGTTAAAAACTTTTTATTTCACCGTGGAAATCTCTCACATTGCTTAGATTGAAATTTTGGATTTTTGAAGAAAATTTTGAGAGTTCCTATGATGAAATTTGCTCTTACTTGTTTAGAATAGTATTTGGTGTTTGTAACATTGTGAATTTGGAATTTATTGGAATTTTCTTGCAAATTTTAGAAATTCACATGGCTCCAAGGTTTAGTAAAGGGAAGAGAAAGCTGGATTTTGATGAAGAAAATTTTTTTGATGTTAAAGCGCAATTTTTCTTTAACTCTTACCTTTATAATAAGAAGTGTATCCAGGATCGAGCTTTTGATAATCCTGGTGGATCTGTAGAACAATTAATTGTAGAGCGGAACTGGGAATGATTTTGTTATTTTACTGTAAATGCTGTTATGGGAGTTGTTAGAGAGTTCTATTCAAATGTGCCCTGGACTGAAACTGAGTATGTGTTAGTTAAAGGAAAAATAGTTGAGTTTACCCCTCAGCGTATCAATGCCTTTTATAAGACTCGGGAACCATTTGTTTGCGAATATGAAAACTTTGATACTCAAGAGGCAAATATGAAGGAAGTGATTGCTTTTCTGACTGATGGAAGAGGGGAATGGAAAATAAGTCAAAAACAAATGATTAATTTCTCTGCTTCTAAGTTGAATGTTGCATCTAAAGCTTGACACTATTTCATCTTTGCAAGACTATTACCTTCTTATCACTACAGCGAAGTTATAAGAGATAGAGCAATTCTGAACTATTGTATTCAGAAGATGAAAAAGATTGATATTGGAACTATTGTCTTCAAGAACATTCAGACTATTGCTAGAGGCGAGACCACTGGAGGATTAAGACATCCTTCCCTAGTTCATGCCTTGTGTGTTCAGTCTGGAGTAAGGTTCAGTAGTTCTGAGGAGATAGCTATTCCGCTGAGACCGATTACAAAAGCTATTATATGTACTTATGAGTCTCATGTAGGAGCACGAGAGGAGAGTGGGAGTACTGATGTTCCTACTACGAGTTATGATGTTCCATCTACATTTGAGCCCCCTACATTATCTGATATTATGGAGCAGCTGAGATTACAGAGTGCCAGTGTGGATAGACTCCATGGTAGGATGGATGTGTTTGAGGTTGAGGCAAGAAGTGATTTGAATGAAGATTATATGAGAAGAAGAGTTGAGTTCGATATTTCCTATCATGATGCTCAAGTCAGATTCAGGAAAGGGGAGACTAATGTGATATTTCCTACCTGCCCCAGTTATACACTGTATAGACCTGATCGTGCTGACCCTGCTGATAACCTGGTGATGAAGATCAGTAGTTTGTTTGTTTTTGTTTTTGTTTTTCTTGTTGTGTGTTATGTTGTATTGTTGTGATATAGTAGTTATTTTCTTTTCATGTGATGTGTAAACATGTTGGTGTATTTTTATGTTAAAATTATTAAATGAACTGTGTAGTGATGTGATAGTTGTTTAATATTGTGATGTTTTGTTGGATGTTTAGATATCTTAAGTAAATTTCTCTTTACCCATGAAAAAGTTTAAAATATTTATATATCACTGTTACTAACTGTTTCATGTCTGCTAGTTGTAAATTTTGACTAATACCAGATAGCTGTTGAAGATTTCAAGATCCCAGCACAAAAAGTTTAATTTTTTTTACTCTCTACTATTTAAAATTTATTAAAAAATTTAAGTTTGGGGGAGGGTAGAAAAATATTAACTCTTATTTGTTCTTAATTATTATATTTTTCAAAAAATTATTAGCATAACTTCTGGCAGTTGAACCTCACTGTAGGTAACTAAAACTTTTTATTTTAGTTGAATATTATGGAAGGATTGGATGAAAGTTTTTAGTAATAAAGGTTAATTTTATATAAGTAAGATCTTTGGTATGAAAGGATTTGATTATAGTTAACTATTTAAAGTAAAGAAAACTATATTTTTGAAATTTTAAGAGACTTAAAATATGATATGTTAAGAAGAAATTGTGACTTTATGATGAATAATAAAGCTTATAACTAATTATAAAGTAAGGACGTATCTCAAGTTTGAACTTTAGAAAGAGGAGAGTGAAGTTCAAAATCATTACAGACTATCCAGATATAGTAATCCTCATTAAAAAAAAGAAGAAAGAAAAAAAAAGAAAAGAAAAGAAAAGAAAAGAAGGATTGAAAAACAATCCCAAAAAAAAAGAAGAAAGAAAAAAAAAGAAAAAAAAAAGAAAAAAGTAATTATGAGGAGAAGCTTGAGGAGATGTCTAATTAAAAATTGGCTTCACTTGAGTCACCCTAAAAGGAGAACTTGATTTCACTTCTGAATTTATTTTTAAAGTATTGGCCTATATTCTGATGAAGTTTGCATGAACTCCTTTTTCACATAATCTTTCAAGGCACTCTTTATGTGACAAATTATGGTTTATCTTGAAATAAATAAAAGACTAGAACCTTTAGAAGTTAAAAGGAACGAATTCAAAGCAAAAAGGAGTAAAAAAGGAGGAAAACAGCTTCTGGCGTCGCCGACGCCAGAAAGAACGCCGCTAGAGCCCAAATCCAGAGAGCTCAGCAATATTTGGACGATAGAGCACCGCCGTCGCCCAATGTCAGTAGACTTCAAATTTGAAGAGTTTTGGAAAATTTTTAAAGGGATGCCTATGGAAACTCTTGGGATTTCATTTCTAACTTATAAGTAACTATTTTTGATGAAAATTAGAGTGTGTTCTAGAGTCTAGTGTGTTTGTAGAGAGGGGGAATGTGTGTTGAGAGGTAGGACTTAGGAGAAAAGTGTGTAGAAGTTAGAATTTGAGAGGGATTCTTCTCTAAGAAGTGAAGGAGAAGGAGTAAAGTGAGAGATTGCTTTATCCTTTCCATTCTAAAGCTGGAATTGAGTATTGCAAAGAAGATAGAAAAGGATTTAAAGGAACTTCAAGGGAATTGCATTCAGGAAGAGAAAGAGATAAGTTTTTTTTTCTTTTGTGGTTTGTATGACTTTTCTTTTATATATAAAATCCATGTTTTATTGTATCTTCTTCATGAATTCTGAGTAGTCTCCTTTGTCTTTCTTCTTGGATAGAGATGTGATGATGTGTTAATGTGGATTTGAATTGCCTTAATGTATTGAAGAAATTGTGATGATTTTTCATTTCAAACATAATTTACTTTTCAATCTGGCCAATTAGATTGTTAAAATATGTTGATGAACACTAACTCTGAAAGGATTTGGTGTCCTACAACAACAATGAAGAACCCATTCAATTTCCATGGATGAATTGTGTAGTATATGGGAATTGAGTGCAAATAAATAGGAAAATGTGTTTTGATGGACTTCAAATTGGAGGTTTCAGGGTGACAGGCTGAGATCCTCAATTTGGTCCTAAGATTAGTAAAAACTCAAAGGTTAGCCTTCAGGTGAAGGGTGAGTCAGAGCTCTGTAGTGAGAGCCAATATCCTTCCAGCCTAGCCTTAGATTTAGTGTCTAAACTTAGGATATGTTAATGTTCTTTTCATGCTTGGAAGAGGGGGTACTTTTTTAAGGGTAAAGAAACAATTATGCTCCTATTTGGCAAAATACCATAGACAATCATTCCATATCATCCACACATCATATTCTCGTTGCAAGTGGAAAGATACATTTCTTATATATCAAAAACCTTTCAAATATATAGCTTAGTGTGTGTCTGTTAGTTAATTCTGTTTTTAAAAAAAATATTAGAAGTAACTGTAGTTTGCTTGATTGTTATTGTTTTCTGCATCTTGGTAGTAGAAGTAAACATTCAACTTTAATTGCAATTTGAGTATTGGATTTCAGTGCTATTTTACCTATTGTGAAACACTTTCTTTTTACTTCGTCTCTTCCGTATGGGATTGATAACTAGGACTCCATTAGAACCCTGTATTACTTGATACGATACGTATACTTGCGTTGAATGCATGGACTTTACAAAATCATTATAAATATATAAATTTGAGTTCATAATTTCTTGCAAATATTAAATTCCAAAACCCACAGATCATGATGACTCACCCATGTCATCTCTTAAGCCTTTCATGAAGGAATGACACCTCCTTCATCCTTCATGATGGTGCATGATGGTGTTTTTAACCATGGTTAAATGATGTGTCATGGGTCATTTAATGTGTTTACTTATATGTAATGGGTCTCATGGGTCATGTGTAACACATATGATGTCAATTATGTGGTCATTGTTGGGTTTTAAAATTTAAAGCCATTTATTGTCATTTGTGATGTCACATCTCCTAATTTATTTCATGGCTATTTAATTATAATTCCAATTTTAATTAATTATTTAATTAATTAAAATATTGGGAAATATAATATTAACCAAAAAAATTGATTAAAATAATTTTTGAAATTAATTATTTAACAATTTTATCGATTTTGGTTCAAAACAAAGTATTTTGACCAAATTTAGTTAATATTGATTAGGGTTGACCAATGTTGACCCAGGTTAACCCAGGTTATCCAATCTAAGTTGAATGATGACTAATGTAACTTTTTCAACTTTGTTTATGGTTTGATTTGGTCATGGTGACCATTTAGAATATAGTGACTTTTTGGGTTCTACATTGGTCATCTTGACTAATGTTGTTATGATTAGGTTAATGTCTGACCATAAGTCCAATATGGTGGCCATGGAGTCATAGGTTGACCATTTTGGTCAATGTGGTGGTCATTGGGTCAAGGATTGACCAGTTTGACCAAAGTTGTGGCCATGGAGTCATAGGTTGACCAGTTTGGTCAATGTGGTGGTCATTGGGTCAAGAATTGAACAGTTTGACCAAAGTTGATCATTTGAGTCAAAGGTTGACCAGTCTAGTCAATGTGGTGGTCATTAGGTCAAGGATTGACCAGTTTGACTAAAGTTGACCATTTGGGTCAAGGTTGACCAATTTGGTTAATGTGGTGGTCATTGGGTCAAGGATTAACTTGTTTGACCAAAGTTGATCATTTGAGTCAAAGATTTACCAATCTGATTAATGTGGTGGGGATTGACCAGTTTGACCAAAGTTGACCATTTGGGTCAAAGGTTGACCAGTTTGGTCAATGTGGTGATCATTGGGTCAAGGATTGACCAGTTCGACCAAAATTGACCATTTGGATAAAAGGTTGACCAGTTTGGTCAATGCAGTGATCATTGGGTCAAGGATTGACCAGTTTGACCAAAATTGATCATTTGAGTCAAAGGTTGACCAGTCTAATCAATGTGGTGGTCATTGGGTAAATGATTAACTAGTTTGACCAAAGTTGACCATTTGGGTCAAAGGTTGACCAATTTGGTAAATGGTTAATCTGATCAGGGTTTGTCATTATTGATTTGATCAATTTAAGATGTCATTAAAATTTTGGTTTTAAAATAGTCTTCATTAGGGTTTTACCCTAGACATTAGGGTTTAATTACCATTGGTAATGTTTAACAGGTCAATTTTGGTAGACTTCTTTTCTCAAAATAATCTAAAAATGATCCTCACAAAAGTGAGGTCAACATTAGGTTCAACAGAACTTGAACCCAAGTTAATCAAACCTTTAGGTTCAACCTACATTGAACCTAAGCTAACCTACACCATAGGATCAATTCAAATTAAACCTAAGTAAAAAAAACATTAGGTTTAACTTATATTGAACCTCAGTCAAAAGACATCATAGGTTCAATCTACACTGAACCGAAATCAACTTAAAACTTAGATTCAACCCCAACAAACTTCAGGTTCTATTCACATTGAACCTTAAGGAATCATACATTAAGTTTTATCCAAATTAAATCTATGACATTAAATTTTAGATTCAACCTACATTGAATCTAAATAACTCAAACATTAGATTATACCTAAATTGAATCGAATTAATACCAACCCCTTTATAACTTAGGTTCAAATCCAAATTGAACCTTAGAAATAATATATCTTAGATTCTAATTAAATTGAATCTAGGTTATATTAAACTTTAAATTTTACTTAAATATATTAGGTTATACCAAAATTGAACCTAAAATCATAAACTTAATGTCCTTAATTAGATCATTCAAAAAAAAATTACATTATAAAATCGGTTAATAAATCATAAACAACCTAAAATATTTCAACCTTTAAAATTCGAAAAAGGACATTAAAACTTAAATGAAACTCTATTCAACAAAGATCATCAAATGCAACTTGAAACATAATATGTTTTGATCTACAAAGATTTTTTGGACGATGCAATCTGTGGTTGTTGACAATAGACTTCTAATCATGGTTTAAACACCTTTCAGACTAAGTAGATCGAGACATCCGACGACCCTGGGACGATAGAGCCATAGAAATCTTAGTCGGGCTGTCTAAAAATAAAAATTTAACCAATTAAAGCAACAATTTAGAAATAAAACTGATATTATTTCATTTATAAATTTGACACTGTTTTCCTTGCAGGTAAAGACAATGTACATTTTAGATTTACTTCGCCTATTATTAGGGTGTGCTAAATCTATTTTGCAAGATGACATACTGAATACTGGACAACAAACCATAAAATAAAATAAAAAACATAACAAAACAATAACATTGACAAAACAAAACAACGATAATAAACCAAAATAAAACTAAAAATACAACAAAATGACATCAATAAACATAAAACCAAATCTTTAGGGTAGTGCGTGACACTTAGAAACATATTACCCTTAGGATTGAACATTGATGTTTCTTTCCTTGATACTTACAATTTCTTAGAGAACGAATGTTAACGTTAATCAAGTGTTTTATTAGGCAATCCCAACTGTCTACGATGTAATTAACTATAGGATCTTACTTCTATCGGAGAATCAAGAACTCAGAATAGGTATCACACATAAAATCTCTGGTTATTAGGTTTTCTACGTAGTCATCCTTATACAGAAATCTCCAGAATAAATCATTCTGGAATCTTCTGTAAGGTTCACTACCGACATTTCCTTGTTCTACTGTTTTCTATTTTATCAGCCCTTATCATTCTTCTTCAAGTTTCTTAATATCTAAGGATCCTTCACAAGATCCAAAAGAGTAAGATTACTTGGAAATTAGAGCAATATAATAGACAAACAAAGTGGCAACTTGATGCACCAAAAATATATACTGATTTTGCTATATAATTTTACCCATTTTTTAGTGATATTGCACTTTAAAGAAAGTTATCTTTCATGATTTATTGCAAGTATGATGATTTTAGGTGATTGGATCAAAAAGAAGCAAAAAGGAACACATTTGGAGAAAAAAGGAGCAAAATTGAGAAAAACAGCTTCTGGCGCCGCCGATGCCATTTTCCTAAGAGCTCCAGAATTTATTGGGACGATTCGGTGCAATTCAAATTTGAACAGTTTTCAATCATAAAAAGATCATTAATTCTCACAGGAGTGAATTGCACAAACCTACCTCGTACAAAAATGAATCCTTGGTTGATCCCGAGCAGATTTGCATAGAATTCCTTCACAATCGGAACAACTACGGCAACGGTAGTGTAGCAAAGCACTTCCAAACGTCTTTCCTTAATTATCTCTTCAATTATTGTAGTAGGATTATCCATACCACGATTTATAAAGTCTCTTTCCTTGATAATCCTTCTCTTCATCATCACTTTGTTGAAAAATCGCTGCGCCTCGAAACTTATAAACTTCATTCGGTTGAAAATGCGAGATCAAGGAGTTTCTATAGAGTAGGAATCCGTGGGATGCAAATTGGGAATGGTAGTTTTCGTTTTTCTGGAGCTTGGAAGTCTAAAATGGAGTTTAGGGAATTATAAGGACGAAGTTCCCACTTAAAACCGCCAAAACACGCATTTTGAAACTCCAAAAATCGTCAATAGATTTTGGGCACCGGCGGCGCTTGATAGGGTGTCGACGACGCTAAACCCGAAGTTCAGCCATTCTTCTTTGTAATTGAGTGCCGGCGGCACACATTATGGCGCCGGCGACATGAGTGGTAAAAATTTCACCGAACTTTGTTTGACCCAAATATTCCAATATCTCAATTCGATCTAATATTTATCATTTTTAAAAGTATTTAGGAGAAATTAGGATTGACAAATAACTATTTAAAAAGCATAAGTACAACAAATAAGCAAACACACCACAAAGATACATATGGGTTGCCTCCCATAAAGCGCTTGGTTTAACGTCGTCAGCTCGACAAACCATTCAGTTAATCAAGATGACTCAGCATTAAAACCTCTTTGAAGTCAGGTTGAATCCCGATCATCCAACAAGACGTTTTAATTTAGTTATAATTGCAGTTTTGTTGTTCTGTTTGTGATTAAGTTTTGAGTTGTTTTATATTTTAAATGTTGTTGCGGTGAATTTTATCTTGTTGTGACTTTTAATTTAGTTTTGGGTTTCAGTTTTGTGGCTATCCTAAAGGTTTCAGTTTTCATGCAACAATCTTGTTTAACATGCAAGAAAAGTAAAGTGTAGTACAGGTAAGTAACTTGCAATAAAATAAAAGCGTACTTGGAGGGTCTTCCCATCATTCCAAGCTACATTTAAAACACATATTAAAGCATTTATATAATTTGCAAGAAAACACCTAGGTAAAGCTAAGGGAAGGTTTTGGTTGTCTACCAAAGTCCTAATCCTATTGCTAGTCATTTCTTATGACGTCTAGGTTCTTAAGTTTTGTTAAGAATGATTTTCTTCATCAAAGAACAATTAAGTTTAGTTGTTCTTCTAAACATCTCATCATATTGAGAAAGTGCTTAGGACGAGTCCTAAACATCTTTTCAATACTTCTGAGATTATTTTGAGTTTAAATGAATTTTTTTATATTGGTGAATTGATCATCCAAAAATTTAGTTATGTTCTGCTTCTTGCTCAGTGAACTTGGCCATTTGATTATCCGATGAGTAAAGTGACATTTCACTTGATATTCCATTTAAGAGTTTTGTTAACGAAAGCCTTTAAGGGAAAATTAATTTATTAAAGATTTTAATGATTTAAAATTGGAATTGATGATTTAAAGTGGTTTAATTTAGTTAAGAAATTTTAATAATTTTAAGTTTGGAATAAAGTTCAAGTTGTTTTAATTTAATTAAATCTTTATATTTTAAATGATCTCAATATATTAGATTAATTTGGGTTGAAAGAGGTGTTTAGATTATTCAATTTAGATTTTAATGATTTAATTTTAATTTAATTGAAATATCTTAGATTAATTTTTTAATTGGTTTGATTTCGATGTTTCAAGTTTGTTTTAGGTTTGCGTTCAAGTGATCTTTGAGATTAATTTTAATGTTTTAAATTTATTTCAATTTGATAATCAAATTATTCAATGTTTTAAGTTTTTAATTTAATAAGGGTTACTCCTTTTCTTTTAATTTATTTAATTTATTAATTTCAATTATCACTTTAAATTTAATTAAAAAAATTAAATATTATTAAAGTGATTCATTTAGGGATTTTTAAATTAAAGAAGTAATATCTTCTTAAATCATATCCCTATTTTTAATAATCCAAATTTTGGTTATTCTTTCGAGATTCAAATGATTTAATTAATTAATGTTCCATTTTGATGTTTTCAAAGTGTTTAATGGGTTTCTACCATTCTATTCTCTAAGTTTCAGTCATCCAAAAGAAGATTAATATTAGATATTTTACCCTCCCCTTGATTAGACCTAAGGTATTAATTAGGGTTAAAGTTGTTTAATTACCTTTATGCCCCTTTAGGCTTATCTATTTCATAACTCACTAAATTAAACTCAAATGAACTTGAAATTTTTATGTCACCTCACTCACATGTCAATTAAGATAATAAAGGAGAAAATGTGATTTATTTAAATTTAATTTAATTTATATATTTATTTTTGTAAAAGAAATTAAGGGTTTTTAATGAAAAAATTTCCAAATGAAGGAGTAAATGATCCCATAAAATCTAATCCCCATACATAAAAAAATTCAACTTCCAAATTATAATTTTGAGGTATTTCATTTCTTCTAGAGATATTACCTACTCTTTGACATCGATCACATGATTAAATATATTTATAAACATCCTTAAAAATATTAGGGCAATAAAATCCAGATTGTAAAATCTCAAAAGCAGTTTTATCAACTCCAAAATGACCTCCAAATTCAGAATTATGACATTGTTGAATAATTAAATTTATTTCTTCTTGTGACACAAATCTCCTAATAATCAGATCCTTACACTGATTATATAGATAGGGCTCATCCCAAAAAAAAATCTTGCATCATATTTAAACTTCTTTTGTTGTTGCCTTATTAAATCATGTGGTACAACATCACTCACAATATAATTCACAATATCAGCATACCAAGACAAATTTCTTCCTATAATAGTATAAAGTTGCTCATCAGGGAAAGTTTCTGTAACTTTTTCTTAAATTTAGATAATTTATAATACTTTAATCTTGACAAATGATCAGCTATTTGGTTATCAGATCCTTCCTATCAACTATCACAAAATCAAATTCAAATTCTTGTAGAAGAAGTATCCATCTAATCAGTCTAGGATTCGCATCCTTCGTTTGAATTAAATATTTGATAGTTGAATGGTCTGTATGCACAATACTTTTTGGCTCCAATTAAATGAGGTCTAAACTTTTCAAAAGCAAATGTTATAGCTAATAACTCTCTTTCAGTAGTGGTATAATTAATTTGAGCTTCATTAAGAGTTTTACTACATAGTAAATGACTTTGAAAACTTTATCATGTCTTTGCCCCAATGCTACTCAGATTGCATAATCACTAGCATCACACATAAGCTCAAATGGGTTCTCCCATCTAGTGAAACAATTATAGGTGCAGTGATTAATTTCTCTTTCAATAATTCGAAAGCACTCAAACATTCATCATTAAAATCAAACTTTTTATCATTTTCTAAAAGTTGGCACAAAGGTTTAGTAATTTTAGAAAAATCTTTAATATATCACCTGTAAAATCCAGCATCTCCTAAGAAACTCCTCACCTCTCTCATAGTGATGGGTGGTGGCAATCTCTCAATCACTCAAATTTTAGCAGGGTCGACCTCCATACCATGTTCAGAAATTTTATGCTAAAGCACAATTCCTTCTGCAACCATAAACTGACATTTCTCCCAATTCAGAACTAAATTTGATTTTTTGCAAAGCTCCAAAACTTTTACTAAGTTTTCTAAACATATTTCAAATGAAGCCCCGAGTACAGAGAAATCATCCATGAAAACTTCTATTCCATTATCTATCATACTACTGAAGATAGACATCATACATTTTTGATATGTTGCAGGTGCATTACAGAGTCCAAAATGCATTCTTTAAAAAGCAAAGCTTCTGTGAGGGCTAGTAAATGTTGTCCTTTCTTGATCCTCAAGAGAAATAGGTATTTGATGGTAACCAGTATATCCATCCAGAAAACAGTAGTACTTGTGTCCAGCAAGTCTATCAAACATTTGATCGAGAAAAGGAAGAGAAAGGTGATCTTTTCTAGTGGCGGCATTTAATTTCTTATAGTCAATACAAATTCTCCATCCATTAATTTGTCTTGTGGATATAATTTCATTACATTCATTCACTTCATCAGTCACTCCTCCCCTTTTCGGTACACAATGTATTCGACTCACCCAAGCACTATCTGAAATAGGATAAATAATTCCAACATCTAGCCATTTTAAAATTTCTTTCTTAACTACTTCTTTTATTATTGGATTCAATCTCCTTTGCAAATCAACACTCAGTTTATGTTCTTCATCTAATTAAATTTTGTGCATACAAATTGAAGGACTGATTCCTTTAATATCTGCTAAAGTCCATCCAAAAGCTTTCTTGTATCTTTTTAAAGATTCCAACAACTTCTGTTCTTGATATTCGTTTAACTCCAAAGATACAATAACTGGCAGGGTAGATGATTCTCCTAAAAACATATACTTCAAATGATTAGGGAGAATTTTCATCTCAAGTTCAGGAGGTTTTATTTTAGATGGAATTAATCTTTTATTTCCACCTTCCATAGTATCTGATACTTCAAATCTCTCCTGAACATACTCCAAATCTTCATTCTTCTTACTATATGAATTTTCTTTGTTTACAATTTCTTATTTAAACATATTTTCATATTCTACTTCCTTTTCAAATATATTTTTAAAATGTTCGTTTCTCAAATAATCACAGATCTCCATCCTAAAACATTCATTATCTTTTTTCCATTGAAGGATACATCATAAATTTCAGAATATTAAATGTTACCTCTTGATCATTAACTCTCATAGTTAATTCTCCTTTTTGAACATTAATCATTGCTCTCCCTGTAGCAAGGATTGGTCTTCCGAAAATGATTGTAATTTCTTTATCTTCCTCCATATCAAGTACAATAAAATCCACAAGAAAGATAAATTTATCCACTTTCACTAACACATCTTCCACCAGTCCTTTAGGGTATGTAATGGAACGATCGGCTAACTGAAGAGTTACAGATGTAGGAGAAATTTCTCCTATTCCCAATCTTTTGAAAGTTGACAAAGGCATAAGATTAATACTAGCTCCCATATCACATAAGGCTCTTCCGAAAAATTTTTAACCTATAGCACACGAGATAGTGAAACTACCAGGATCTTTAAGTTTTTCGGAAGCTTCTTCTGAATAATGGCACTACACTCTCCGCTAAGTGCAACAGCTTCATGATCTGTAAACTTTCTTTTCTTTTTAAGAATATCTTTCATAAACTTAACATAATCAGACATCTGCTCTAAAGCTTCAACAAAAGGAATATTTATCGTTAATTTCTTAAGGATCTCCAAAAATTTTCCAAATCTGTTATCCCTTTTTGTTTCTTCTATCTTTGAGGAAATGGAGGAGGTGGTTTTTTAACAGTAATCTTCATTGGTTCAAGAGCGTAATCCAGGTCTGGATAAATCTTGTTTGAACCTTTTTCAATATTCACCTTGTCCTTTTTCTATTTCAACTTCTTTTTGCACTCTTGTTTCCAATTCCTTTCCACTCCTTAATTGAATAGACTTAAGTTGCTCCTTGTTTTAATCTTTTGGATTGATCTCAACATTACTTGGAAGCATTCCAGAAGGTATATTATTAAGTGCAGTGAGAATATGCCCCAATTGATTTTCAATTTTTTTCATCGCAACACCTTGAGCTTGTAATTAATTTCCCATATTCAGAATCATTTCTTCAGTAGACAACTTCTTATCCTTAATTTGCAGGTTACTATTAAATCCAGGAGGAGAAGATGGTCTAAAATTGGTATTTCCTTGATTGTTCGAATTTTCAACTGGATTTACAGAACTGTTCCCCCAATGCGAGTTAACATTGACATTGCTATTATTCCAGTTGAAGTTTGGGTGATTCTTCCAACCAGGATTATAATAATTTGAATAAGGATTGTTAGATCTATTAATAACATTCAAAGTCTCATAAGGTGTTTGAGATTCTATAATCTATCCAAATGAATTTTCCTCTAACACTTGTGGTGGTTGAGAATAATTCATTCCATATTGATCTAGTTTTTTAGAAAGAGCTGCAAATTGAGAAAATATCATAGTCATCATATCTGAATCATGAACACTAACTACTCATTTAGGATTTACCTGTTCAGAGGGCCATTGAAAATTATTAGTAGCCATTTCTTCAATTAATGCATATGCTTCATCAAAAGGTTTTGACATTAACGATCCACCGGCAGTAGCATCTATAATCAATCTTAATGATCCCACTAATCCATTATAAAATTTTTGAATTGTAAACCAATCTGGTAAAGCATGATGTGGGCACTTCCTAATCAGATTTTTAAATCTCTCCCAAGCATCATATATTGATTCCCCTTCAAACTGACCAAAAGGTGTGATATCATTTCTTAGCTTAGCAGTCTTTGATGGAGAAAAATATTTTGATAGAAACTTTTGATACAATTCTCCCCAAGTTCTAATAGATCCAGGTGCTAACAAATTTAACCATGCCTTAGCTTTATCCCTTAATGAAAAAGGAAAAAGACTAAGTATGACAGCATCACTCGACACTCCGTCATATTTAAAAGTAGCACGCAGTTCTAGAAAACTAGCGAGATGTAAATTTGGATCCTCATTAGGTGTTCCTCTAAATTGATTATTTTGTACCATTTTGATAAAACCAAGTTTAAGTTCAAATGAATTAGCAGCAACATCTGGATTTTGAATAGATATACGAATTTCGTCTGCTGTTGGATTAGCATAATCTCTTAAAGGTCTTGGCAAATTTCCAATATGATTTCGCTGATTATCTTGATTATTCGCCATTTCCCAAGGATTTTTTAGTTTGTTTTTGTTGTTCTCTAATTTTTCGAACAGTACGCTCTAACTCCGAATCGTAAGGTACTAAACCTATAGATCTACTACTACGCATATAAAGTCACACAAATACTTAAAAAAGTAAACAAACACACTATTACACGCTACAAAGTAAAGGTTTTCGCATTACTATGTTATCAATAAATACTGATTATACTTTCTTCCTAACTTACTTAGTTGCTTAGTTACTTCGTTACCTTCCCCGACAACGGCGCCAAAAACTTGATCTACGGGTTTCAAACTTTAATATTACAAGAACTTATGAACTCAAATTTATATATTTATAATTATTTTGTAAAGTCCACGCTTTCAACGCAAGTATACGTATCGTATCAAATAATACAAGGCTCTAAAGGAGTCCTGGTTCTCGATCCCACAGGAAAGAGATGAAGTAAAAAGAAAAAGTGTTTCACAATAGGTAATATAACACTGGAATCCAATACTCAAATTGCAATTAAACTCGAATGTTTACTTCTACTACCAAGATGCAGAAAACAATAACAATCAAGCAAACTACAATTACTTCTAATAATTTTTTTAAAAATAGAATTAACTAATAGACACACACTAAGCATATATTTGAAAGGTTTTTGATATATAAGAAAAGTATCTTTCCTCTTGCAACGAGAATATGATGTGTGGATGATATGGAATGATTATCTATGGCACTGTGCCAAATAGGATCATAATTATTTCTTTACCCTTAAAAGAGTACCTCCTCTTCCAAGCATGAAAAGAACATTGACATATCCTAAGTTTAGCCACTAAATCTAAGGCTAGGCTGGGAGGATATCGGTTCTCACTACGGAGCTCCCACTCACCCTTCACCTGAAGGCTAACCTTCGACTTTCGTTACTAATCATAGGACCAAATTGGGGATCTCATCCTGTCACCCTGAAACCTCCAATTTGAAGTCCATCAGAATACATTTTCCTATTTATTTGCACTTAATTCCCATGAACTACGCAATTCATCCATAGAAATTGAATGGGTTCTTCATTGTTGTTGTAGGACACTAAATCCTTTTAGAGTTAGTGTTCATCAACATATTTTAACAATCTAATTGGCCAGATCAAAAAGTGAATTAAGTTTGAAATGAAAAACCATCACAATTTCTTCAATACATTAAAGGGACTTCAAATTCACATCAACACATCATCACATCTCTTTGCAAGAAGAAAGACAAAGGAGAGTACTCAGAATTCACGAAGAAGATACAATAAAATATGGATTGTATATATAAAAGAAAAGTCATACAAACCACAAAAGAAAATACAACTTATCTCTTTATCTTCCTCAATGCAATTCCCTTGAAGTTCCTTTGAATCCTTTTCTATCTTTTTTGTAATACTCAATTCCCTCTTTAGAATGGAAAGGAAGAAGCAATCTCTCACTTTACTCCTTCTCCTTCACTCCTTAGAGAAGAATCCCTCTTAAATTCTAACTTCTACACACTTTTCTCCTAAGCCCTAACACTCAACACACACTCTCCCTCTCTAGAAACACACTAGACTCCAGAACACACACTAATTTTCATCCAAAAACAGTTACGTATAAGTTAGAAATGAAATTCCAAGAGTTTCCATATGCATCATTTCAGAAAGTCGCCAAAACTCTTCAAATTTGAAGTCCACCGACATTGGGTGCCGGCGGCGCCCGAGGCGCCAGCGATGCCAGAAGCTATTTTCCTCTTTTTTGCTGCTTTTTTACTTTGAATTCATTCCTTTTTTGCTTCTTTTCGCTCCAATCACCTAAAGTCATCATACCTGCAACAAAACAAAAAAAATACCTTTCTTTAAAGTGAAATATCACCAAAAATGGGTAAAATTATATAGCAAAAATAGTATATATTTTTGGTGCTTCACATCACTCGCTTCACAAGCCATCTAAAGGAGAAAATCTTGGCTTAAATCATCTCCATATCATTGGATGACCTCATAAATACAAAATTTTTGAAAATTAGGAAAATGGTGGTTTATGTGGCATGCTTTCACAAAACCTTAAAAAACATGGTGGACGAAGGATGGTTTGCTCACTTTTAGTCACCACACACCTCTTCCCCATCCAATAGACATAAAACAAACTAATTTCATTAAAGGAGGAACCCATCATGATTAAGCGATGGGAAATGATGGAAAGAAAGCTTAGGTGTCACCTTAGCTTGGATCCATTAATTGAATTAAAAGATTACATGGGGAAGATTGATTCAAGACATTCTTAGGCAGCCTCATCCACCTCATGGATCAATAAATGAGGGAAAGCCAAGACATGAACTCAACTTACACCATAGGTAAACCTCACAATGTTTGATCTTGGAATACCAAAATTCCTTTACCCCTAAGCTGAAATCCTATCTTAAGGCATTAATGGTGAAGTTAACAACTTCCCCAAGTAAACCTTAGGCAAGCCCAAGACATCCATGGCTATAAAAGAGGCCAAACCTGAGAGCACCAAGAAGAGGGACCAAAATAGGAAAGACATATACACTGCCTAATCCCATTAACTTTGAACATCAAAGTTTCTCCTTAAGATCTAAGGAATTGATCCCCCATGAATTTAGGCCTTGAAATCCACTGTTTAAGCCCAATTTAGCCAACCCGAAATAACCCAAAATAGGACATATTTAGGGTCTGAAAAAACTTCTCTAAACCTTCAAATTGAGCATTTTTACACCTTCCCTGAGATGTACGAAGACGATCCCAATCAAAATTAAGTCTCCACATATGCTCTAACGCACTTTAAGCCCAAACTGTGACCCACTTTGATCAAAATCATATAGAGACCCGATTTCAACTTAAATTGATTTGAGAGAATGTTTGTTGAAGTTAACACAAAGCTACATAACTAATTTAATCGAAGCAGCATCAAATGAGGCCAAGGTATAGATGTTTGGACTTAACCAGAGCTCGGGTTTCACACTTTATGGAACAAACCTATTCAAAACCCTAACATCACCGTATGGATGGGTAGTTCTTCCTCAGATGAAGCTGTAGGAAAAAAAATCGCGCGAATCCATCAAGAATCGAGTGAGATTTTGTCCTTGAAACATGGAAGACTTGTAGGTTTAGTCTAGATGTAGGTGATGAACGGATGTCGTCCATTTCCGTGTTTTGGAAATGGACGGTTGTGATTCATTCCAGCTTGATCCACTGTTCGGAGTCCCGCAGCGGATCAGCCGCGTTTCAACGGATCCGAGGACACGCGACGCCATCTGGTAATTTAGGGATGATTTAGATTTAAGAAAATTCAGATTATCCATAAATTAATCAAAAATTTATATCTCTGTCTAGAAAAATCATAAAAATAAGACAAAAAGTCCCCTGAACTCATGGTAATGAGAGGAATAATGTGGAAATAAAATCATGAATTAAGGAGTTATATTTAATGTTTAATTAATTAAATAATCTCAGAAGTATTTTAATTATTAAAAGTTAATTATAAATACAAATTTTATGAGAATGATCCTTTCATTCTTAGGAACATTCTATGTTTCTTCCAAGTCTAGGGAGAGTCCCTAGGATAAGATATGCAATTTTCAACCCTATGTTGTGATTATTTTAAAAAATAATTACATTTAATTGTAATTTGAAAGATAAATTGGAAAATCCTCAGAAATTTTAGGATGATGAATTTGGATCCTAAAAATAACATTTTGTAACTATTGAAAAAGATACTTTGGACTTTTAGAATGAAATTTATAAAAATTGAAAATTATAAATTAAATCCTAAAAATTTCTATAATTAATGAAAGATATAATTAAGATTAATAAAATCTTAATATCTAAGTTTAAATAATTTTAAACTTAAGATGAACCCTTAAGTTTTAATTAGGTTAAGTTTAAAGACAATACAAACCCTTAAAAATCCTAATTAAACTTAATCACCTTAAAACTTAATTACATTAGGTTTGAGATAAATCAAACCCTAATTAGGCCTGATTAAACAACTTAAATCTTAATTACATTATGTTTAAGACAAATCAAACCTTAATTAGGTCTAACCCATTAGACCTAACTAATCCATTAAGCCTTAACTAAATTAGGCTTAATACTTTAAAATTATGTCTAACTGATTAGACTTAATTAATCCATTAAGCCTTAAGTAAATTAGGCTGAATACTTTAAGCACTAATTAAGTCTAACCTATTAGACTTAATGAATCCATTAGGCCTTAAACTACATTAGGCTTAATATCCTAAACCCTAATTAGGTCTAAAACACCATTTAGACCTAATTAAACCAAGTTAGACCTTAATCACAATCAAATAAAACAATTAGACTTAACTCTAATTAAGTCCAATTAATCAAATAAACCTTACCTAAATTAGGTTTAATTAACCTTAAACCAATCTGACTTAACCTTAATTAAGTCTAATTAATCAATTAACCTTACCTAATTAGGTTTAATTAACCTTAAACTAATTAGACTTAACCCTAATTAAGTCTAATTAATCAATTAAACCATACCTAAAATATGTTTAATTAACCTTAAACTAATTAGACTTAACCCTAATTTAGTCTAATCAATCAATTAAACCCTACCTAAATTAGGTTTAATTAACCTTAAACTAATTAGACTTAGACTTAACACTAATTAAGTCTAATTAATCAATTAAACCTTACCTAAATTAGGTTTAATTAACTTTAAACTAATTAGACTTAATCCTAATAAAGTCTAATTAATCAATTAAATCTTACCTAAATTAGGTTTAATTAATCTTAAACCAATTAGACCCAACCCCAATTAAGTCTAATTAATCAATTAATCCTTACCTAAATTAGTTTTAATTAACTTATACCAATTAGACTAAACCCTAATTAATTCTAATTAATCAATTAAACCTTACCTAATTTAGGTTTAATTAACTTTAAACCAATTAGACTTAATCCTATTTAAGTCTAATTGATCAATTAAACCTTACCTAAACTAGTTTTAATTAACCTTAAACTAATTAGAATTAACCCTAAATAATCAATTAAACCTTACCTAAATTAGGTTTAATTAAACCTTTAAGCTTTACTTAAATTAGGCTTAAATAACTTTAAATTCTAATTAGGTCTAACCCTTATGACCTAATCAAAACTTTATGCCTTACTTAAATTAGTCTTAAACAACCTTAAACTCTAATTAAGGCTAACCCATTAGATCTAATTAAACCTTTAAGCCTTACTTAAATTAGGCTTAAACAACCTTAAACCCTAATCAAATCAATCTTTACTTAGAATCAAACCAAAACCTAACTTGAGTTCAACCAAACTTGAACCTAAGTTAACCCAAACCTTAGGTTCAACCCATATTGAACCTAACTCAACCAAAACCTAACTTGTGTTCAATCTAACTTGAACCCAAGTTAACCTAAACATTAAGTTTAACCTATATTGAACCTAACTTAATCAAAACCTAATTTGAGTTCAACCTAACTTGAACCCAAGTTAACCCAAATATTAGGTTCAACCCATATTGAACCTAACTCAACCAAAACCTAACTTGAGTTCAATCTAACTTGAACCCAAGTTAAACCAAACATTAGGTTCAACCCATATTTAACCTAACTGAACCAAAACCTAATTTAAGTTCAATCTAACTTGAACTTAAGTTAACCCAAACCTTAGGTTCAACCCATATTGAATCTAACTCAACCAAAACCTAACTTGAGTTCAATTTAAGTTGAACCTAAGTTAACCCAAACATTAGGTTCAACACATATTAAACCTAACTTTATCAAAGCCTAACTTGAGTTCAACCCAACTTGAACACAAGTTAACCCAAACCTTAGGTCCAACCCATATAGAACCTAACTTAACCAAAACCTAACTGAATTCAATCCAAGTTAATCCAAACTTAAGTTCAACCTATATTGAACTTAAGTCAATTTCTATCTTAGGTTTAACCTAGATTGAACCCAAGTTAAATCATACTTAAGTTCAACCCATATTGAACTTAAATCAACCTCTCTAACTCAGGTTCAACCTAAATTGAACCCAAGTTAAATCAAACTTAAGTTCAACCCATACTGAACTTAAGCCAACATTTTTAACTTAGGTTCAATCTAAATAACTTAAACTTAAGTTAAACCCAAATTGAACTTAATCTAACATTTCTAACTTAGGTTTAATCTAAATTGAACCCAAGTTAACTAAAACTTAAGTTCAACCCATATTGAACTTAAATCAACCTTTCTAACATAAGTTTGACCTAAATTGAACCCAAGTCAAATCAAACTTAAGTTCAATCCATATTGAATATAAGTCAAAATTTCTAACTTAGGTTCAACCTAAATTGTACCCAAACTTATGCTCAACCCATACTAAACTTATGTCAATACTTCTGACTTTAATTTAAATCTAATCCACATTAGATTTAACACCTTTTAGATTCAAATAACATCAAATCTAAAATTCTAAAGTCTAACTTCTGTTAGATTTTACACAATTTAAGTCTAATCTACATTAGACCTAAAACCTTTTAGATTCAAATGATATCGAATCTAAAATTATATAGTCTAATTTATGTTAGATTTTAAACAATTTAAGTCTAATCTACATAAGACTTAACACCTTTTAGATTCAAATGACATCGAATCTAAATTTCTAAAGTTTAATTTATGTTAGATTTTACACAACTTAAGTCTAATCTACATTAGACTTAATACATTTTTTATTCAAATGACATCGAATCTAAAATTCTAAAGTCTAACTTATGTTAGATTTTACTCAATTTAAGTCTAATCTACATTAGACTTAACACCTTTTAGATTAAAATGACATCGAATCTAAAATTATGAATTCTAGCTTCTGTTTGATTTTACACAATTTAAGTCTAATCTACATAGATTTAACACATTTTAGATTCAAATGACATCAAATCTAAAATTCTAAAGTCTAAGTTATGTTAACTTATTTTAGATTTTATCCAATTTAAGTCTAATCTACATTAGACTTAACACTTTTTAGATTAAAATGACATCGCATTTAAAGTTTTAAAGTAACTTATGTTAGATTTTATTCAAAATTGGATTTAAAAATTCTCAAGTTTAATTAAATCGTACAAACATTAGATCTAAATAAACTTCACCCTTTTCTTTGAGTTTAAATTACATTAGACTTAAATAAAGAAAAGAAAACCAACATATATCAAAATGACAAATGGGGAATTTTAATTGGTTAATAAATCGTAAATAACTTAAAATTTTCCAACCTAAAATCTGAAAGACATTAAGACTTAAATGAAACCTTAATGAAAAAAGATCACCAAACGTAACTTGAACCACAATGTTCTTTATCTACGAAGATTTCTTAGACGACGCAATCCTGGTTGCTGACAGGAGTCTTGCGGTCCTGGTTTAAACACTTTCAGATTAAGTAAATTAAGACACCTGATAACCCTGGGAAGACGGAGCCAGTGACAATTTGACTGGGTTATCTAAAATCTAACTAACTAAAATAAAAAAGATTTAAGAAATAAAAATTGACATTTTTTCTTTTAAATCTGACACTCATTTCTCTTGCAGGTTGAAGAAAAATTCTATTTTAGATTTATTTTTCATTTTATTAGGGTATGTTAACTCTATTTTGCAGTCGACATTATGAAGACTGAATAATCGACAATAAAACAAAATTAAAACAACCCAAAACAATGAAAAAACAGAACAAAACAAAATATAAACGACATTAAAATGACAAAACGAAAATAAACAAAACCTAAACTTTTAGAATAGTCACAAAACCTACACTTTTAGGATAGTCACCAAACAAATAATAAACTACAAGACAACATAATAACAAATGACAAATAACAAAACAAAAATAAATGAAATCAATATAACAAATGACATTGATAAAACTCAAACTTTTAGGGTAGTATGACATATTACCCTGATGATTGAACGTTAACATTTCTTTCATTGCTCTTGAAACATCTTAAAAAACAAGTGTTAATATTAATCAAAAGTTTTCTTAGACAATTTTTAATTGTCTAAGATGTAATTAACTATAGGAGCTTACTCCTATAAGAGATTCAGGACAGGTATCACCTAGAAATCTCTGGTTATCAAAATTTCATATGTGATCATCCTTATATAAGATTTCTAGAATAATGCATTATAGAATCTTCTATTATAGGGATTATCATCGATATTTCTTATTCTACTGTTTTCTATTTTATTAGCCCTTATTTTCTTCAAAATTTTTATTATCTAAGGATCCTCTACATGTTCCAAAAGAAATAAGATTTCTTGAACATTAGGGCAATATTATAATAAACAGAGTGGCGACTCCAAAATAATGACATCGACGTCGACACCGAGAAAATCTCTGACACGGCTACGAATGCCAACACCTAAGTTTAGGTTTGATTTAGGTTCACTGTAGGTTGAACCTAAAGGTTTGGGTTAACTTAGGTTCAAGTTAGGTTGAACCTAAGTTTAGGTTTGATTTAGGTTCAATATAGGTTGAACCTAAAGGTTTGGTTAACTTGGGTTTAAGTTGGGTTGAACCTAAGTTTTGGTTTTGAATGAGCTTCAATGTTTGTTGAACCTAAAGGTTTGATTAACTTGGGTTCAAGTTGAGTTGAACCTAAGATATAGTTTAATTTAGGTTCAATGTACGTTGAACCAAAATGTTTGGTTAACTTGGGTTCAGGTTGAGTTGAACCTAAGTTTAGGTTTTAATATAGGTTCAATGTTTGTTAAACTTAAAAGTTTTGTTAACTTGGTTCAGGTTGAGTTGAACCTAAGTTATAGTTTGATTTAAGTTCAATATAGGTTGAGCCTAAATGTTTGGTTAACTTGGGTTCAAGTTGGGTTGAACCAAAGTTTAGGTTTGATTTAGGTTTAATGTAGATTGAACCTAAAGGTTTGGTTAACTTGTCTTCAAGTTGGCTTGAACCTAAGTTTAGGTTTGTTTTAGGTTCAATGTTGGTGTATCCTAAAGGTTTGGTTAACCTGGGTTTAAGTTGAGTTGAACCTAAGTTTAGGTTTTGATTTAGGTTTAATGTAGGTTGAACCTAAAGATTTGATTAACTTGGATTCAAGTTGAGTTGAACCTAAGTTATAGTTTGATTTGCTTCAATGTAGGTTGAACCTAATGGTTTGGTTAAGTTGGGTTCAAGTTGGGTTGAACCTAAGTTTAGGTTTGATTTAGGTTCAATGTAGGTTGAACCAAAAGATTTGGTTAACTTGTGTTCAATTTAGGTTGAACGTAATTTTAGGGTTGAACGTAATTTTAGGGTTGATTTAGGTTCAATGCAAGTTGAACATAAAGTTGTGGTTAACTTGGGTTCAAGTTGGGATGACCTAAGTTATAGTTTTGATTTATGTATTTACTTAATGAGATTGATTATGTATTTTAAGTTTAACTTAGATTAAACTTAAATAAGGGTTAATAATTAAACCTAATTTAGTTAAGGTTTTAATTGAACTAATTAAACCTAATTAGGGTTAGGTCTAATTAGGGTTTAGGGTTAATTAACCTTATTTAGGTAAGGTTAATTGGGTTAATTAGACTTAATTAGGGTTAGGTCTTGGTTTGAGGTTAATTAAACCTTATTTAGGTAAGGTTTAATTAGGAAATTAGACCTAATTAGGGTTAGGTCTATTTATGGTTTAAGGTTAATTAAACATTATTTAAGTAAGGTTTAATTAAGTTAATTAGACCTAATTAAGGTTAGCTCTAATTTGGGTTTAAGGTTAATTAAACCTAATTTAAGTAAGGTTAATTGGGTTAAATAGACCTAATTAGGGTTATATCTAATTCGGGTTTAAAGTTAATTAAACCTAATAAATGGATTAATTAGACCTAATTAGGATTAGTTCTAATTAGGATTTAAAGTTAATTAAACCTAATTTAAGTAAGAATTAATTAGATTAATTGGACCTAATTAGGGTTAGGTCTAATTATGAGTTTGCTTTGACTTCAACCTAATGTAACTAATGTTTAAGGTAATTAATTAGGTCTAATGAGGGTCATACCTAATTAGGGTTTATTTTGACTTAAACCTAATTTTATTAAGGTTTAAGGTGATTAATTAGGTCTAATGAAGGGTTAGACCTAATTAGGGTTTATTTTGTCTTAAACCTAATGTAATTAATGTTTAAGATAATTAATTAGGTCTAATGAGGGGTTAGACCTAATTAAGTTTTATTTTGTCTTAAACCTAATTTTATTAAGGTTTAGGGTAATTAATTAGGTCTAATGAGTGGTTAGACCTAATTAGGGTTTATTTTGACTTAAACCTAATGTTATTAAGGTTTAAGGTAATTAATTAGGTCTAATCAGCGGTTAGACTTAATTAAGGTTTATTTTGTCTTAAACCTAATGTTATTAAGGTTTAAAGTAACTAATTAGGTCTAATGAGGGGTTTGGCTTAATTAAGGATTTTTTGTCTTAAACCAATTGTTATTAAGATTTAAGGTAATTAATTAGATCTAATGAGCGGTTAGACTTAATCAATGTTTATTTGTCTTAAACCTAATGTTATTAACGTTTAAGGTAATTAATTAGTGTCGGCCATTAAAATTTATTCAATTTGTTACATATATATATATATATATATATATTTAGAGAATTTAGAAAATATCATTTTAATTTAAAAATATGAAATCAAATTAACCTCATACAACCAATAGTTTAAATAACCGAGCACTGTAACACAAGCCATGTATCTATTCCGAAGCATAAATACATTGCTTGGTGGTGATGCTTGATCAAATAAACTAAAGTATCCATGACTTCTGTTTTGTCTGCAAAATCATTTATGTTGATTGACAAATTCCCCTATCTAATATGAAGCAACTAGATAGGATTTATATTACCTAGGTTCTTAATGTTTCCTACAAGGGCAAGCTCCTATAGTTAATTACATCTTATATGATCGAAGTCACTTAAGAAAACTCTCGATTTAGATCCGGAAATATTATTTTCATGACTCCCAAAAGGTAGTATTCTTAAAGTAATGTGTGGGGAAATGCCAATAGGGAAATATACAAATTTGGAACAATTATTTTTGGAATCCAAGGGAAGAAAAGTAAGGGAAGTCACAGATTCTAAGGCAAACCTGGGAAACTTCCTAACTTATCCTATGATTTGGCTTTGATTTAGAAGAAGTATACATTTAGGAATTCAATTTTGCTAGACTCCTTCTGAAGGTAGATTATGAATGTCATTCATAACGCATCCTCATAAAATTGAGGTCAACAGTCATCAAGAGCAGGAAATTAAACTAATATCTTTTAGGACTCAACTTACATGGAGCTCACCTTTATGGGCTTCAATCTTATGGAACTTATAATTCAATCAATGCCTTATGATTTATTTTAGAAGCTTTTTGACCACTCTTTGGCTCACATCTAAGTTAAAGTGACTTTATTAACCTAGTTTGATTGACTTAACCTATGTTGATATTATGTGACCCGTTATCCGAATTAAACATTAATTACTCAAGAATTTAGTTAATGATAACCTAAACACACTTAAAATCATTGTAAACCATACCTGAGTAGGATTTAAACTTATTAACTCTAGGATAAACTACCTTGACATAGTAGAATAGATTGGAAATTCTTTGAAATTCAATACATTTAAATGTTATAAATAAATCAAACATTGCTAAAAATTCCAAAGAACTTACCTTAGAATTGAAATTCCAAATTCAAACAACTATATTTAGTTTTGCCAATTAGTGTAATTAACTCAATCATGCCAATTAAGGGGATATTAGGTCAAGCTTACTTGATGCTATTCAAATACAAGTTCAATAAAAAGGGCATTTCTAGACTCATCTAGTTTATTTGAATTAAAATTAAATTCATTGAGCTTCAGTTGGGTTACTTGGCCATTTGATTAATTATTAACCCATTTTTTTATCTATACTAACTTAAAATATCCTTCTTTCAAGTTTTAAATCTAAGAGGTACATAAAAATTGTGCAACTCATGAACCACTAATATACTTATAGATGTCATGTTCTTATAGTGTCCTCTTGGATTTGTCTCAATAGTCAACACCCCAACTTTTAGAAACAAGTTAGAAAAACAAGGGACTGCAAATGTTGACAACATCTCTTTAGGCAAGGACTACAAGGATGTCTCTTTGCAAGCATTTTCTTGAATCTAGGCTGACATTGTACCATCATGATCACATAAATTTCTTATGCTTTTAACTTGTGAGACCTTTATGGTTCAAAATTAATTTATGACATAGATTGTATTTTTATTTTGTAAGATAACATAATATGGAAAAACTCGATCATGTCTCGATATTGCTAGGGCATGACACCTTTTATGTTGCCTTACTATATGTCATCACAATCAATCATTTCCTCCTTGATTAAAATCTACTCCTGATGTCTTACTTTACAACACTCAAGATACTAGTGGATCAATAAATTATCTATGAGATCCATCCTATAACTTGAATCCTCATTTCAATTTGAAGGACATTTCATAGATCTTAATTCATTAAATGTTACCTTAAGATCGTTCACTCTCATAATCAACACTCCCTTTTGCACATCAATCATTGCTCTGCAATGGCTAAGGGTGATCTACCTAGTATGATGGGGATCTATTTATCTTCCTTCATGTCTAATACAATGAAATTAACATGAAAAATAAATTTATCCACCTTCACTATAACATTTTCTATAACTGCCCTCGGATATGTGATCGAGCGAACAATGCGCTGAAGGGTTATAGTGGTAGGAGAAAACCCTCGTAATCATAAATTCTTGAAAATATACAATCACATGAGGTTAATAATATCTCCTAAATCACATAAAGCTTCCCAAAGAACTTCTCGCCAATAGTAGATGTGATAGTAAACCTTTCAGGATCCTTAAGTTTCTGAGGGAGCTTCTTTTGAATGATAACACTACACTCCTCAATAAGTGTTATAGACTCATAATATCCAAACATACTCTTCTTGTAAGAATATCCTTCATGAACTTCACATAGCTAGGCATTTACTCCAAGACCTCAGTAAATGTGATATTGGTAGCCAACTTCTCAAACACTTTTAGAAACCAGGAAAATTGTTGATCTAGTTTTTGTTTCTGGAGTCTTTGAGGAAATGGTGGTGGTTGTCTTTTTAAATTCTTATTAGTGGGTGAGATTGGTTTTCCAAAATCTTTAGAAAGATCTTCCATCTTTTAGGTTCCAAAGTCTCATTTTTTCACCTTAGGATCTTTCCTAACCACCACCTCCAACTCTCTTCCACTCCTTAACATTTACGTGCTCACTATTCTTATCTTTATTGCTAATATCAGTGTTGTTAGGATGAGTTCCTTGGGGTCGACTGCTAGGTGAGTTTTCAATATGGCCTAATTTATTCTCTATATTCCGATTGGTTGCACCTTGACTATCTAATTTATTTTCCATCTACAACTCAACTTTCTCCCAAGACAACTACCTCTCCTTAAATTGTTAGTTCATGTTAAAACTAGGAGGACACGAAGGTCTCAGGTTAGCAATACCTTGGTTCCAATTACAAAATGGATTTTCTTGATTTTACCATTATTGGTTTCCCTCACCCGAGTTATTCTAGTTAATGTTAGGATGGTTCTTCCAACTTAGTTATAAAAGTTTGAATATAGGTTGTTCATCCTATTTTTGATTGAATTTATGATCTCAAGTGGCAAAGTATTAGCATCAACCTATTGTCCAATTGAATTTTCCTCAACTACTTATGGTCCTTGAGGTCGGTTCATCTTAAATTGGTCTAGCTTCCCAGATAAAGCAACTACTTAAGAAGTTAGAATCGAAAGAACATTTGTGTCATGTAACTGCTATATTTCTAGGGTCCAGTCTCTCAGAAGGCCATTGATAATTATTAGTATCCATCTATTTAATTAAATAATATAACTCAAATGATTTTGACATAAGCGAACCACTAGCGACTATATCAATGATAGATCTAAGAGATCCCACTAGCCCATTGTAAAATGTTTGAATTGTCAATAAATCGGGTAGCGTATGATGGGGACACTTCCTAAGAAACTCCTTAAAGCATATCCAAGCTTCATAAATCACCTCACCTTCATGCTGGCAAAATGAATTGATATCATTCCTATGTTTGGCTATTTTTTAAGGTGAAAAATATTTTTCTAAGAAATTCTAGGCTAAGTCACTCCATGTCATAATCAACACAGGTGCTAATGAGTTTAACCAAAATTTGAATTTATCCCTCAAGGAGAATGGGAAATTCTCAAGCTAACAGTGTCGTTGGAAACACCTTTATATCAATATGTGGCATAAAGCTCTAAGAAACACGCTAAATATAAGTTTGGATCTACATACAGGATTCACCCAAACTGGTTATTTTGCACCATTTAAATGATAGCAAGCATCAGTTCAAACTTGTTAGCTTCTATGGAAGAGGTTTGGATACTCAAATGAATTTCATCGGTCATAGGGTTAGCATGGTCTCTTAAAGGTCTATGTGCATGTGAAAGTTAATGAATTAGTTCATGGATCTCTGGGTTATTTTGTGAATTGTTTGTCATCTCTCCTATGAGTTCTTGAAATTTTTTTCTGGTTTGCTAATTTTCCTAATAGTTCTCTCAAGCTCTGAATTGGTTTAAGTCCAGTAGGTCCTGAAGCATACATAAATAAACAAGAACACCTGATCCTAAAAGTTTAAATCAAAACTAATTAAGCCATAAACACAATCAAACAAACTTAAAAATATTATTTTGTTTTTCTTATTATTAGAAAAATAAACAATAGTAATAATTCAACAAACAATTAACACTACAAATTTTCAAGTCTAAGAGATAGAGATTTAACTAAAATTTTTCTATGACAAATCCCAACAATGGCGCAAAAAACATGATACCGTTTCCAGGTGTTTCCCTACACAGTGGGCTCACACAAGTGCATGTGACATATCAAAAATATCAAATTTTAGTGTCCTCAATTTCGATTGAGGTAATTCAAAATAGAAAAAATTCTAGCCTACTGGATTTAGTCATAGCCTGAAAATTGGATATTGTTAAAGGCCTTGTGATGCTCTCCTAATGTGTTGTTGACCTCATTTTTGATGAGGTCTTCTCTTCTTCTCTTTAGTACTTAGGATCTAGCCTTAGGCTTTTCCTTTGACTATCCTAGAGGATTAGAATTGGGACCCACCACTTAGAAATTCAAACAACTTCTTAACTCCCTTCGAACTCCACAAACTTGATTGTAGACCCCTAATCACCTAGAGGGTTGAAATCAAATGTGGAAGTTTAAAGGATGAGTTCGTATAGGACTCTTTGGCCTAGGATCGCTCACAGGTGGCTCAGTCCGGTGAAGGGCCGACTTACGTACACACTACACCTATACACTACACTTTCACACACCTCCTAAAAACACCCCCATACCTAACTTGACCTCCCGACTCATGAAGGTGATTCACATGGATGGTCCTTAACCCCTAAGCCCTCAGCTAAGAGGGTTAGGAACAACATAGTGGATGCCTCAAATGAGTCCCTTCATGGCTCATGTGGGCTTGATATGACTTCATGGCTCAACCAAAATGATTTCATTCCACTTACAATTACCCAATCTTCAATTTTCCAAATTTTTAATTTTTGACCCCCGGGACCCTACACCCGCCTAGCCTACCCAAAACCCTTGAAATTACCCAAATCCTCCAAAATTTCCAAATCACCCAAAATTCCCCAAAACCATTCCTAAACATTTCCTCACCAATCAAATTGATCATCCATAGCCAAAAATACCAAAAATTCCAAAAATACCCCCCAATACCCTCCAAATACCCAAAATGCCCCTCTTAGCCAAAAAATCCAAAAATTCAGAAAATTCCCAGAAAATTCCAGAAAATCCCAAATATTCCCAATTTCATTTTGTCTAACTACACCATGGGTCAATTTTGTTAATTTATCCCACTTTTATCAAAATCCCCAATTTGACCCATTTTTAACCCAAAGTGAACCCAATGTCAAACCAAACCTACCCAATTGACCCAAATTCTGGTCCAATTCAATTCTAAACTTCAATTAAACATCCCCAACACTAATCTAGACCAAATCCAAGCCCAATTTGATTGACATTTGAATCCAATTTCACTTTTGACCTTAAAGCCCAATTTGAACCCATGACCCAAACTTAGCTCAAACTCACCCAATTCAACTCCAATTAACCCCAAATCTTTTCTAAACCTTCCTTAACATCCCCACAAACAAAACACTAACATAATTTGCCCAAAATTTAGACCCAAACCCCACTCAAATTCAACCCAAAGCTAAAAGACCCAATCTTGACCTAAACCCAAACCTAACACAAATAAGCCCAAACCCCAAAATCAAAACCCAACCAAAGTCAAAACCTCTTTGAAACACTCCCATAAACATTTTCCAACATTAATTTTACAACAATTTCAACCCTAGCCCAACATTGGCCCAAGTTAGCCCAATTTGACCTACATTAACCCCTTTACCAAAGAAGCCTAAATCCAACCCAATTCAAACCCAAATCACTCCAAACTTGTTTCAAATCAATCATGACACATCCTTAGACAAAATTCAACATTTATTTGGCATGGCCCATTGCAAATTTTTCTATTCAAAAGCCCATTTTCTAACCTAAAAGCCCACTCCCTTAAACCTTCCTAAAAGCCCACCTTTACCAAATTTTAAAAGCCCAAAGTCCATTTCCAAGCCCACATGAAACCTTTTCTTCATCATTCCTTTGATAATCTTATTTGACCAAAGTATTAAACCATCATGAAATCAACCCATTTGTAGCATCATGACAAATCCCATCAATGGAATCCAAAGTTTTCAAAATTCCAAATAACCCTTTTCCATGCAAGTGAGCCAACCTTTTCCCCAAGCCATGAGCAAGCCAAATGAAGTCATGGAGCCATGCATAAGCCATATGCAAGCCATGGGGAGCCCTTTCCACCTCACCATGCCACTTATGGCAAGGAGAGGGGAGCCTTTCTTAAGCCTTCACTATACCTTTTTTAACCCCATTCATGATACACTTTAACCAAAATTGGCCACCTCACCTTGGATGGGGACTTCACCACATATGTGAGGCTGACCCAAATGATCTCACATCAGCCCAAATCAAGCCTTGGTGAGTGAACCAAGCCAAAACCATGAATTGACCCAAATTGGACCAAAAATGCTCCTTACACCCATGCCATTTAAATCCTCGACTTTACACATGGCATAACCCAATTGATCGCACCAAGATCAAGCTCAATCATGTGAGTTTTCCTCAGCCCAAAAACCTCGATGAATGAACCAAGCCAACCCTCATGGCCACCCAAGCTCCACCATAACCTTCCTTATTTAAACCCCACCTCCATGACCAAGTAAAAGAGATGCAAAGATTACCTTGGGTAAACTCTGCCAAATTGTTCCCAAAACTTCTCCAAGCACTCCTAAGCTCAATCCAATCATTTCCAATTGAGGCCTCACCTCTTGGACAAAGGTATCAAATTTTTTCTCCTCCAACCGAGCATGTTTTAATTTTTTGTAATTATTCACATGTTTTAAGTATATCATCACCATATAGATGTGTGCTACTCGATTAGACGATCATTTTAAAAAAAAATCATTCAATTTCGTTGAGAATCGAGGGAGATATCAAGGTTTGAAGTTGGACGGTTTTGGGTGAATAGAACTAGGGAGAGAAGCGAGCGGCCGTCCGATCGGGCGTGTATCCAACGGACGGCGCCGATGGAGTTGGACGGTAGCCGCATCCATGAACGAACCGCGCCAGCTAATCAGGGAGCGACACGTGGCGATTGAGTGGGAAAATGAAATATTTTATTTATTTTTGACCCTAAACTTAAAAAATGCATAACTTTGTGTAGAAAAATCATAAAAATAAAATAAAAATACTCTCTTGCTCAGTGAACAGAGCAGAATAATGTGGAAAAGAAATCATTTAATTTCATTGAGTATTTGATTTTTAATAATTTATTTACTCTCTGTACATTTTCAATTCTCCATGCATGTATACAATTCACCATGGCATGAGACCATAGGGCTTTTGAGGCCTCCGAATTTGGGAACATTCCCCGAATTTTCCAAAGTCGGAGGCCATCCCTATGAAGAGTTATTGATTTTTCAACTCTAGGTTGCTAGTTTGAGTATTTTAATTCCAATAATTAGCATATTGTGAAATAAATTCTAGGAAAATTTGGTGATGTTTATTATGACCAGAGGACCCTAGGAAAAATAGGTTTTGAATTAACTCACTTGGAATAACCCTAATTGGCTTAAACACCCAAAATGGAGTTTTAATTAATTAGAGCTAATCATACATCAAATTGACTTGAAATCAATCCTCCACTGACCTTTAGGATCAGAGGAACCCACCATAAAAGTTTGAAGTCAATTGGACTTGGTTAGCCCTATCAAATGGATTGATTAAGCCATTTAGCCAAAATTAAACTTAAAAAATTCATAACTTTCAAAATGCTTTTCAAAAATTCACCAAATTGGTTTTGGAGCCTCTCTGATATCAGGGGAATTTAAGAAAATTAAAATTGCAATTTTCTAAAAAAATTGATTTTTTGCATTATTTTAATATTTTTAATAATTAAAAAATAATAAAAATCACAAAAATAATAAAATTCACCAAAATGTCACATTTTGAATTTTAATCACTTAGGAACAAACCCCATATTTTTCTTAGGTCTCTAGGATGAGATATTAAATTTTAAAGCCCTAGGGTAATTTTAAAATTAAAAAAAAAATGTATTTTCTAGCATTTCCACTAAAATAATTCTAATAAATCAAAGAAAAATCAAAAAATTGTAAAAATTAGTTCTCTGATTTCCTTGATATCATAGAGATTTTTGAAAAATATAAAATTCATTTTTCAATCTTTATTTTATTTTTAAATTAATTAATACTCCAAAACTCAAAATAATTATAATAAAAAGAATATAATTCAAAAAATCACCAAAATTGGTCCAAGTGGTCCTCTAGTCATTAGGAATGTTCCATAATTTTCTTAAGGATAGAAACTTTCCCTTGGTCATATTATTAAATTTTCCTTGGAAATCCCTATTTTCCACCAAAAATAATTACATAAATAAATTAAATACAGAAAAATCACATTTTCTCCTCTAATGCCTTTATTGACATATGAGTGAAGTCACATAAAAATTTCAAATTCATTTGAGCTCAATTTAGTGAGTTATGGAATTAGTAAGCTTGAAGGGCAAAATGGTAATTAAAATTTTAACCATTAATTAAAACTTTAGGATTAATAAAATGAAAAAGTAAAATATTTGATCTTAATCTGATTTGGTTGATTGAAATTTAAATAATTAAAGGGTAGAAACCTACTAAATAATTTAAAAATAATTAAGATAAACCTTAATCAAATAATTAATTAAATTTGGAAGAATAATAAAATTGGAATTATTAAAATAGGGATATTATTAGGAAGAGATTTGTTCTTTAATTTAAGAATCCCTAAATTAATCATCTCAATAATATTTAATTCCTAATTAAAATGATAATCCAAATTTAATATTTAAAATGCTAAAAGACTTAATCATTAAATTAAATTAAAGTTAAATTATTTAAATTAAATCCTTTTAAAATTTCAATTAAATTAATACTTTAACAATTAAAACTAAATCATCTTTAAAACATAAAAAATAAAATATTAAATTAAAATAAAAAATTAAATTAAATTTAAATTTAAATAAAATTAAATTAAATTAAATTAAATTAAATAAAATTAAATTAAATTAAAACATATTAAATTAAATCAAATTAAATCAAATTAAATTAAATTAAATTAAATTAAATTAAATTAAATTAAATTAAATTAAATCAAATTAAATTAAATTAAATTAAATTAAATTAAATCATATTAAATTAAATTAAATTAAATTAAATTAAATTAAATTAAAATAAAAAATAAAATCAAGTTAAAATTAAAATTAGATTAAAATTAAATAAATTAAATTAAAATTAAAACTAAACCAAATTAAATTAAATTAAAGTTAAATTAAATTGAATTAAAAATAACATCACCTAAGACATAAAGAAATTCAAAAATAAATATAAAGCAACTTCAACACTATTCCAAACTTAAACCCATTAACTCGAAATTAAATTAAATCATAAACCATTTGAACATCAATTTGCCCTCGAAAGCTTTTGTTGTCATAACTCCTAAACGAAGTATTAAGTGAAGTGTTACTTCACTTATAGGATATTCAAATGTCCTAGTTCACTTAGCAAGATAACAAAACTTGAACTCCTGGACGATTAATTCATTTGTATAATTAAATTCTCTTGGACTTAAAATAATCCTAGAAATATTGAAAAGATGTTTAAGACTCGTCTTAAGCACTTCCTCGATATGATAGGATATTTATAAGAACAATCGAACTTAATTGTTCTTCGATGAAGAAAATCGTCCTTAAACCAAAACACAAGAACCTAGACGTCATAGGAGAGGACTAGCTATAGGATTAGGACTTTGGTAGACAACCAAAATCTTTACCTTAGCTTTACCTAGGTACTTGTTGGAATACTTAAATGCTCTGATATGTGTTTTCAGGTGCGGCTTGGGATGACGGGAAGACCCTCCGAGTACGCTTTTATTTTATTGCAACTTACTTTATTGTAATTTACTTTATTGCAAATGCACTTTACCTTTCTTGCATGATAAACAATTGTTGCATGAAAACCAAAACCTCTAGGGTAGTCCCTAAAACTGAAACCAAAACTAAATTAAAAGTCATTACAAGATAAAATTCACCGCCACAACATTTCAAAATATGAAACAACTCAAAATTTAATCACAAACGTAACAACAAAACTACAACTACAACTAAATTAAAACGTCTTGTTGGATGATCGGGAATACCTCGGATGATGTAACATACGTGTTGCTAACGGGATTTCCCACAGTCTAACTGAAAGTGTGGAACTCATTCAGTTGAGTTTAGCAAATTTATTTGGACTAGGTGAATCCGATAAAAATGACGATGCCGGAAGGATGGAACCGTGGGATCTTAACCGGTGTTGTTATAATCAACTTTAAGATTTGTTTTAATTAAAACATAAAAAAAAACTTGGAAATTAAGACTTTCTCTAAACCAGAACACTTCTCTCATCTCCTGATTTATGATTTCTAAAACTAAACCCCTGCAACAACAAGGAGCTCGGAGCATGGTGGGCAGCACGGTCATCGTCATCGACAAAACCTGAGTCTACTTCAGCAAAACTTTCTTAGAATTAAATAACCAAGCCATAGGACTTCGAGGTAGCTTGCCTAGTGCAACATAAATCCTCAACTCTTCGTTAGGCATTTGCATGATCATACCATGTAAATTAAGCCCTAACCGGTCTTAGGACTCCGAGGTAGTCGTCCGATACGACATAAACCCTCACATCTTCGAGGCTATTTGTATGATTTTATCATACGAATATAAGTCCTAACTAACTAAAATTGGCAAAATCAAAATACTAAATAAACATTAGAGCTTTCCTAAATCCAAGCCAAACAATAGGATAGTCGGAAATTACCGGAGTTCGCTTTGAATCCGTGATTTCTCCTACCTTTCTTCCTTTGGATTCCCAAAATAAAATGTTCCAAATTTGATCCATTCCCTATCGAAATTCCAAAATTCAATCCTTTGAAAACTTAAACTTTGAAATTCTTGAGAGCAGAACTACCGATTATTATCGAGAGTTTTCTTAGGTGATTCCCGTCACTTAAGATGTAATTAACTATAGGGGCTTGCTCTTATAGGAATTTTAAGAACCTGGTAATATAAACCCCGTTTAATGTTTTCATATTAACTGTGGAACTTGTCGACTTATAAAATTGGTTCGCGAACTAAACGGATGTCACAAATCTTCTAGTTTATTTAACCGAGCCCCATCATCAAGCAAGTGTGTCTATTCTTCGGGATAGATATACGGTTTGTGGTGCGGTGCTCGTTTATATAAACTATTCGGGATGTGAGATTAGTTTCGATTTCATATCTTAAAATTTTCAAATTTAAAATTATTTTCAAAATAAAATACTACTTTTCAAATTATTTATTTAAATTAAATCTAAAATTCGCCGACAATTTCTGTAGGCGACCCTTTCTTCAAAATTAAACACATAACCTAAAAATATGCCGACATGTGTCACAGAAAATGAAAAGTTAAATCCTAGACAAATAATCCTACTTATCACAATTTAGATTGGATAGAAATGACTTTAGTTCTTTTAATTCCATAGCTATCCCTTCAATTCTTATTTCCTTTACATTTGCACCACCCTAAAAAGCATATCCCTATACCCCATAGGTTAATCTAATTAACCTAGTTGATTCTACCATAGAATTTCCCTAGACTTATGGCTCACAATAAGTTTTAACAATTTACTTGGCTATAATGAAAAGTAAATTAATATTTTAAGGTTAATCTCCAACTAAAATAATAGAAATTATGAAGTCATTCACATTCCAATCATCCTACTTAATGATCACAAGATAGAGTTAAGGTTTTACCCAAGAAGCATGCTAAAAATACCAAAGAATTGCATTGAAAAAAAGAGAAATCCATTAATACTTAGTTACAATAAGAATACACAAATAGATACACAGAATTACTTAGCTATTTCTCATTTCTAATGACTAATGATGACTCCAGCCAGCACTCCTCCTGATTCCCTAACTCCTACCTGGAAGAACACCACTCTCAATGCTTATAAGAAGAACTATGGCTCTCCAAAGCATGAAAAAACCCTAAGTAACTAGCCAACAACAATCCCCATTATCTTGCAACAAATGACTATTTATAAGCTCTAATACTTGGCATCCACGACTCCTACCCTCCTTCAGCACACAATCCCCATGTTTGGTCATCTGAACTGCAACAACTGTGCAAATTCGTTGCTGGCACGTAGGTGCTCAGGTGCTGGCGCCTAGGAGCCAAACTCTCTGTTTGTCGAGGAATGAACAAACGCCTAAGCGCCCAGGGGTCTAACAAAAAGGCGCCAGTGCTATGGTGCCTATGAGCCAAATAGCTGGTGCCTAAGATGCCCCTGGGTCTGGTGCCTAGGGGCCAGTGCCACTTTACACCTTCAAGCTCTAAGTCTTCACTTGGTTTCCTCACTTCAATTTCCTATTGTACTTGCAAAATAAAAACAAAAAAATACCTTTCATAGAGTGCAATCTCATCCATAAACATGAATAAATTCAATCAACAATAATAGTTAGCTTTTCCATGCATCAAAAATCTTCACAAAATTAATTAATTACAAAAGAGTTCATGTCAGCTAATTCATTATTACATCATTACGACAATTGCCATGTTATTATAGTAAATCAAATTTTATAGTTAATAATTTCTAAGAACATTTACATTTAGTTTTCCTTAATATCAAAAATTATTTTATCTAAAATAGATGGATATAAAATTGATTGTTCAAAAGACCAAACCGAGCATGAATCTTGTGACGATTGGATCAAGGTTACAACAAATTAAGCATAATATGCAATTGTGAGTTGCACAAAATTGTTTTATGTAAACCCAAGGACTGGGGCTGAGTTGGGCTATCATAAATTTTGAAAAATAATATTAATTTTTGTTAAACCCCCTTTTGTCTTTTTTTCTAGGCTAAGATCATATTATAAAAAGTTGGGTTAGCAATTGTAAGTAATATAAGCAACTTAAATTTCAAAAAGATGCAACACCAATATAAAATCTTTGCATTTCATCATTAAGCATATAATGTTATTACATTAAGAAGAGAGAAAAGCATATAAGAGCATAAGAGATAACATTATATGAAAACATAAGGATTTTTTTTATATGGCATGGTTGGATTCTATATCAACATCTATGTACACTATACTTAGGATTTACCCAAGAAGAGAATTTTATATAATAAATTTGCCATGGTTCTCCATTCATTTATTTAAACACCTTGGCCTTTTCTTTTCTTTTTTTTTTTTAGGTAAGGACACCTTATTTTTATTCTCTACCATAATAAATAAATTAGTTTCACTATACTCTGCATTATGTGAATTGAATATATCCACGATAGGGTTGGTGTAGCTCCAGTGACAAATAAATTTAAGGATCCTATGCATACATATCAAAGGATTAATCCCCTTTATGTCTGCTAAGGTCCTTCCAAACATGTTCTTAAAATTCCTCAGACATTCATCAAATTTTCTTCTTGTAAACTACTCAGTTATGTCAGTCAATTTTTTAGGAATTATGTCGGTTACTTTAATTTTATTTTGTACATATAATTTTAATTTTAAAATAGTATTTTATTTTTAAAACATGAGGATGAGTATATCTCATAATTTAATAGTTCAAATAATCGAGCTCAACGCTACAAACACTACACCGCCTCGAAAGACAAGTGTATTACTTGACAGCAGACTCAATTATATAAACTAAAGAATTTATGACACCCGTTTAGTCTATGAATTTTGTGACTGACAATTCACCTATCAAATATAAAGATCAGATAGGGTTTATATTACATAGGTTTGTATATCTCTATAAGGGCAAGCCCATATAAATAATTACATTTTAAATGACTGAAGTCATTTAAGAAAACTCTCAATAATGATCAGAGGTTTTGTCTTTAAGAATTCAAAGTTTATTTTTTACAATTGTTTGTAGGAAATTTCTAGTTGGAATGGACCAAATAGAAAAACTTATTTTCTAAATACAAAGGCGTGAAAAGGAAGGGGATGTCACAGATTCTTCGGAGGACCTCAAAGACTTCCCGAAAAATCCTACTATTTGTCATTACATTTTTGGAAATGATATAACTTAATTTTTACTCCTACCATTAATTTAAAGCTAGGACTTATGCTTTCACAATATACAATCATGAAAATAGTCTATAAAAATAGGAGGATTTATGTCGCAATAAACGAATAACTTTGGAATTCTAAAAGAGTTAGGACTTATACTACACAATATAATTATACAAAATCCTAAAAGATAGTGTAAAAATTTATGTCGTGCTATATGAACAAACTCAAAATTCTAAGTGTTTATGTTATTTAAGACTATGGAAAGTTCTGTTAAAGTTCATCCTTTGCATCATGTTGAGTCTTGATTGTCAGCTGAAGTTGTTCTTCATCAACTTGCATCTTCGTCTTGCTTCCCAGATGACTAGCTTAAAGCTTCTTACTTGTGGAGGTTTTGGATTTTAAAATGTGTGTTCAAAATAGTGAATATTGTTTATCATTGGGTTTCAGGGTCTTGCTATAGGGTTCCTCCTAAGCATGTGTCCTTTTGTCATCTATCCTAGGGGTCTTTTATAGGTATAGTAGATTATACATAAATAAAATATATTTAAAATAATATAGAAATGAAAGTATAGTAAAAGATAAAAGTAGTAGCACGTACCTACCACTTAATATAATATTAAAATTATGGGTAAAGCATGTAGATTTTACAAAAAGTTAAACAAATCCAAAAGATACGAACATATGTGCATAAAAGGTTAGGTGACCCATATATGAAAGATTAAACCTGGGTACTAGAGTTTGAGTTAGGGATGGGATAAGACTCATGACCAGTGGCACTATAGTTCTCAAGGGACATATATAGGCATCCGACAACAATCTGAGCATGTGAGATCTAACATCGGGTAAAAGTTTAACGACAAAAATACAAGGGAAAGGCAACCCTTAGCCTATAATGTCATTGACATGTGAAGTTACACTCAAAATTCTAAATTTTCCATGTATATAAATAATTTAAAATTTAGCATACAAAATAAGAGTTTTAGTAAAAGACATATATATATATATATATATATATATATATATATATATATATATATATATATATATATATATATATATATATATATATATATATATATATATATATATATTATATATTTTGTAAATAAGACACTTCATGTGCCAGTCACATTATTAGATTTGAGCCAACAATGACCCAAGGCATTAAAGGCATCTTTCTGCCAAATATTGAGGGTAGTATTGTTAATCTCGTATAATCACGTAGTCATCGTGTTTGGAAGATATAATGCAACCACATTATCTAAGTTCTAGCATTATAGGCCTTTTCACATCATCGTCCATTCCACTAGCACCTTGAACATATAAACCAGCTCGATGTTCTATATGTGGCCATATTTTGAATTTCCCCAGTTGCAAAAATGGCTTTAACATAATGTCCAACCCTCATACCCCTCATAATTGGGTATTATTGTAGGTTAAGTTATAGCTGGCTATTTCTTATTAACATACTTTAATTTGAAGGGGCCTAAATCATATCTTGGTCGGTCTTTATGAATTTCATCTCTTTCTTTTTATTTTAGTGATTTTTATATTTTTTCGGATGATTTTCCTCAAAAATTTATAGTAAAACAAAATGTCTTATAGAATATCCAAAATCTTATAATGGTATTCAGAATGTAATCCTAAAACACCTTTAAGATCTTATAGAACATCCCTGGTTCAATTGACCTTTCTACTTTCCTAAGCTAATCAAACCACCTACAATAGGAATATTCCATGCTTTAATCTGTACTCAGCATTTTATGTCTTAATTTACCCATGAGTAAAGACATCGGTCAAATCTTGATTATAGTAAGGGTAATATGGACAAAACCTTAACGTACATATGAAAAACATTGGGAAAATTACACTTTCCCTTCTATTGGATTCGAGCTTGTAGTTTCTCAAGATGTTCCATTATTATTTACACTGTCATCTTGAATCGTTCTTCATGATGTTAAGTTAATCTTAATTCACTAAAAAGCTATTAAAACTCAAGGGAAAATTTATAATTTGTAAAATTTTTATAAAGTATGTTTTTAAAAAAAAGTTTGAAACTTCTCTAACCACTTGTCGGGGCTCCAAATCAGTGAATCATTAGTCCTCTAATTCATACTCCTCACTCATTGATCATCCAAATTTTCATTTTTTTCATAGACTTAACAATTCAAATAATTTCTTCAACCTTTTTTAGAAAATGTCATGAGTAGGTTGCTACCCTAATCAAACTTTATATTACAATCACATTAGTGAGTTAATAATCACAAATTTTATCCAATTTCTCTTTGATTTAGCCTAAAAATTTATTTAATTAGGGTTAGAGTGTAAAATTTCATAATTATCATTATACCCTTAGGGTTAATGATCCCCTAACTCTCATATCTTTACTTTAGTCACCATGGAACTTCACTGATCCCTTACCCATGGATCAATTGAGATAAGAGAGGTGGAACTATATTTTCATATTTTTTATAATTATTTAAATAAATAGTTTTGAATTTTCAATGATAATTAATTTATTTCTCCAAAAAATCTTTTATATCCTTGGAAATCTTTTATGATGTTACTTAAGGTCAGAGGACAAATTAAGACCATTTTCATAATTTTTTTAATTATATTATAATTTTTATAAATTTTAATTGATTTTGATAAGAAGAAAAAAAATTTTATTTATAATATCCATTTTCATTTTTCTAATCTCTCTGAGCTCAATGAACTAACCAAATTTTCTTTCATATTTTTCCTACTTATATTTTATTTTTGTGATTGTTTTAATAAAATAGAGGTAATTATCATGGAAATTTAGGGCTTTTAAGGCTACAAATGTTCTCTGACTTTGGAACAATCTGAGAACCCCGCTAGGAACATGGTGAACAAGCTTTTGAAAATTTCATTCCATTATGATAAATATTTTTTTTTTATGATTTAATTAAGTTTTAAGATATTTTATTAATTAAGAATTTCTTATAGAACAATTTTTTTAATTTTTGGTCTATTAGATTTTCCTATGTTCACTAAGAACAGAGGTTTTTTTTTTCTTTTATTTTTCTTATTATTCTACACCATGGTATGTTTTTTTAAAGATATATTTTTTTTAATTTATGTTAATTCAAGAAATCCTAATTTATCCACTTAACTACGACGGCAGAAACTCATCCTCTGTGTCTATAAAGCTCTGTGTGGTGCCATCCCATTTGTTGTGATTTCCATGTAGGTCATTACGTTGCTAGCGGACCAGGGTCTTTAGCTGCACTGATCTGTCATTCAAACTGATCCACACTATCTGTTTAAATACATGGGAATGGACAACATCTGTTTATCTTTCCCAATGGGTTATAAACTGAGAGCCTTCCATGATCAGGAGTTAAGATCTCGCTCGATTCTCAACAAATTTTGATGGGGTTTGTTTCTATATCTCCATCTAAGTGAGACAACCCTATCTATATGGCTAAATGAACATGAATTGTTCTTCTTCTTCATAAAGAACAAAACTGAGAGGATTTTAGGAATTTTTTAGCTATAACATTTCCTAATAGATGAGGCCTTGATTGAGTTGGTTGAGAAGATTCACCTTGACATCATAGACCTCCTTTAAATCTTGATTTCCATAAGGTTGAGCCTAGGTATGACCTAAATCAATGGGTGACTCGGGTGCGGCCTAGTACTATGGTAGAGGCTGCGTGAGAGGGGGATTTTGATTGAAGAAGTTGAAGTACGGGGATGCTTTTGGAACAATCAATTTGGAGGATTAGTGGAGTTGAGTTTATGTCAAAAGGAGTCCTAGTTTTCAATTGGAAAATTAGAGTTTTGAGGTGGGGGACAGAGACTAAAAACTGTCTGGATGCGGTTCGTAAGAGTGTAGCAGTGTTTTGGAGGAAATTTGACAAGGCTTCGATAATGTTTGTGCACTTCGCCTTTCTTGGCCTTGTGGGTGTGATGTAGTTATAGGCTCGGCCATGGGGGTCAGTTGACCAAGGTAAGGGGGAAATGATGATGGTGGTGCTAAGGTGGAGGCAAGACTCCAATGGGGTTGTGTTACATTGGGTGGGCTAAATTTTAGTTTTTGCTAATGGGTAGCTCTCGGGTTTGGGCTTGCCACTGGCCATGGTGGGGTGGTGGAGCTGGGCGGTCATCATCTGACTTTGGTAAGTCAATTGTGGAGACTAGTGAAATCAATTGTATTGTGACAAGTGTCCAAGGGTTGAATTGTAGTGGAATGGAAGAGAGGTGCTTTAGGGTTTGACTTAGGTTTGACTCATTCAAATGGACTTAGCTCACTACATATGGTGGCTAAGTCTAAAATTCCTCATGTGGATGTGGATGGTCAGGTCCCAATCTTGAGGATTAGGATTTGATTTCAGTTTACGTAAATCATTGGAGTAGTTAAGTACCTTTATAGGAATCTTAAAATAGGCTCCTTCTTTAGCCATAAAGGGTATGATGGCTTATATAAGGCTTGTGCATGACCTACATGGCTTGCATGGAAGAGGTGTGAGTGAATTTTAAGCTTTTGAAATTATTTTCCATGGGTTACATTTTAGACATTTTGATCATGTCATTTTTCAGCATAGGCTTTATCAAATTTAAATTTGATGAGGGGAGGGGCAGATTTTGTCATGTGGGTTTTTATATTAGTTGAATTTGGGATTTGGGCTTGGTTTTGGTGGGCTTTTAGAATGTTTTATGGTAGATTGGTATTGGGCTTTTAGAATTGGAATTGAGCTTGGTGGTGTTTAAATTGATCATGATGGTTTTTTTAATTTGGAATTTTGTTTGGATGGGTTTAAGTGGATTTAGATTTGGGTGGACTTGAATTTTGTGGATTTGGATTCAGGCCGACTTGGATTTGGTGGATTTGTTTTAAAATTAATTTTGAGCTTTCAATTGTAGATCATGAAAATATTGAAGGTTTGATTTTAATTTTGATGGGGAGTGGTTCATGAGTGGGGTGTGAAGTGAGTATGAAGTGTAGGGTAAGTGTGTGTGGAGTAAATGTGTATGTGTGGGCCTCTAAGTCAAAAGGGTTTCTGTGTGGCATTATGACCCTTATATGAACTCATTTTTTTACTTTCAACATGTTGGTGCCAATTAACTTTATCAAGTATTAAGGATTTAAGACCACCCATGTGAGACTTCACAAAAAAGCCAAGAAGTGGCTAAAATTTCTAAGTGAGGTGTATCCCATCACCAGTTTTCTAGGATAGTCAATAAGAAAGTCCATTAGCTAGATACTAAGTTCTAGGAGAAGAATTTAGACCTCACCAAAATGAGGTCAACAAATAGACCCCCAATATATGTTGACTGAAGCGATTAACATAACCCAAATAAAATAGACATACTTAGAACAGTCCAAAGATTGGACTAGGTTTGACATTGAATTTGATTTGAGCTTTCCACTCAGGGATTCCCTTCTCAAAGAAAGAATTTAAGTTATAGATTTTTGATATATTTCCCTGGAGATTAGCAGTATATTTTCAATTAGTCATTGTGAATTCAAGCTATCAAGCTTAGCATTGATTTTTTTAACAGGACATTTGTCAAATACTGTTAATTGACTCTCATGAGAATTAAAGGTATGCAATGGAAATGATTGAATGTAATTTCATTTTTTTTATTTTTCTTTTGTTCATTCAACATTTTTTTTACTTTTTAAATTTTTTAGAAATTTTGGTCATCAATTTTTTGTTTTGAGATTTTGAGGGTGGAATTTTCAAAAATTTCTTGGTGAGAATTTGATAGTTCAGTGAATTGATTTGATATGAACAACTAGGTATGGCACGAAATCATTAAAACTCGCATCTAAATTGAGAGCTAATAAAATAAAATTTTTGCCACATTACGAAGGAAAGCACTGGGACTCACATCCAACCTAAGAGGTGACTGGAAGAATTAATCTCGAGAAGGAAAGTACAAGGACTCGCATCCAACTCAATTGACGATCGAGGAAATTTTGCTACATTGAGGAGGAAAGTACATGAACTTGCATCGTACCCAAGTGGTAGCAAAGGAATCAGATGCATAGAAGTGTCCTAAGGTTGAATAGAAGTGGAATGAGGAAGAGGTGGTTTTGGGCTTGACATTGGTTTAAGTCATGAAAATGGGCTTGCCTAACTTCCCATGGTGGCTATGTCTGATATTAATCATGTGGATTTGGATGACCAGGTCCCAATCTTGGAAATTAGGGTTTAGAAGAATCATGGGAGTGGTTAAGTACCTTTGGGGGAATCTTAAATTGGCTCCTCCTTTAGCCATAAATTGCATGGTGGCTTGCATGAGGCTCGTGCATGGCTTCTTGGCTTCTTATGGCTTGGGAGAAGCCACATGTCTTGCCTCAGGTTTGTGCATGGCCTACTTGGCTTGTAGGGAAGAGGTGTGAGTGAATTTTAAGATATTAAAATTATTTTTCATGGCTTCCAATATTGTTCATTTTAATCATGTCATATTACACCTTAGGCTTGATCAAATTTCAATATTAGGAGAGGAGGATCTGATTTTGCCAAGTGGGCATTTATTATAATTGAATTTGGGATTTAGAATTATTTTTGGTATGCTTCTAAAATTTGTTATAGTAGATTAGTCTTGGGCTTTTAGAATTGGACATGGGCTTGGTGGCGTTTAAATTGATCATGATGATTTTTTTTTAGATTTGAACTTGGGTTTGGATGGGTTTGGGTGGATTTGGATTTTGGTGGAATTGGATTCAGTGGACTTTGATTTGGTGGATTTGGATTTGGGTAGACTTGGATTTGGTGTATTGTTTTTAAAATTGATATTGGGCTTTCAATTGTTGTTAATGGGAATTTTGAAGGTTTGAGTTTAACTTTGGTGGGGAGTGGTTCACGACTAGGGTGTGAGGTGAGTATGAAGTGTAGTTATAAGTGTGTGTGGAGTCTATGTGTGGGCCTCTTTGTCATAAGGGTCTCCCTATGGCACTACGAACCTTATTGGAGCTTGTTTTTTTAGTTTCAACTTGTTGGTCCCAATCAAATCAATCAAGTATTGAGGATTTGAGAACACCCATGTAAGACATCACAAAAGAGCCAAGAAGTGGCTAGACTTTCTAAGTGAGATGTATCCCATCACTTGTCTTCTAGGATAGTAAAAAAAAAAAATTTATGGCTAGATCCTAAGTTCTAGGAGAAGAATTTAGACCTCATCAAAATAAGGTTAACATGCTATGAGGATATAATCACAGTCAATGTAGATGACTTTGCCTATTAAGCATAATTTAGATATTTGGGAAGCACCTTCATCTCAAGTTCAGGGGCTTCCTCAAAGGAAGGAATAAGAGATTTAAAATTTTCAGTAGTGTTTAGTAACGCAAGCCTCTCCCTGCAAATCCTTAAAACAAATTTGTCTTCAAAATCAGTCATTTCATCCTTGATCAAAATCAGCTTTTGTGATTATACTTTACAACACTCCAGAACTAATGGCTCAACTAATGATCTATGAGATCCATCCTAAAACATGAATCCTCAGTGCAATCAGAAAAAAATTTCATAAATTTTAACACATTAAATAATACCTCATGATCATTCACCCTCATAGTCAACTCGCCCTTATGCGCATCAATCATCGCTCTGCCACTGGCTATAAGTGGTTTGTCAAGTATGATGGGGATCTCTTTTTCTTCCTCCATGTCTCATACAATGAAATCAATAGGGAAAATAAATTTATCCACCTTCACTAGAACATCTCTTATAACTCCCCTTGGATTAGTGATCGAATAAACAACAAGCTGAAGGGTTACAGTGGTAGGAGACCCCACTTCTAATCCTAACTTCCTGAAAATATATAATGGAATGACGTTAATACTAGCTCTTAAATCATAGAAAGCCTTCCCAAAGAACTTCTTGCTAATAGCACATGGGATAGTAAGGCTCTCAGGATCCTTAAGTTTCTGAGGGAGCTTGTTTTGAATGATCACACTGCACTCCTCACTAAGTGCTACAATCTCATATTCTCCGAACTTCCTTTTATTGTTAAGAATATCCTTCATAAACTTAACATAGCTAGGAATCTACTCCAGGGTCTCAGCAAAAAGGATATTGATCACCAGCTTCTTAAACACTGCTAGAAATGAAGGAAATTGTTGATCCAATAGTTGTTTCTGGAGTCTCTGAGCAAATGGTGGTGACTGTCACTCTAAGTTCTTCTTTGTGGGTGCAATTGGATTTCCTAAATCCTTAGAGAGGTTTTTCATAGAACTTTTAGATTCTCTTTTCCACCTCAGGTTCATTCTTGACCACTTCCTCCAAATCTCTTCCACTCCTCAACTTGACCGCCTTTACTTGCTCTCTATTTTTCTTCTTATGGTTAATATCAGTGTTTCTAGGATGAGTTCCTTAGGGTTGATTGCTAAGTGAGTTCACAAATATGCCTCAATTAGTTCTCTATATTCCTATTAGTTGTACCTTGAATATGCAATTTATTTCTTGTATGTAATACAACTTCCTTCCAAGACAACTATCTCTCCTTAAATTGTTGGTTCACATTAAACCAGAAGGATACAAAGGTCTCAAGTTAGTAATACCCTGTTTCTTCCAATTTCAAAAAGGATGCTTGATTATTTCCCCATTGTTAATTTTCCACACTCTGGTTATTCTAGTTAAAGTTAGGAAGGTTCTTCAACTTGGTTATAAAAATTGGAATATGGGTTGCTCATCCTATTGTTGATTACATTCATGGTCTCAAGTTGCAAAGAGTTAGCATAACTAGTTGTTTAAATGAATATTCCTCAACTACTTGTGGTCCTTGAGGTATGTTCATCCTAAACTAGATTTGCTTCCTATATAAAGAAGCTAATTGAGAAGTTAGAATCGCAAACACATTTGTGTCAAGTACAGTTGCTACTTTTTTGGCATTCACCTTCTTAGAAGGCCACCTAAATTTATTAGTTTCCATCTATTCAATTAAAGAATTGACCTTATCGAATGATTTTGACATAAATCAATCATAGACCTAAGATCCTTCTAAACCATTGTAAAAAGTTTGAGTTATCAACCATTCGGGTAGTGATGGGGACAATATCTAAGAAGTTTCTTAACTCATTTCCATGTCGGCAAAATAAACTGATATCATTCCTAAGTTTCGTCTTTTTTAAAGGTGAAAAAATTTATTCTAGGAATTTATGGGCTAAGTCACTCCACGTTATAATCGATCTAGGTACTAATGAATTTGACCACATTTTTGGCTTTATCCCTTAAGGATAAAGGGAGCGTCTCAACCTAACAGGATTGTTGGAAACATCGTTATATTGAAATGTGGCGCAAATCCTAACAAGTTGTTTTGTGAATTATTTGCCATCTCTCCTACGAGTTCTTGAAGTTTCTTTTGTTTGCTAATATTCCTAATAGTTTTCTTTAGCCTTGAGCTGGTTCAAGTCTAGTAGGTTATGAAGTGCACATAAACAAACTAAAATCCCCTAATCGTAAAACTTCAAATCAAAACAAGTTAAGTCATACAAACATTGAAACAAACTTTAAATATCTTTTGTTTTTTTTTTTATTTTTACAAAAAATAAATAATGAAAATATTTAATAAATACTTAATACTATAAGTTTTCAAGTCTAAGACATAGTGGTTCAACTAAAATTTTTCTATGTCAAATCTCTGTCCATTCCCAAAAATGGCGCCAAAAACATGATACTGCTTCTAGGTGCTGCCATACACAGGAGGCTCACACAAGTGCCTGTATCGTATCGGTAATATCGGATTTTAAAGTCTGGAATGTCGATCCAGCAGAAAATGAGATAATTTAAAATAGAAAAAGTTCCAACCTACTGGTTTTAGTCCTGCCATAAAAATTGGATATTCTTAAAAGTCTCATAGAGCTTCCCTAATGTGTCACAGAAAATGAAAAGTTAAATCCTACAAAAGTAATCCTACTTATCACAAATTAGATTTGAAAGATATCAAATACTTAAGAGGCCCTATCTTGTAACGCGTTAAGTGAATTACATGGAATGTAAAGTTGTAAGTACTAAAAGACTAGTGACAAATAGAAGCAATAGTCTTCTTTACCCTCTCCTAAGTGCATAATGAAGCTTGGATAGAAATGAATTTAAATTTTTTAATCCCATAGCTATCCCTTCAAATCTTATTTCCCTTACATTTGCACCTCCTTACAAAGCATATCCCTATACCCCATAGTTTAATCTGATTAACCTAGTTGATTCTACCATAGACTTTCCCAAAGCTTATGGTTAAAAACATGTTTTAACAATTCACTTGGATATAATGAAAAGTAAGTTAAGATATTAAGGTTAATCATCAACAATTAAAATAAAAGAAATTACCAAGAAATTTATATTCCAATAATCCTACTTAATCATTACAATAAAGAGTCAAAGGTTTACACAAGAAGCATGCTGAAATCACCAAACAACTGCATTGCATAAAAGTGAAATTCACTATTACTTAGTTAAAACAAATATACACAAACAAGGAAACATAAATACTTAGCTACTTACTCTTTACGATGACTAAAGATGACTTCAGTCAGCATTCCTCCCAATTCCCTAACTCCTGCCAAGAAGAACACCACTCCTTAACACTTAGAAGAAGAACTAAGAAACATCAATCCCCCATTCTCTTGTAAAGCATGAATTTTTATAGGCTCTAATACTTAGCATCTGTGACTCCTGCCCTCCTTCAATACACGATCCCCCATGTCTGGTAATCTGAACTGCAACAACTGCCCAAATCAGTAGTTGGTAACCAAGCGCCCAGAGACTGGTACATAGGAGCCAGGCTATCAATTTTTTGAGGTATGAACGAATGCCTAAGCCCCCACGAGTCTGGCACCGCGGCGCCTATGCGCCCAATAGTTGGCACCTAAGCACCAACCGGGGTGGGAAGGATGGGACTCGCAATAGAAGCCTCAGTGTCTTGCACTTAGAGGCTAGTGCCACATTATATATATATATATATATATATATATATATATATATATATATATATATATATATATATATATATGTTATTTTGACTCCCAATTAATGAACTAAAGTAAAAGGGCACTTTCGTAATGTGGTACAGCTCACCTACCACATCTCACCTACCTCCCACCTACCACTCTTGGTTTGTATAAATAGAGAGGGTGTGAGGCTTAGGATAGCAAAGGAAGAGGTCTTAAGCTACCACAAAGGAGGAGAGAATAGCTAGAGAGCTAGAGAGGAGGAGAGCATCTAGAGGCCTTGTATCAAGGTGTCGCTTGTGAGGGAAGCTAGAGAAGGAGGATTATGGCTCGTCTTTATGTATAAGCTATGTATTCTCCATTTCTTTTGCCTTAGTGAATTATTTGATTGACTCCCTTCCATGGACGTAGATCCAGTTGGATCAAACCACGTAAAAAATATGTGTTTTCTTGTGTTCTTTGCGTTTTATTTCTATACCTGGAAGTATATATATCTCAAAACAATTGGCGCCGTCTGTGGGAAGATCCATACTTCTTGGCTAGAGGTGTTCGCGGCCAACGACAAAGAAAAGGAGGTCGGCATTCACTAACATAGGAGCAGGCGGATCGCGTTGCAGGCAGCCGAATCGCGATGGATTCGGTGAGCAGCGGAAGCTTTGATCGACTGGATTCGCACTGCAAGTTGTGCGGTTCGATGAGACAGAGGCAAAACGGTCCGTGAAGGGGCAGATCTCATGTAGGAGAAGGATTTCTGCGACAGATAGCGCACGCCGCGACAGAAGCACGCGGAGCGCGCCGCGACAGGAATTTTATATTCAGCCAGCCACAACTTTTCTTGACTAAATTAGAAAGCTGGTGCAGAGGAAAAGCTATTAATCATGCAACGGCAGAGTAATTAATTTGAAAGGGGATCAATGAGTATTCTATTCCTACTAAAGGTGGTCAGCTCTCGAAATTCAGCAGGTGCTCAACGAAGCGGATTTCAGACATTAGTGGGATCAAGCCACAATAATGGGATCCGCTAAATTTGACATCGAGAAATTCATGGGAAAGAATGATTTCAGCCTGTGGAGAGTCAAGATGAGGGCCTTGCTGGTTCAACAGAGTGTTTCAGAAGCCTTACAAGGGTCAGCGGCACTGCCAGCAGACATGGCAGAGAAAGAGAAGATTGGCATACTAGACAAAGCTCATTGTTTGATAATCTTGAGCTTGAGCGACAAGGTTCCGCGGGAGGTGCCGAGGGAGACAACGACTCAAGTATTTTGGGCCAAACTCGAGGTACTCTACCTGACAAAGTCCTTGGCTTATAGGCTCTTTCTAAAGCAGTGCCTATACTCTTTCAAAATGCATGAAGACAAATCAGTCTCGGAGCAGATCGACGAGTTCAACAAGATCATAGATGATCTTGAGAACATCGACATCAAGATGGATGACAAGGACAAGGCACTGCTATTGCTAAACTCTATTCCTAAGAGCTACGAGCAGTTTAAGGATGTGATGCTTTATGGAAGGGTGTAGACGATTACTCTGGAAGAGGTTCAATCATTGATCAAGGCCAAAGAGCTTCAGAAGAAGTATGACAAGAAGGAGGAAACCAGCGGAGACAGTCTGATGATTAGAGGAAGATCGAGCAAGAAAAGTTCTAAAAGTAATCAGAGCAGATCAAGGTTCAAAAGAAATGGTAGAAGCCAGTCTTCTAAAAGATCTTACAAGTGCTACCATTGCCACAAGGAAGGTCATTTTAAGAAGAACTGTCCGAATAGAAAGAAAGGCTTTCAAAAGAAGCCTAAAGATTCTGGAGAAGCAAGCATAGTCTCAGACGACTACGATTCAGCCGAAGCTCTGGTGATCATAGAATCTAAATCTAGCAAGGAGTGGATACCTGACTCAGGGTGCTCCTTCCACATGTGTCCTCACAAAGACTGGTTCGAGACACTACAACTGGCAAATGGTGGATTTGTTCTACTTGGAGACAATAAAGCCTGTAGGGTAATCGGCAGTAGGATGATCAGAAGAAAGATGTTCGATGAGTTGAACAGATTCTGCAGCATGTCAGGTACGTCCCAGAACTTAAAAGAAATCTGATTTCCTTAGAGACGTTGGAGTCGAATGGATACTCATTCAAGGCAGAGAATAGCTGTATCAAAGTAGTTAAGGGCATTCTCATAGTCTTGAAAGGAGTCAGAAAGAATGGGCTATACTCCCTAGTTGGAAGAACAGTGATCGAGAACTACTCAAATGTAGTTCAATCAGAGTCTGACAAGTCCAGACTATGACACATGAGGTTATGTAAGTGAAAGGGGCTTACAGGAATTGTCTAAGCAGAACTTGTTATGTGGAGATCGGGTCAGCAAACTGGAATTCAATGAACAATGTGTACTGGTGAAGTTCTCTACTGGAATACATACATCAAAAAAACTATTGATTATGTACACAGTGATCTATGGGTCCTAGCTAAAACTCAGACTCATGGAGGAGGAAGATACTTCATGTCTATCATCGATGACTACACCAGGAAGGTATGGGTCTTTATCTTGAAAACAAAAGATGAAACTTTTTAATGATTTAAAGACTGGTTAACTCTCACAAAAAATAAGATGGGAGCAAAGCTGAAGCACTTGAGAACCGACAATGGCTTTGAGTACTGTTTAGAGCAATTTGAGGAGCTGTGCAGGAAGAATGGCATCACAAGGCACAAGAAATTCTGGAACACTCCTCAACAGAATGACCTGGCTGAGAGGATTAATAAGACTCTTCTAGAGAGAGTGAGGTGCATGCTGCTAAATGCAAGTCTACCCAAAAGTTTTTGGGGTGAAGCTGTGTCAACCGCCTGCTACCTTATCAACAGATGCCCATCGACAGCTATTGATATGAAGACTCCTTTGGAGATGTGGTACAGAAAGCCAAGTAACTATGATAATCTTAAATTTTTTTGATGTATTGCATATGCTCATGTTAGACGGGATAAGTTGGAAGCAAGGGCCTTGAAGTGCATCTTCATCGGATATCACCTGGAACCAAAGGTTACAAACTTTGGTGTCTAGATCAATAGAAATGCATCATCAGTAGAGATGTGACATTCGATGAGTCCAAAATGGGGAATCTGCAAAGCTATGTTACCAGCAACAGTGTCACTAAGAAGGATTCGTCAATTGATGTGGAGTTGCAATAACAACAAACTTTGAATGATCAAATGACAATTATAAACAATCGAGATGAAGTGGCAGAAGACCAGCAAGTGACTGAACCAGAAATAAGATCTGATGACTACAGTCTGGTAAGGGACAGACAAAGAAGAATTATCAGACCGCTAGAGAGATACGACCATGCAGATATGATCTCTTATGCTTTGAGTGTTGCTGAAGTGATAGAAGAAGCAGAACCGAACAACTACAAGGAAGTCCTGAAGAGTAAGGAAAGACACAAGTGGGAAGAGGCAATGGATGAGGAAATGGCTTCTCTGATGAAGAACAAAAAATGGGAACTTGTGGATTGATCAACGAACAAACGCGTAGTTGGTTGCAAGTTGACCTTCAAAAGGAAGGAAGGCACGTCAGGTATTGAGAGAATCATGTAAAAAGCCAGACTCGTTGCAAAGGAATTCACACAGGTTGAACGAATTGACTTCAATGAAATCTTCTCACCTGTGGTGAAGGACTGCTCCATTAGAATAGTCTTAGCACTAGCGGTTCAATTCAATTTAGAATTAGAGCAGCTGATGTTAAGACTGTATTCCTGGATGGCGAGCTCGAAGAAGCCATCTACATGGATCAGTGACCGTGACTTTATATATTAGCAAGAATTTATAAAGTTGAAATTATATATTTAGAATGATTTAGTAAAGTCACAAATTCAACGCAAGTATACGTATCGTATCAAGTAATACAGGGCTCTAATGGAGTCCTAGTTATCGATCCCACATGGAGGTGAACGTTCTTTAAATCAGATAATATAGCACTAAAATCCAATACCCAATGTAACAATGACTTAAGTGTACTACCACTAGTTAATGCAAAGTATAATAAAGCTACTACAATTACTTCTAATTACTGAACCATATTAACTAACAAACACACTAACTTATGTGATTTATAAGATACTTCTATATGAAAAGTGTCTTTCTTCCTGCATAAAGATTAATATGTGTGGATGATGAATAATGGTAATTATTTGTGTTGTGTCAAATAGGAGCATATTTGCTTCTTTACCTTTGAAAGAGTACCTCCTCTTCCAAGCATGTAAAGAACATTGCCATATCTTAAGTTTAGTTACTAAATCTAAGGCTAGGTTGGGAGGATACTGGCTCTCACTTCGGAGCTCCCACTCACCCTTCACCCGAAGGCTAACCATAGGCTTTAGTTACCAATCTTAAGAACAAATTAGGGATCCAATTATGTCACCATGAAACCTCCAATTTGAAGTCCATCAAAACTCATTTCCCTATTTATTTGCACTTAATCCCCATGAACTACGCAATTCATTCACGGACATTAAATGGTTTCTTCATTCTTGTTGTAGAACATTCAATTCTTTTGGAATTAATGTTCCTCAACATGTTTTAACAATTCAATTGTCGGATTGAAAAGTAAGTTAAGTTCCAAATTAAAGAAACATCATAACTTTTATAACACTTAAAGGGCACATCATTTCCGCATCACCACATCATAATTACTTCATGTAAGAAGAAAGGCAAGGGAGACTACTCACTAATCATGGAGAAGATATAAAAACACATGGATTTTATATATAAAAGAAGAGTCATAGAAACTACAATAGTAAATACAACTTATCTCTTTCTCTTCCCCCAAGCAAATTCCTTCAAAGTCCCCTTGATTCCTTTTCTCTTCCTTGCAACACTTGATTCTCTCCTTGGAACAAAGATAAAGAAGCAATCTCTCACTTTACTCACTCTTCTCCCCTCCTTAGAGAAGAATCTCTCTTAAAATCAAAAACCCTAACTCTCTCTCACACTTTCCTCACACTCTCGACAGCAATTCTCTGCTCTTCCTCCTCTCTAATTTCGTCTTGGACACTTAATTTAATGTTAGGAACGAATTCCCCAAGAGTTTCTTCAAGCACCTCTTCACAAATCCGCCAAAACTTTTGAATTCGAAGTGAACCGACATAGGGCGCCGGCGGTGCCAGGGCTATTTTCTCCAAATTGCTCCATTTTGCTCCAAATTCGTTCCTTTTTGCATCTTTTTGCTCCAATCACCCATAATCATCACACCTGCAACAAATCATGAAAAATATCTACCTTTAAAGTGCAATATCACCCAAAATAGGTAAAAACATATAGTTAAAAGATTATATATTTTTGGTGCATCAATCAGCCAGAAGGGTACAACACACCTGAGACAAATGACAAAGTTTGCTTACTGAAGAAGGCTTTGTATGAACTGAAACAAAGCCCAAGACAATGGTACAAACGATTTGATGAGTTCATGCTAAAGATCGATTTTCGTCGAAGCGACTACGATAGATTGTGTGTACATGAAGTGGCAAGACGGTGAAATCAGTATGTACTTGCTCATTTTTGTGGATGATATGTTAGTAGCTAGTAGAAATATGGAGGAAGTCCAGAAGATAAAATGTATGCTCAGTTCTGAATTTGACATGAATGACCTAGGGCCTGCTACAAAGATCCTAGGGATGGAGATTACTAGAGACAGGAAAAAGGGCATCTTATTCGTCTCAAAAGTCATATATTCAGAAGGTCCTAGCAAGGTTCAACATGCATGAGGCCAAGCAGGTTGCAACACCGATTGGTCAACACTTCAGATTGTCAAACTCTCAAGCACCAGAGACTGAAGAAGAGAAAAGATACATGGAGGGTGTCCCCTACGCCAGTGGGGTTAGTAGCATCATGTATGGTATGGTTTGCAGCAGACCAGATTTGGCCTACGCCGTTAGTATTGTAGGCAGGTTCATGGCAAACCCAGGACAGGCTCACTGGGAAGCACTAAAATGAATCCTGATATACCTAAGAGGCACTACAGATTTGAGGTTACTCTTTAAAAGGCAGGAAGACAAAGAAGAAAAGGTAGTTGGTTACGTAGATCCCGATTATGTAGGAAGCATTGACACCAGGAAGTCACTGACCAGATTCATCTTTACTGTCTTCGGTGCTGCAGTCAGTTGGAATTCTAACCTCCAATCCATTGTGGCCCTCTCAACAACAGAGGCCGAGTACATCGCTGTAACTGAAGCAATCAAGGAAGTTATGTGGCTAAAGGGCATGGCTGATGAGCTTGGGACACAACAGAAGGTGATAACTATGTTTTGCGACAACCAAAGCACCATTCACTTAACCAGAAATTAGGTCTTTCACGAAAAGTCCAAGCATATAGATATAAAACTTCATTTTGTGAGGGATGTCGTCACTAAGGGTTCAATAGTAGTGGAGAAGATACCTACTGAAGATAATCCTGCTGATATGCTCACTAAGGTGCTACCGTCAACTAAGTTCGGACATCTGTCCGGACTTAGTAAACTTTACCAAGGGCCGAGAGCCCCTTAGGGGCCGTGCAGAGGAATCTTTACTTCGAAGCTTCTCAATTGAGGGTCAAGGCAGAGAATTGTTATTTTGACCCCCAATTAATGAACTAAGGTAAAAGGGTACTTTCGTAATGTGGTACCGCTCACCTGCCACATCTCACCTACCACTCACCTACCGCTCACCTACCTCCCACCTACCACACTCAAGGTTTGTATAAATTGAGAGGGTGTGAGGCTTAGGAGAGCAAGGGAAAATGTCTTAAGCTACCACAAAGAAGTAGATAATAGCTAGAGAGCTAGAGAGGAGGAGAGCATCTTGAGGTCTTGTATCAAGGTGTCGCTTGAGAGGGAGGCTATAGAAGGAAGATGGGGGCTCATCTCTATGTATAAGCTATGTATTCTCCATTTCTTTTGCCTTAGTGAATTATTTGATTGATTCCTCCCGTGGATGTAGATCCAGCTTGGATCGAACCACGTAAACGATCCGTGTTTGCTTGTGTTCTTTGCGTTTCATTTCTATACCAGTGAAGTACATATCTCACAACATATATATATATATATATATATATATATATATATATATATATATATATATATATATGTTATGACATTATTTTGCTACTTTAATTGCTAAAAAGGTGAATTCACACTTCATGCATTTTTAAAAGCATTTTGTTCTCCACAGATTGTTGACAATGGATAAACATTTATTATTTGATTTTAGTTAAAGCCACACAGTTCTACAGTTCTTCAATTGTTAGCTGTATATCATTCATATTTCTTATGGATGACATCTAAAATATTGCTTTATCTTGCTTAGATTTACCTTGATGCCTTTTGAGGTGAGTAAAAATCTAAACAAAATTTCAGATTCACTTTGAAGGTACACTTGAGGGATAGAGGCAAAAATTAGATTTCTGTAATGTAACAGATTATTTCTCAAAATATGGATTAAACCACTTTAAAGCCTTGCTCTTCATCAGCAATTAGTTGACATAAATTCTCACATTTATCTTCTTTTGTCACTTACCACTCAATTCATTTACTAAAAAATGGCTACCATAATTTTCAAATATATAGTTTCTCTTCATGGAAGGAAACCCCATCATGGCCTGTCAATTCTATAAAAGTAGCATATTTACATGCATACCACTCAATTGATATATATTAATAAACATATAAATATACTGTTAAAAAGAAATTATTTACATGCTAACATGCATATCGCCCAATTTTTCATCTTTACATATCTAACACCTAAACTTTGATATTTTAAATGTTGTGCGGGCACCTGGGTTCGGCCACCCAACGCCGACGAATCAAAAGGGCAGAGTTGAATAGGAAAAAGACAAGAGTATCTCTCATGACCTCCATTATAAGAAGGGCATAAATATAAGCTCCTCCACCTCTTTTCTCTCTATAAATAAAGAATCCCTTAGTATGTAAGAGGGGTCCCTTTAGACTCTCTCTCCCCTTTAGAATCCGGCTCCATTCCTCAGCACAAAATTAATTGTAATATTCAACTACATCTAACCAAATAATTCATCTTGTAAACTCTATTTTCTATTTATGCTTCGTGCATTTCGAGCATCCAATGATACTCCATAAGTTTTCTCAAAGAACGTTGAATTTCTACTTGCTCAATTGTAGGTTCTAAATTATCGTAAAACTTTCAAAATGGTGCCCAAAGAAAATTCAAATCTATATACACAATTTTGACTTAAAATTTTCAAATGAAGGATTCCAATGCTTCCTTACATTATTATTATTTCAACAGTTCGAATTTGGATAAATCAATCTAAAAAATGTACATTAAATCCAAACTTGAGAGAATACGATGACTTCTGCTGAAATTTTTGCACAGCGCAGCAACAGCAGAGGCGCAGATATGTACTACCGAAAATGTCTTTTCTAACAAGTTTGGAAGACTTACGCCAGTTGCGCATGTGACTATTTAGAGCTTGGCACTGAAAGTTCCCAGGCACCTGAAATGAAAGTTAGATTTGATCCATAGGGTGAAAGAACTATGGGCCACTGACCCCAGCTATATCTTACAAACCGACTTGTACCTGTCAACAAGCGAACCGTATGCCAGACCGGTGGGTCTCCATTATTTAAAGCTTTGGAGCCCTGGACCATCCCTTCTTCTGCACTGAAGGGAGACGCCACTACATATGATTATGAATTATTTTATTTTTTTTAATGCTGAAAATGGAAAAATGTATTAATATTGGATTAAAGTTAAGATTTCGATAGCCATTTTTAGAAGCTTTATCAATCAAGTCAATCAGCACAAATTATGATGTTACTTCACAAATGTTTAATTCGTGTTTTGTTCCTTTAGAATTGAATGTTTGAGAATTCCTACATTCGGCAGACTTTGCAAGCGCCCATATTTATGGGAGTCTTGTATATGTGCTAGGACGTCAAAATTATTTCCAATGACTGCTGAGTGAAACATCGTTATACTCAGAATTATTAGAAATAGAGGGGTTTCATGTTGGATCTGCTCATCTGTGGGAAAGAGAACATTATATATTATTGTGAACCTAGATGATGTTCTCATAAGAAGGCACAAACTAAGAATTAACGAAATGAATTTGTCTCAGTACAGTAAAATCATACATAGAGAGAAATTTTGTAGTTATTCATGTTGATGCTACGACGGAGCTGACAAGATAAGATATGTCAAGTGACTTTGGAAGATGTATGTGGCACATCAACTTCTTTTGGTTAACTTCAAAGAAGAAAATGCTGATTATCTTTATCAAGGATGACTAAACATGAAATTACAAACCCTATAATTAAGTAGTAGCCATCACAATGTTACTTGTCAATTATTCAATTATCAGTTTTCTAATTAGCACAAAGAGAGATAGATTTATTTATTATCAATAATTAGAAAAAATAAGGCAATTTTTATTAAATTCTGTGTAACTCAACCAAATATTATCTTGAAAGTGTGATAGTACTCTCCTTTTTTGTGTCATCATGGGTAAATATAGATCAAACAATAACTACTAGTATGTTATCAATTATTTTCGCCCATCTGAATCAATAAATGTTTTAAGAACTAATTCCTTTTGAACTTCATATTAAAAAAAAATGTATATAAAAAATATGACTACACAAGTCTCGAGAAAATTCAAAGAATCTCGATAAATGGACGCCAAAGAACTGCATCGAGATAGTCAGAGGATAGAGACACCAAGCAGCGTTTCCTTCGGTTGAAATTACGGGCTGACTAAATAAAAATAGAGTCAAAAGATGGAGTAGGAGGCGCTTGGTCGAAGAGAAACTTATCTATAGCTAGCCCCTTCGATTGATTCCTGAATTTTTATAAAGATGGGCAAATGACACCCCTTTGAATATCTTTCTAATCCTTGTCCGAGAAATAAAATATTTGAAGGATATATTCTGAGTTTAGCTCTCAATAACAAACATTTATTTAATTATTAGTCATTTTCATGAAAGTGGAAGGCTTTATTATAAAATAATAAGCCATTTTCTTTACTAAAAAAAATTTAAAATAAATATATGTAGAATATTGTATAGAGATTTCTATTTACACACCACCTAAAACTTTAAATATAATAAAGTAACATCCCAAACTTCAAATATTTAAACGAAAAACACCAGAAACATAAAACTCCTCAATTAAGCCACCGAGCGCCCCTCTTGTATCCCCACATTCGCATATTTATAGAGATTTTTCCCTATTCGCCAGGCTCCTCCGACGCCACTATCAGGCTTACATTTGCCTTTCTGCTTCCATTTTTTTCGCTTCAGACCTCCGTCTCCCTCCCTTCTCCTGATGGAAGTAGGTCGGCTCTAGCCTCCAGCCAACTTAATATAAGTTGTTTGGATCTGTTCCATCAATATAAATATATATTCATAATCATATTGTAGGATTATGCAAGAAAATCAAAATGTTATATGTTTGTGGCCTATTAGGTTGCCAATGGATTTAATTACAACAGCCATGTTTTTGGCAGTTGATTAGTACATTAAATTTAAAGACTTTAATGTAAATTCACGATTAATTTGATTAATTTGAAGCTACTCTATCAATTCTGTATTGTGCATCATCCAATAAGTGGTTTGGAATTTAGTATTTTATCTTCTACACTTACTGCTTTTGATTCATCCTATTTGCCACCTTTTGTAAGCATGAAAGGATGCATTTAATTTTTTAAAAGTTAAAATAGTGGTGTTTTTATCTATTTCATTTACCTTCTAAATGTGTTAACTAATCTTTTTTAAGTGTCATTTGTTGGATTTTCAGAAATGAGCTCTATTCTTCTGCGATCTTACGTGTTGCCTGAAATGCATGTTTTTTGTTAATGCTAAACATCTCAACTGGATAAAAAAGGAAAAATATTTTATTGTTGCTAAAAAAAATCAAATAATTGGTGATTTCCCAGTTAAAAGTATTACCAACTAATTCAAGCATTTGATCCCGTGCTAATTATTTTGATCTCCACAAATTTATGTAGTGTAGTGGCATGCCATAATTACTTTTAAAGCCAGTGTTGATTAATTTTGGAGGCATGTTTGGATGGGTTTTTACCATATCGTGTATTTCATTAGCCACCCAAACAGTAATTGATGATTTGTTACGAGCTAAGTTGACACCCATGCAAATTGTTGGAATGGAGAAGCGTTTGAGATTTGGCAAAGGATAGTAATTTATGGAAGAAGCTTCACTTTATTTATCAGCTTTTCTTGGCTTGATACAAACTCAATGACTCCACCCCTATTTATAATAATAACACCTCCTAAATTAATGGCTATGATTGTGCCACTACAATTCTAATCTAATGGTTACAATAATTCCATACCTACCACACAATAATTCCACACTTACCACACAATAATTCCACATCTACCACACATTCTAAAATAAGCTTCTAGACGATACATGTTTATAAAAATTAAGCTTTATTTAAATAACTAAAATCAAGTTTACATTTCAACACCCCTCTTAAACTTGATTTTGTGACTCCAAGTAAACTTCTCATTTTAATAAAGTCTTCACTCTTGAGTGGCTTGGTAAAATATCTGTAACCTGATCTTGAGACTTCACGTAATGCACTTGTATATCCTTTCTTTCGATGCATTCTCTGATGTAGTGATAGTGTATCAATGTGCTTGCTTCTATCGTGGAAAACTGGATTCTTTGCTAGCGCTATTGCAGACTTGTTATCGATAGAAATCTTGATCGCCTCTTCTTGTGGTAAACATAACTCCTTTAATAGGTTTCGAAGCCAAATTGCATGACAAACACATGAGGTTGCAGCCACGTACTCTGCTTCACACGTAGAAAGAGTGACAATTGGTTGTTTCTTTGACATCCAAGTGAAAGCAGTGTCTCCAATGAAGAACACGAACCTTGTAGTGCTTTTTCGATCATCCATGTCTCCAGCCCAATCACTGTCGCTATATCCTTCAAGCTTGAAATTGTTAGATGATGAGTAAAGTAAGCCAAAATCAATTGTACCTTTGATATAACGCATAATCCTTTTAGCGGTCTTCAGGTGGGTAGAAGTTGGAGTCTCCATGTAGCGACTGACAAATCCAACAGCATAAGGATATCAGGCCTTATGCATGTCAAGTAGCGTAAACTTCCAACCAAACTCTTGAAAACCATTGGATCAATTCTTTTTCCCTCATCATACTTTGATAGCTTGACTCCGCATTCTATAGGGGTATTTATAGGTTGGCTATTATCCATCTTGAACTTCTTCAATATCTCCCTTGCATAACCTTCTTGAGAGATGAAAATCCCATCCTTCGTTTGCTTGACTTCAATGCCAAGGTAGTATACCATGAGCCCAATATCTGTCATTTCGAACTCCTTTGTCATTGCTTCTTTGAACTTTTCAAACATGCTTGGATTGTTTCCGGTGAAGATCAAGTCATCGACATATAAACAAACTATCAAGACATTTTCATCCTCATTCTTGATGTAAAGAGCATGCTCATAAGGACATTTTATGAAGCTTTTCGCTTGCAGATACTTATCTATTCGGCTATTCTATGCTCTTGGTGCTTGCTTCAGTCTGTAGAGAGCTTTTTTTAGCTTTAGAACCTTGTCTTCTTGTCCTTTGACTTCTTATCCTGGTGGTTGCTGAATGTAGACTTTTTCTTCAAGTATTCCATTCAAGAAGGAAAATTTTACATCCATTTGATGTATTCTCCACTTACTTTGAGCTGCCAAAGAGATGATTAGTCTAATGATTTCTAATCGAGCAACAGGGGCAAATACCTCATCATAGTTGATGCCTGCTCTTTGACTGTAGCCTTTTGCCACCACTCTTGCCTTGTATCTTTCAATTTCTTTTTTGGAATTCTTCTTTGTTTTGTAAATCCACTTCACACCAATTTTCTTATGCCCTTTAAGAAGTGAAGCTATCTCCCATGTGTCGTTCTTCTCGATTGTCTTGATTTCTTCATCCATTGCATCTTTCCACTTCTTGTTTTATATGGCTTCTTGGAAATCCATGGGTTCATAATCAACAAAGAGACAAAAAAGAGTAAGATTATCTTGATTGTTAGTTACCTCATAAAGATCTTGTAATATTCTGAAGCGTGGCACTCTTTCACTTAAATTTTTTGTTGAAGTTGACGATGATGGGTCATTTTGAGTACTTATAGTCAACGTTGTTTGTGGAGTAGTAGGCTCTTCTCTTGCTTGCTCGATCCTTGGCTGCTCTGCATCTTCTTCTTAAAAGTATGGGAAAAAGTTGTAGTCCTCATCATGTAGTCCCCAGTCCCATTCTCCTCCTTCATCGAATATAACAACTCTGCTGATGATTGTCTTCCCTGTATTTGGATTGTATAGCTTGTAGCCTTTCAAGTTGGTGTCGTAACCAATGAAAATGAGCTTTTCGCTCTTTTCATCCAGCTTACTTCTTTTCTCATCTGGTATGTGTACATGATTTATGCATCCAAAAACTCGTAGATGAGAGATGTCGGGCTTTCTTCCACTCCATGCTTCTTGTGGTGTTTTTCCTAACACACTTCTTGTTGGTGATCGGCTAGCCAAATAAACAACATATGCAACCGCTTCTGTCCAAAACTCCTTCGGTAATCTCTTAATTTTTAACATGCTCCTTGCCGTGTTAAGAATGGTTCTATTCTTTCTTTCCACTACTCCATTTTGTTGAGGGGATCTTGGAATAGCTAGAAGTCGATGTATTCCTTTGACTTCACAGAATTCTTGAACTTCTTTTGAAGTGAATTCTCCTCCTCGATCAGATCGCATAGCTTTGATCTTGAGACACTCTCTTTTTCAACATCTGCCTTAAACTTCTTGAACATTCCAAAAACCTCTGATTTTTTCTTTAAGAAATAAACCCATGTTTTTTGTGAGAAATCATTTATGAAGAGAATAAAATAAGTGCTCTTACTGAGTGAGCTTGGCTTTATTGGACCACAGACATATGTATGTATGAGTGAAGGGGCTTTTGGGCTCTTGAACTTGACTCCCTTGGAAAGCTTTTCCTGAAGTGCTTTCTGAGTAAACATCCTTCACATAATTGATCAAGGTGGTTAATGCAAGGTAATCCTCTCACCATCTCTCTCTTTGAAAGTAATTCAAGTCCTCCAAAGTTGGGATGCCCAAATCGAATATGCCAGAGCCAAGAAGCATCTTTATAACAGTTCTTGAGACATTTGGCATATCATTTTGAATGTTGAGCAAGAACATTCTATTTTTAGACATTGGCACCTTGGCAATCAAGTTACCAATATTGTCTTTTAAGAATAGAAGATTTTCTTTCAAGTGAATATTATATCCTTTCTCCAAGAGTTGCCCTAAACTTAAGATGTTGCTCTTCATATTTGGTACAAAGTAAACATTAGAAATAAATTGATGCTTCCCATTTTTTTGGTGGATGAGAATTTTACCTTTGCCTTTCACCTCTATCTTGGACTCATCTCCAAAAGACATATTGCCACTTACTAATTTGTCAAGCTCTACAAACATGCTTCGTCTCCCACACATATGGTTGCTTGCACCGGTGTCCAGATACCATGTACTATCTTCACTTCCTTCATTGTCCTTGTATGCTAACAGTAGAGTGCCATCTTCTTCTCTCTTTTCTTCTATGTAGTTGACTCTTTCATAAACTTTGTCCTTAGGTGCTCTACATTCTTTCTCGTAATGCCCGAACTTGTTACAATTATAACACTTAATTTGAGATTTATCATACCTCGAGTTTGAGCACCCTTGACCACGTCCTCTTGTAGATCTTTCTCCTTTTCATAGTTATGGTTGGTACTCCACCCTTGCTTGCTATCATGACCTCGTCCTTATCCACTGCCTCTTCCATGTTGGCTTCTAATATTGTTGAAACTTTAATCTTTACGAGTTGGTTGGAGATTTGTCTTAAGAAGTTGTTCAGCAATTTCTTCATTCTTCTTCTTCTTTTCTTCATGAGCTTGTAATGAACTCAGAAGTTGCTCTATCGTAATGGATTGTAAATCCTTAGTCTCTTCGATAATAGTTGTGATACTATCAAATTTTGAATCTAACGATCGAATAATCTTTTCCATGATACCCACATCTTCTACCTTCTCACAATTTCTTTTTAGTTGATTGGAAATGGTAATGACTCTAGAAAAGTAGTTGGAGACCACCTCGCCTTCTTTCATGTGCAGAATATCAAATTGGCTTCTTAAAGTTTGAAGTCGTACCTTTTTAACCTTCTCTTCTCGCTTATACGAGACCCCGAGCTTCTTCCATGCTAGGTTGGCCGAATTAGCACTTGAGATCTTCTCAAAACCGTTTTCATCTAAGGCTTGATAGATGAGGAAGAGAGCCTTCTTGTCTCTCTTTCGCAAGTCTCTTAAGCTATCCTTTTGTGTTGTGGATAGAGCGGACTCATCACTTGGCTCATCGTAGCCTTTCTACACAACCTCCCAAACATCATGCGCTCCAAGGAGTGCCTTCATCTTGATACTCCAATTGTCGTAGATGCTTTCCTTAAGCATCGGGACTTGGAAGGAAACCATGCCACCGTTTTCCATTACTCAATAACAGAACCTTTAGGCTCTGATACCACTTTGTTGGAATGGAGAAGTGTTTGGGATTTGGCAAATGATAGAAATTTATGGAAGAAGCTTCACTTTATTTATCACATTTTCTTGGCTTGATACAAACTCAATGAGTCCACCCTTATTTATACTAGTAGCACCTCCTAAATTAATGGCTAGGATTGTGCCACTACAATTCTAATCTAATGGTTACAATAATTCCATACCTACCACAAAATAATTCCACACATACCACACATGATTCCACACCTACCACACAATAATTTCACACCACACATTCTAGAATAAGCTTCTAGCGACATATGTTTATAAAAATTAAGCTTTATTTAAATAACTAAAATCAAGTTTATATTTCAACACAAATTAGTGAAGTTTCAAATTTATTACTTCAAATGTTTTTTCCTTCGGCCAAGCCTGAGGCATTCACTCTCCATGGGTAGTAACTATAAGAACAAATGATAATAACCCTCTTCTATCACTCACCTTAAATTTCATTTCAAAATTCTCGACAATGTAAATGTTTGAGAAAATTGCTTTATTCTTGTTGAATCTTTAAACTAAGAGACAACACTTATAGATATATCATTAGTCATTTAACTCTTTAATTTTTTATCCTTATACTCATCAGCTTTGTATTTGCACCAAGTAGTACTGTCAGAGCTCGCTTGATAGTACTCAATTAATTCACCACCATTCAAAATGATGAATAATAAAAATATATGCATCAATAAATATAATTAATAAGGTATCATTGAAATTTTATATAATCGTAAAGAAAAAAAATCAAACTAAACTATATATTAGATTAGATTTTAAGGTCTATACTAATTTATTTCAAGTGCACATAACGTTAGTCATTTTGGGATAAATAACATAAATAAAGGATGTTTGGCCAAAAATTTTACAAAGAAGTTTTAATTTGGATTATAATAAATTCTATTCAAATGAGGAAACCATTTATTTTCATTAGATTGAGGTTCTCAAAGTCGTCATACATCTCTCCATCATCTTAGAATTCTAGTTTAAAAAACATTTACATAGTTCAAAAGTAACTCTAAAATTTTTAATGAGGCAAACGTTTGCTTCTTTATGGCTTCCTTTTGTTCCCTCTATTTCCTCTTCATCATGTTTTTTTTATAACCAACACTCACTCTCTAAATGACAATAAATGTGTAAGCTAAATATACAGAAATAAATTTTCAAGTTCAATTTTAGTTTCTTGGTATTTTAAAAGGCAATCCAGTAAATTTTCTAGAGTAGTTACAAGTATAACAAATTGTATAGAACTATTGTAACCAAACACACAAAGAGACTCTCAACATGTTTGATCATTCTTAACATGTTTTTTGTATTCATAAGCATTCCTGACAAAATGGGTACTAAGATAAAAACAATTGAGAGCATACCACATACCCAAATAAATTATTCATGAAAGATAGTATACTGAAGTATTAAAATTGGCAAGATAACAAAAACATACAAGGTACCGATCCAAATAAATTTATGTTTGGTGTATATGTATACAAGCAGATACCCATCCAAACAAATTGATTCACCAACTTTTTCTGTAAAAATCTCGAAGTGCTACTTACTGTGTCTAAAGAATCCAAATCCTATGAATTTACCTAATACTAGTTAATATTTTCTTAACATCAAATATCAAACAAATGCAAAAGAGAAAATGTCTTATGAGAATAGCACACAAATATAGCTCATGAATGCAAAAAAACAAGTAAATCTACAATCACTACAGGAAAATTTGCCTTTTCCGATGGCCTAATTTTATTGGTTATGGTAACAAAAACAGTCTATTTTGATGTTTCTAACGATTTATTGATAGTTTTTGGTAAAAGGCTTGTTGGTAAAATGGTAAAACGCATAACCAATAAATTATTATCATGGATTTTTTTAAGAAACTTCAAGTCATCATTTTATGTCAGTTTATAGAACCGCTTGATTAACCATCAGTAATCATGATAGCTTACATTGCAGAAAAATATCTCACATTTCAGTTATTTGGCGCAATCAAGCAGTCAGTTTTATGTCGCTTATGCGTTGGTTTTAATAACTGATAGATTAGCTGTCAAAAAAGTGTCACGTAATAAAGTCATTGTTTAGGTGTTGTTAGGCTTATGTAAATATGTTCATTGGCTAGTCGTCGGTTTTACCTACAGATATGTTAAAAGTTATCTCAATATCGATGATAAGCTATCAAAAGCCTGTAGCATCATCTAAAAAAAACATACTCTCGCTTTCATATTTACATTTTCACATCGTTATCACAATATTTAATATACCATTCCAAGCATTTAATGAAATAGAATAGCGTTTGAATAGTAAATTATCTAAACAAATAACAAATTAAATAAAATTTTATTACTCTAAAATTTAAACATCACTGTTCACAGAAAAAAAAATGTTCAAATGTACAACATAAATATAAAAAAAGAAAAATACTCATCTAATCATCCTCTTCTATCTCCTCATCCTCATCCTCATCCTCGTCACCCTTCTCTGCTTTCTCCTCCTCAAATTTTGTCATTGCCTTGCCATGATCCCTCATCCACTGTCAGAAGAAATCTAACTCATCCTTCAAGATGCCGAGATCTCTAGCCATGTTTTTGTATTCACTGCCGAGATGGAGACTCGCTTCACTCTAATAAGGTTAGAGATGGAGGAAAACATAGATGCACTAGTAGAGGGGTGACAATTATAGGGAAACCTCTGCGACCCGAGTTTCTAAACTCGATCATTCTTCTTCCCTCCAATAGCCTCCCTCCATAAATTGTACTCGGAATAATCACGCTTCAACATCGTAATACTTTCCAACACTTGAGATCAGCTCTCCTTCAGCTACTGGAATCTCCGCTACAAAAAAAGGCTGTTAAATTCAATTAGAGCTAACATATATTAACAACAAACTAGTTTATCTGATAAATTACCTCGCATGGGATCTGTCGTTGATCCAAGCCTGTTCGGACTGCCTCTTATGAGCGTGCTCATTTAGATCGGCAGCTATTGGTTGCCAAATCGGTTGGGGGTTTTAATTTATGTAAATATATATATAGCTTTTAGGAAAATATCTTTTTTAATTTAAAAATATGAAATAAAATTGATCTTATACGTGCAATAGTTCAAATAACCTAGAACTTCACTCCAAGTCATGTATATGTCCCGGCGAATAGATACATTGCTTGTTAGTGAGACTTGATCAAACAAACTAAAGAATCCATGACATCTGTTTGGTCTGCGAACCATTTATGTTGACCGACAACTTCCCCTATCTAATATGAAGCAACTAGACAGGGTTTATATTAATCTAGGGTCTTTAAGTTTCCTATAAGGGCAAGCCCCTATAGTTAATTACATCTTAGATAACCGAGTCACCTAAGAAAACACTTGATTGAGATTAGGAAATATTGTATTCATGACTTCCAAAAGGTAGGATCTTTAATAAAATATGGTAATAGAATCCAATGGGCGAGTGGCTCAAATTCGGAATAATGATTATAGGAATCCAAAGGAATGAAAGCTAGGAGAAGACACAGATCCAAGAAGAATCTCGGTGACTTTCCAAACTATCATATGATTTGGCTTCGATTTTAGATAATTATTTAATGTTCAATCTTGTCAATTTTATTATTTAGGGCTTACATTCACTTGATATTGACATGTGAATAGACTTGAAGATAGGAGGATTTATGTCATACCTGGTGACAACTTCAGAACCTAAGACGAGTTAGAGCTTATATTGCACGAGGTGAAAAGGCTTAAAGTGATAAAGTGATGATTTATGTTGCACTAGGCAAACTACCTCAAAGTCCTGTAGCTTGTTGTTTATTTCTAAGGATTTTTGTTGTTGAATGTGGTCATGCTGCCCACTATGCATGCTCCAAGCTTCTCATCATAACAGCTTTATTTATAGAAGTGTCAAATGTAGGAGATTGAGAGAAGTAGCATGTTTTGGAAATGTTTAAATTGAGGTGTCTTAATGTCTTATTAGGTGAATAATTAAGTTGATTATAGCGACACCAATTAGGATCCCATAGTTCCCTCAGTCCGACACCACTATTTTCTTCGGATTCACTTAGTTCGGAAGAATTTACCAAATTCAGCTGAATGAATTCAGTACTTTCATTCAGACCTTAGAAAATCTCGTTAGCAGCCGTAAGTTGCCTCTTTCAAGGGATTTTTTATCATCCAAAGAGACGTTTTAATTTAGTTTCACTTGTGATTTTTGTTCTCTTTGTGATTAAATTTTGAGTTGTCTTACATTTTGATTGTTGTGGTGGTGAATTTTATCTTATTTTATTTTAATTTTTATTTTGGTTTCAATTTGTGACTATCCTAAAGGCTTTAATTTTTGACATGCAGGGTGACATTGTTATTTAACATGTAAGCTTATAAGCTGGAAATATACAGTAAATAAAGTGCAGAAAAAGATGGTGCGGTAAACTATGAAAATGTATCTGTCGGGTCTTCTCGTTCCTCCAACTGAATGTTTAGTATCTTTTGCAAAGAAACATTTATAATTTGCATGAAAGTAAAGCCTATAGATAGGTTCTTCATGGGCCTAAAAAGTCCTATGTCACAACTTGGTGGGTTCTATTTATTCATTTGAGAGATGCTTTCCATTAATAAGTATAATAGGTTCGGTTGTCCTGTAAGATATCCAGAAGACTTGTAAGAAGATCCAGAGAATACCTAGATATTTCACAATCCTTTTGAACTTTCTTGAGTTCGTTTGAACTTATCATACTCATTAAATGATTCATCCATTTCATACCCTTATGCTCAATGAACTAATGTTTTAATCATCCCAAAAGTGAAGTAATTATCACTTAATATTCCATTTATAAATTATGCAAGTAAAAACACCTAGGGGCAAACTGACCTAATTAAGGAGCATAGCTGATTTGATTTTTAAGGTTAGGATTTTAGTGTTTTAAATATGTTTACAATTAATTTTGTCATCTTCTCTGATCCATATTAGTCAAATTTGATTAATCCTTGCTCACTACCAAACCTTTAAGACTTTAGTGGGTGTATTTGCAATTTTGAGAAAAGTTAACTTATGTGATCACAATTCTCAATCCTTATCAAAGTATTGGATTTATCATTAAACACCAACTAGGGGTACTAGATTGATGGATTATTAACTTCCAAAGTCAAACCCCTAACCCTAAGATCATTTTATTTTGATTATCTTCCAAATTAAAACAATTAAAGAGATTATAAATTTGTCTTTTTTATGACAAAAGGTGATGTTAGTTTCCACCATTTAAGAACCTTGTATTTCAAACATCTAAATTTTCCAATTATAATCATTCGTTACCCATTTCCCACTTTAATTAAGCCTAAATATTTGATTAAGGTCTGGTCTTCAAAATTACAGTTTGCTCCTAAGGACCTAACACTTCATAATTTGCCAAATTCAATGCAAATGACTTTGAAATTTTTATAGTACCCTATCCATTGGTCAATTAAAATATCAAAGGAGAAAATGTGCTTTTCCTATTTTAATTTAATTTATATAATTATTTTAATACAAAAATAGAGATTTTCAAAGATAATTTTATAACTTGGACAACACACATTACCTAGCCCTAGGAAAATTACTAGAGGTTCACCTAGACCGGTGGACCACTAGGACCAATTTTTATGATTTTCTGAAATTTATTTTATTTATTATAATTATTTTAATTTTTGGGTATTAATTAAATATAAAATATTATTTTATATTAAAAATTAAGTTTTATATTTTTCATAAATCACTCTGAGGTCACGAAACCCAAAGAACTAAATTTTATATTTTTATGATTTATATTGTAATTATTAGAATTATTTTAGTGAGAAATTATAAAAAATCCATTTTTAGCCTTTAAAATTAATAGATTTATTTAGAAAATTAGGAAAATTATTTTAATTGTTTCCAAATGATCAGGAAACCAATCATAACATTTTGGTGGATTTTAAAGTTTTAGTGATTTTTATTATTTGATTTTTAATAATTTATAATTAATTTAAAATTATTAATAGGCTTTAAAATAAAGTATTTGTTTTAATTATCATTCTATTTTTATAAAATTTCTCTGGTCACAAGGAACTCCCAAAACCAATTTCATAAATTTTCAACTTATATTTTAATTATTATGTTTATTTTAATACCAAAAAAATTATTTAACTTAGAATGTCATGTTGAGTGATCAAATTAACTCTAAGCAACTTCAAATTATTTATGAGAGTTCCTCTGACCTTAAGCCAAATTGGGGAATAAAAATCAAGTCATTTTCGTTTTTATTTAATTCAATTTAATTTTCTTTAGGTTTAGTGAGTTGATTTAAATTAGGGTGAGATCTAATGAGATAAACCAAATTTGTATTTTTCCTATGGTTCTCTGGTCACATGTAACCTACCAAAATAATCTTATATTTTTCTGATGGTTGTTTTAATTTTTATAATTATTTTATTAAATCAAACACAATAATCTTGAAAAATAGGGATCTCTTCATAGAGATCTTCTCTGACTTTGGCAAAATCAGAGAAAATCCCTCATGACAGAGAGAACAAAAGCCCTAAGTTTCATGTCATGGTGAAATATGAATGCAAATGGAGAATTGAAATACCTGATACTGTATTTAAATAATTAAATTACAACTCCTTACTTTAAATTACACTAAATCTACTCTCCAAATCTTTTTTTTTTTGCTCTCCTTGCTTTAATTCAAGTCCTTTTTAAAGTTTTCCAAAAGGTATCTTGGTATCTCTTCAAAATGTGTCCACATTCAATGAATCTTCCAAGAGATGCCATTTTTCAAAAACCAGTTGAATGCATTTTCGCGCTCATTATCAATTATTTACGTTTCACCAATGGTTTCCTTAAACACCCTTCAAAATTTGCCAAAATTTCTGTAAACTTCCAAAATAACTTCCCTACGCTTAAGCGCGGGGCCTTCGGTGCTTAGGCGCGGCCTTTTCTGTCTTCTGGCACTTAAGCGCCAGATCTGGGCGCTTAGGAGTCCCTGTTCATTTTCACAAATTCTTTATTTTGGCTCCAAATTTAATCTTTTTTCACTCCTTTTATCAATTTTTATCCATTTAATTGTACCTGTAAGAAGAACACACAAATACCTTCTATTAAAGTCCAATATCCTAAAAAAGTATAAAAATGTGTACATAAATACTACATATTATATGTGTATCAAGGATCGTAACTCATCGAAGGAGTATAGCTGAATGTCATAGGTTCAACCTCGATATGTGAAGTCCAAATCCAGTATTCTGGCTAAAATCCTAAGTGATATAGATTATATCTCAGTTCACAGATGTTAGATTTGCTTAATTTTGGTGTTCCAATAAGGGCACCAAAACCCATCCTCGGATACGTAAACCTACGATTGAGATGCAGCTGACATAAATGACTCGACAACATTCAAGGACTCCTTGGTGATCGCTTTTCTATCTGAATAAATTGTATTATACATTCACTATCTCAATATACGAATATTCATATGTAACTGCAAACTTAAGAATAATTGACACATTATAAAGTGCATTCAAATAAATACATTATATTTAATTATTGTAATAGATCTACTAGCGGAGTTGTACAAATGCTTTGACATCGTTAAATTGAATACTAGCTCTATAATGAGAACGTTAACAACCTACTAAGGCTATTAGTGTTGTCGAAGGTTGATAATTGGCAAATATTTATCCATACTTTACCTCTAATCTTATTTATCACTATAGCTAGAACTCTTTCACAATTATATTTGTTTCACATTTTATCTGCAAGTGTAAATCCATTGATCCACCTTACTATTCTCGCCTTAACAACGTCTCTTACTAGATTACTTTCACACCTCTAAAGAAATTTTGAGAGGGAAGCCTTTCATAAGATGTAAGTGTTTCCCTTTTATTACTTCAATGTAAAATCTAATTTTCATTGCCCAGTTAGAAATTTATTTCAAATATTATGTTCATGACATTGCAGAACATAATGTTCGAAGTGATTTTCCAGTTTGACAATAAAAATTAGACTTTCCATTTGAGGAAGAAATGAAAACTCATACATTTCATGAAATACTTCTTTCACATAATTTATTTAGAGGTGTGTAAGTAATTTTGATAAAAGTTGTAGAGATGATGATGCATAAGTTTATGGTTGGTTTTTCACTTGGAGACAAAATATGAAGAAAATATTTCTGTAAGAAGGCCGGTGTAGCTACAGTGGCATATAATATTAGAGGGGGTCATCTTAATGGATTGAGAATCAATGTTCGACCGATTAATGCTATTCGATAGAACTAACATTGCTAAAATCTTAAATGATCTGAATTGTAGTAGATCTAATAATGGAGTTGCAGAAAAAGGTGATCAGACATGACAATACTCAGTACATTGTTAAAGGAATGAGTTGTTTAGATAGCTCCAATAATAACAATCGCTCGAAAATTCAATGATTTAAATTTTAGCTTGGATAGAGAGCAGATAAAAATAAATGACCCAAGTTTGTGTTGGATTTTGGGGATCATGCGCAACGGAAGCGAAATTAATCATGTACGCATATTAAAGTCATTTCCCCAAAAACCACCAAGGATCTCATGTGCTCATACAAATCAAAAAACATAAACCCAAAAAGAAGTGCAATAAATCATACCATGCAAGAGTTCTACTCTTAGATTTCCTCGGATCTTTAAGGCGCTGAAACCACCGCCCTCTACCGGTATCCACACTCGAACGGATTTCCAAATGGCTTCCAACTCGCTAGATCGGAAACGGGGTTTTCTCCAAAACCCAAAGAACTCTCTTCCTCTCTTGTGGATTTCAAAAGGAAAATAATAAAAATTGACTTCATAAGCCATGACCCCTCCTTTTAATTGAAGTGACACCGTTTCATGGCACCTCTTCATTAAAGAGGTCATTTTTAATATATATTTAAAAACTCCTTTTTAAATATATGATGAATTAAAACTCTTTTAATTCATGCTTGTAATTTAAAATAATCTTATTATTATAAATTACTCGAGTGAGAGAGTGTTCATCAACCATTCTAGTCCATTCAAATTTTGTGCGACCCTATAGGTTCGATTAACATTAGCGGTAGGCTTAAATCACCATTTATAAACCTACAAGTTATAGTTGGTCTCTAGCAAGACACTATAACTACCCAAGTTAGTATGAATAGTCTCAAGATCCGAGACAACCCGATTGTTAATGACATAATCCCTTTATCACATGATATCATGATAGAATATAAGGCATGGATTAATGTCAACCTTATATCTCTCTATCTTTAATTTCTCGACTCTCGATTAGATCGATTAAATAAATGCAATTGATCTCCATCAATTCATTTGAGTGTGGCCACACAATTCTCAATCTAAATCATTCGAGGGGCCCAGAGATATCTCTCTTATTATAAGAGGGATAAATTCCATCTTGATTACTCATATCTCACTACATGATTCACATTATGCCCAATCATAATCTTTATGGTCATCCGATCGAAGACAACGTTGGGTTATGTCAAAACATAATATTCCTCATGTTGAGAACCATGACAATCTCGAGTCAAAGGATTCGATGTCACTACAACTCGAGATTAACATATGACTTATATCCATGATTTAATCTCAAAGCGAGTCGATCCAATATTTATTCTCCAATAAATACATATAAATCGATGTGTATCCCCATACATATATTCATCTCATGAATATCCATCAAACTTTATATTAATCTTTATTTATCGTCATTCCCACAACAATAAGCGATTATGGATATTTAGAATAATCTTCATAATAAACATGAAACTATTCAAGGTTCTTCTTCTATCATAAACATGCTAATTAAAATAGAAAAATATTCATAAAAAGTTCAAAATACATATCCATATAATATCCATATAATGAGCCTAGAGCACTTATCACTAATGATCTCCCACTCGCACTAGGCCCATTTATCAATGTATCTAATACCCATGGACCTTACATGACCCTCATGTTTTGCTTGTGGTAGAGGCTTAGTTAATGGATCCGCAACATTGTCATCTGTCGCAACTTTGCATATTTTAACGTCACCTCTCTCGATAATTTCTCTAAGGAGATGATAACGCCCGAGTATATGTTTGGATCGCCGATGTGACCTAGGTTCCTTTGCTTGTGCTTATAGCACCATTGTTGTCACAATAAATCTCAACGGGATTTGTGATACTAGGAATCACTCCAAGGTCGAAACAAATTTCTTTATCCAAGCTCGCTTCTTTCGCTGCATCACATGTCTGCTATGTACTCGACTTCGATTGTAGAATCGGCAACGGTGCTTTGCTTTGAACTCTTCCAGCTAATAAGCACCACCATTTAAACAAAACACATATCCCGATTGCGATCGATAATCATCTTTGTGTGATTGAAAGCTTGCATCCGTGTAACCTCTTACAACCGGATCATCTTCTAATCCACCAAACACCAAGAACACATCCTTAGTTCTTCTCAAGTACTTAAGAATGTTCTTGATCGCTATCCAGATGACTTTCACCGGGATCCGACCGGTATGCTTAAAGCATAAGAAACATCCGGTCTAGTACATAACATGGCATACATGATAGATCCTATAGCGAAGCATAAGGAATCTTACTCATACGCTCTCGCTCATCATTAGTGTTAGGACACCGAGTCTTGCTAAGCGTTATGCCATGTGACATAGGCAAGAATCCTCTCTTGGACTCTTCCATACGGAACCTTTTCGGTATAAGGTCTATATATGTACTTTGATTTAGAGCGATTAGCCTTTTAGATCTATCTCTATAGATCTTTATCCCTAGGATATAGGATGCCTCTCCTAAATCCTTCATTGAGAAACATTTACCCAACCAAGTTTTGACATTGTGCAAGGTAGGTATGTCATTCCCAATAAGTAATATGTCATCGACATATAAGACCAGAAAAACAATAGTGCTCCCACTAACTTTCTTGTAAACACAAGGTTCATCTTCATTTTCGATAAAGCCAAACTCTTTGATCTGTCTCATCAAAACGAAGATTCCAACTCCTTGAAGCTCGCTTCAAACCATAAATGGATCTTAGAAGCTTGCACACTTTACTGGAATTCTCGGGATGAACAAAACCTTCGGGTTGTGTCATATACACATCCTCAAACAAGTTTCCATTAAGAAACGCAGTTTTAACATCCATTTGCCATATCTCATAGTCATAATATGCAGCAATGGCAATGAGAATTCTAATAGACTTAAGCATGACTACCGGTGAAAAAGTTTCATCATAGTCAATACCATGAATTTGTTTAAAACCTTTTGCAACAAGTCTTGCTTTATAAGTATGCATATTACCATCCATGTCGGTTTTCTTCTTGAAAACCCACTTGCACCCAATGGTCTTAATATCATTTGGTGGATCAACCAAGTTCCAAACTTGATTATCATACATGGATTGGATTTCGGATTTCATGGCCTCTAACCATTTGTCGAGTCTTGATTTAACATAGCATCTTGATAGGTAGTAGGATCACCATGATCCATTAACAATACATCATGATCATTATTCATGAGAAATCCATATCTCTCGGGCTCATAACGTATTCTATCGGATCTACGTAGTTCTTGTGTTACAAGCGGTGTGTCAATAACTCCTTGTTGACCACCATCATCCAAAGGTATTTCAATGTTATTTTGTGACTCTCGAACTTCTTCGAGTTGTACTTTACTCCCATCGATTCCTTTAGAAATAAATTTCCTTTCCAAAAAGAAACCATTTCTAGCAATAAACACTTTGTTCTCAATGGGATTGTAAAAGTAATATCCTTTAGTCTCATTAGGATAACCCACAAAAATACATTTATCATATTTAGGTTCAATTTTATTAGGAACATTTCCTTTAGGTTTATGATCATATCATAAGCCTCCATATGTTCTAAATCTTTCTGGATCTCAGAACTCATGGCAACTAACATCAAGTAAGCAACATCTACAGAGTCACTATGATGCTTCTCATAAGCATTCTTTTCGCTCTCGGTGGCATTATCATCCGGTTTTTCGGGGTGAGGTTCATCCAGGACATATAACTTCCTTTCGTGTTTGAGAACAATTCTCAAATTACGAAACCGATCGGAAGTTAGCCCTCGTAAGCTTGTCCTTCTCGAGGACCGATCGCAATGAAAATGCGGAATTGTTATTATTGTTGTTGGCCATCTACAATAAATGCAAAGTTTAAGTATATTAATTATGAAAAACTCTCACTAAATTAATAATCCCTCTTTTAAAATTATATTAACTTTAGTGGTATAAGATCCATAATTATACTTAATTTTAAGTCGACTTTGGCATGACACTTAAAATCAAGTATATTTAGGTAGGTAACTATTACCAATTGCATCAAATGCAACTCTTAATGGGATTTTTGACATCTTATGTCGTAGCATGTTTAAATCTCATCTCATGCCCTTAGGCCCAAAACCATTTTGTAAGCTTAATTAAGTTTTACCATTTTAAACACATGAGTAGCACCATTACTCATCCTGTCATGCTAATATTATCTAATGTACTCCTACTTTGGTAGAACCCACATCATGGTGATATTAGTTTTTGACGAGTGTTTAATAATAATGGATGACATGAAAAACTTAAAATTTCAAATGAGGGATCGTTATAGATTTTAAATTATAATGATGTTATGATTTATTTTAGTATCATATACTAAACCACATCACGAGAAAATATCAAAATCGAAGCATAATTAAGCGTGTCAAAATATGGCCCCAAACTAGAATGATCTTCATAAGCCAATTATGAAGATCAAAAGTCCAATCTAAGGGTAAAAGGTAACTTCTAAAGCCTTCGAGATCACCATCTCCTGCATGAACTTCTAGCTCCTCCATCACTCATGGTGGATAGTGGACTTCAAGTGTCTTGCTTTGTCTTCTCACGATTTATCTCACTAAGAATAAATATATGTAATATAAATTACAACAAAGCAAAATGGCACGCAGTACCATAATTAATAATTACATCTCATTGCAAAAATTAAAATATTACAACCATGCAATTTACGAAATTCATCTGGCCATATTATGTGTCACGCAAGTCGATACGTACATGTATTAATCTAATTAATACATCCATGTTTGACAAACTAAAAAAAATAATAATAATAATAATAAAATTACTTGATAATTGGCTCGATGTTTCTAAAACAATTAAATTTATGAGGCGTTAGGAATAAAAACGGCGGTTCGCTAAAATTTCTTAATTAAAATCACGTACATCGTAATACTTAAAATTTTATATTTTTTTGCCAAAAACAATCCAAAATTTCATAAATTATTTAAAAAGAATTTCATGCAAAAAATTATAAATATTGCGATATAAATTCAACACTTTAATCTAATTAAAATTTGAATCCAGATTTTAAATTCGCATTAAATCATAATTTAATTAATCATATTAATTAATTAATGCGAATAGGTGTCATTCGAACGAATAGACACGAGGGAGTTGGGCCTTACAAACCAAGAGGTGCCAACCCATTAGACACCTATTGGTGTCAACTCCACATTGACCGTCGCCATAACCGCTTGCCACCGGCCAACCACTGCCGATCGGCTAACCGCCGCCGCCGAATCCGCCGGCGGCCATAGCCGCCGCGACCGACGTCCAAAAACACCGTTAAATTGATTTCTATGAAAACATAAGTTGTCTCCGATACCACTTGTTGGATTTTGGGGATCATGCGCAACGGAAGCGAAATTAATCATGTAAGCATATTAAAGTCATTTCCCAAAAACCACCAAGGATCTCATGTGCTCATACAAATCAAAAAACATAAACTCAAAAAGAAGTGCAAGAAATCATACCATGCAAGAGTTCTACTCTTAGATTTCCTCGGATCTTTAAGGCGCTGAAACCACCGCCCTCTACCGGTATCCACACTCGAACGGATTTCCAAATGGCTTCCAACTCGCTAGATCGGAAACGGGGTTTTCTCCAAAACCCAAAGAACTCTCTTCCTCTCTTGTGGATTTCAAAAGGAAAAATAATAAAATTGACTTCATAAGCCATGACCCCTCTTTTTAATTGAAGTGACACTGTTTCACGGCACCTCTTCATTAAAGAGGTCATTTTTAATATATATTTAAAAACTCCTTTTAAATATATGATGAATTAAAACTCTTTTAATTCATGCTTGTAATTTAAAATAATCTTATTATTATAAATTACTCGAAGTGAGAGAGTGTTCATCAACCATTCTAGTCCATTCAAATTTTGTGCGACCCTATAGGTTCAATTAACATTGGCAGTAGGCTTAAATCACCATTTATAAACCTACAAGTTATAGTTGGTCTCTAGCAAGACACTATAACTACCCAAGTTAGTATGAATAGTCTCAAGATCCGAGACAACCCGATTGTTAATGACATAATCCCTTTATCACATGATATCATGATAGAATATAAGGCATGGATTAATGTCAACCTTATATCTCTCTATCTTTAATTTCTTGACTCCCGATTAGACTCGATTAAATAAATGCGATTGATCTCCATCAATTCATTTGAGTGTGGCCACACAATTCTCGATCTAAATCATTCGAGGGCCCAGAGATATCTCTCTTATTATAAGAGGGATAAATTCCATCTTGATTACTCATATCTCACTACATGATTCACATTATGCCCAATCATAATCTTTATGGTCATCCGATCAAAGACATCGTTGGGTTATGTCAAAACATAATATTCCTCAATGTTGAGAACTACGACAATCTCGAGTCAAAGGATTCGATGTCACTACTAACTTGAGATTAACATATGACTTATATCCATGATTTAATCTCAAAGCGAGTCGATCCAATATTTATTCTCCAATAAATACATATAAATTTGATGTGTATCCCCATACATATATTCATCTCATGAATATCCATCAAACTTTATATTAATCTTTATTTATTGTCATTCCCACAACAATAAGCGATTATGGATATTTAGAATAATCTTCATAATAAACATGAAACTATTCAAGGTTCTTCTTCTATCATAAACATGCTAATTAAAATAGAAAAATATTCATAAAAAGTTCAAAATACATATCCATATAATATTCATATAATAGGCCTAGGGCACTATCACTAACAGTTTGAGCCATAAATTTTAGATCATATTTCTTTCAAGATGACTGCAACTAAGCTCAAAGTCAAAACATTAATAGCTTACCAAGGTTGTTAGGGGTGTCAACGATCGATAGTCTATCTTAAATTTTTTCGAACATTCAAATCTAAAAAAATATGTCACCATAACTACACGAAAACTTGCTCTAGTTTAATTCTTTTGCTTTTATTTTCCACGTGAAAATTCAATCATTAATCTAAGCATTCATGTCTTCGCAAACGCCATACTCGATTAACTGCAAACTTCAACAAATGTTTTTAGAAAATATTGCATATGATGCAAGAGTTTTCACTTCATCCTCCAATGCAAAATATAATTTTCATTCCCACAATAGAAATTAAGTTTCAAATCTAATTTAACAGCTCCAAATTGGAAATTCACCTCGAAATCAAATTTGCAGTGTCAAATGGAACTAAGATTTAGAAGTGAATTTCCATTTTTGAACTAGCAAATTAGATTTTGAAGGAAATTTCATTTTCAGGGAACACTATTACATAATATGAAATAATTTATTTTAAGAAAATATGTCAAGGTGTGCAATTAATCACATAAGAGGCAACGGGAAGGGAGATGATTAGGTTTTTGATTGGCTTTACAGTTGGAAACAAAATACGAAACAAATATATCTTTGAAAGGATTGTTGTAGCTACAATTGCAGATAGTATTAAAATAGATTTTTTAATAGATTTAACGATCGTCAACATGCCTAACATAAATGTGATATTAAATGATCCATTTCGATCCAACTAAAGGTTAGTTTGAAGTAAAATGGATCCGAACTTAATTTTTGAGTGATAATCATTGTTCTAGCTAAAATTAACAAAGCTACCCTATGTAATACATGTAAAACCTTATGTGTATATGAAAAGTTGTATTAAAATATAAATTTAATTGTTTGATATATAAATACATAGGAATTACGCATTTTATCTCTAACAACCTCATGTGTGGATATATTCATTATGTATTTTCTCTCTAACAATAATAACAACATCTAAGCTTTATCCCACTAAGCTGGGTCGCCTACAAGTATCCTTTTTTGCCCTTGCTTCTCTCTTAAATACCAACTTTCTGCACCATAGAACATCGAAGCTTTCACCACCGACTTATTAAATTTTCCTTTAAATCTAAACGATATTTTCTATCATACAACAGACTGGATGCATTCCTCCACTTAACCAACCAATTTGAAATCTACTAATAAAATCCCCATCCAGATCACCATCGTTTTGAACAAGAGACCCGAGATATCTAAGGCGTTCATACCTTTTAATGAGTTACAAATCTCCCACTAAGGCTACTATCACAAAAATTACATTTAATTTATTCAGCTCTAGATCTACTTAAACAAAGGCCTATAGACTCCAATGTCAACCTCTATAATTTAAGTTTTTACTAAACTTATTTTGTAGTCTTATCCACAAGAAGGATATCACTAGTGAAAAGCATAAATCAAGGTACATCCTACTGTAAATATCTAGTAAGAGCATCCACAACTAAGGAAAAAACTTATGGGCATAAAGTCGATCCCTGATGTAATCCAACTAAAATAAAAAAAATATTTGGTCAAATCTCTTTCTAGTACCTAAACCCTAAATGAGTTACCCCAAAGAAATGAAAATAAAAACGAACATAAAGAGGAGAAGTTAACTTCATCGATCGTTTCAAAGAGGAGAGGAGCAAAAAGAGGAGAGAAATTGGACTTTTCGGTTACTATAAGTCGCGTTCCCACCGATGCAATCCAAACTAGCTCCTGTTGCGATTATCTCGGGAGGGTTCAATGATAAATGAGATGGTTTTAGACAAAATAGAGGGGGTGGAGGGGCATGCGAGGGTTTCAAAGAGAGAGGAGTAGGCCAGAGAGGTGATTAAGGCAAGACCGCGAGGGTTGTGATTTTAGCAGTGTAATGAATTATTTCCGACAACTTATACATGACTTCCAATCTGTCAGTTATGAACGTTATTACCGACGGCAATCCCGTCGCTTATTAAAAAAATGCATCGATTAATACCCCGCCAAATCACGGATTCGAATTAAGATGACTGACGAAATGAGGCTTATGGTTAATATTTATTTATAACTGACATGTTAGTAATAATTGAAACTATCAAAAAAATATTATTGTTGATGAGCCACAGCTTGTCCAATACTAAATAACCAAAATCATAATCCTTGCTAAACCTTCGGAATATTGAACATTTTTACCAACGCAGAGTGAGACCATCGGCTTTAGTGCTATTCCTGTGGTGACATTCAAGTGTTTATCGCGACATCACTTCTATTCATAGACTAGAAAATCACAACAAAACTCATTAGTAGTCTACATGATAGTCTTGCGAGTAGAATATGGCACAGTAAAAGTTGGAGATGACAGGGATCAGTGTGAAGATAATAATAATAATAATAATAATAATAATAAAACCATGATACGAGCTGGAGAACTACATACAAGCGAATGAGAGATCTAACCTTCACTGGGAAAAGCCATGGTCGAAGCGTTGTAGAGAGAGGAAGCCTGGAGGGTAGATCCAACCTATTTCACACAAAAAGAAGAAAAGATGGACACGGGAAGAGTTGGAAGCGTGTCGCTGTAGATAGAGACGAATAGGAGGGCGAAGGAGGCGCCAAAGAAGCCTGACGCGGAGGGTGGACGTGAATGAGAGGGAGGCGCTCAGTATGGCTTAAATGAGAATTTTTAGGTTTTGGGTGGTTTTTTTTTGAATTAGTTGAAAATTTGGTGGTTATTTTGTTATATGCCAAGTTTTAAGTGGTGTATAGGTAAAAACCACTATTTTAAGGCCAAACTTTTTTTGTACAATGTTCCGACGTACATCATGAAACAAATAAACATCAAAATATTCAAATATGGAATACAAAGTATTTTCTTAATCTATCAAATAATTCAAATCATTTGTACAAGAGACATCCACTATGAGTGGTTAACACATCATTCTCTTATAAATTAGTCTCCTTTTGGATGTCCATTTCCGTATATGAATTACGACTTTGAATTTATATTTCAATTATCTACACAGAGTAATTATCAGGTACTCATGCTAATAAATATTATCTCACCCAACAGACTTCCTTACAAAGCAAGCCCAGCTTTAACGATAAAGTTAGATAAAGTTAACATGTCCAGGACCAGCATATATAGCAAATCAATGAGTCAATGGCCAAACAACAAAATGAGTTTTGCTACCTTCTCATCTCTCTCTCTCTCTCTCTCTCCTCACTTATTGTTTTAGCTTAATCACCCATTTTATTATTCATAATGGCAACGTACTCCACCTGTTGGGACAAGCACGTGCTCTATGGCCTTCACAGCCAACCGCACACTGCATTCCTAACCTCGGAATAATTTTCAGGCTTTGGGATTTTGACTTAAGAGAATAATTCAACAGTCACGAGAAACTAAGTACTGTAAGCGAGAGAAAGATAGACTGTAATAGCCACTTGTTTTCTAACTATTTTATCCCTATTTCTACAGTTACTTCTGCATCCAAATAGCCACGATTTAAATCAAGACGTTTTCTGCCTTTTTTTTTTTTTTTTTTTTTTATTTTAAGAAACTTGACCATGAATAGGGTTGGTGCAGCTCCAGTGACGGACAAAAATAGAGTCGCCTTAGATGGTTGGGTCACATTAAATATCGATTATCCGATGATCTGATTAGGAGAGTGGATGTTGTAGATTCGGCTTATGTTAAGAAAAGTAGAGGTAGGTCTAGGAAGACTGAGTCTTATTGTATAAAAAATGATCTTAATGGATTAGAATTATATGAAAATATGACACTAAATCTGATGCAATGGAGAAAAAGTATTTATGTAGCCGATCCCACTTGGTTAAGGTTTTGTTGTTGTTGTTGTTGTTGTTGCTGAGCAGTAAAACATAGCTTCTCAGGATTAATTATTTTGTTTAAAATAAAAAATAAAAAATTATTTTCTTAGGACTAATTTTTTTATTTATTTTGTTGACAGGTTTGTAAGAATTTATTTTCTTACATGTGGAGTAAGTGGGGTTTGGAATTTACGTTAATTTTCGTTGTTCTTGGTAAACTATGATTCAAGAGTACTTCTAATTAAAGGCTCATGCATTAGTGTTCACATGTGTCAAACATGTGTGCAATAAATTATTGAATTAAAATTTACTTTAAAAAATCATTTAAAATTAAAGTTAAAGATTATACATTTTTTATGCAAAATTTAAGGAAGATTTACTTACATGAACCTCAATTTTTATGTTGTTTTTGTACCTCTTGAATCCAAGATGGTCGTGAATCTCTTCCAAGAATTACTGCATAATTGAGGAGAGAGGAAGAGATGAAATTAATGAATAATGTTACTTCATGAAACGTTTACCTATTTTAGAGGAGGTAGTATAATAGTGATATTACATTTTTTCCCCGTTTGGAGAGGGAATGTACTAAACTAGGCCAAATATTTTCCAAGTGTAAGCTTATCATCCAGCAGCTTTCTAGCTCGGTCGGCTAAGCTTAGCTAAACACTCAGATCGAAAAGGGTCAAGTTGATCGGTTAAGCTAGCTTGGTGGAATTCGGTCTGCTGATCCAACCCGGTTGACTATCTTCAATCCTAAATGAGGACTCTTCAAGACTCCATGGAATGATAAGAGATACTTTGTGTGACTGGCTCTTTCGTTGGGTCGACTCCATTAAGGGATGGGCTTTCACATCAATCCAACTTTCCTACAGTTGATGGCTCGAATGCTCTCTTGTCTCATTCCTGATAGGATTTCTGGATCACTTGATTATCTTCTTATGTGCCATTTTGTTCTTTCGGTTTGTCCTAATTGACTTGGCTCATATAACTCAGTTCGTTAGCTCAGATGGGCCTCATGATTTCCTTGCAATGGATCTGTCTCCATCGTTTCCTTCACTTAAATACCATTAGATTCCTGTAAGACTTATGCATATACCTTTTATATGTACATATTTTAAATTCTTGATTATCCTTTTTTCTTGAAAGTGATGTTATGATAAGAATAAGTGAATTTAGTAAAAATAATTATCTCTTTTTTTATTAATTAATAATTTGATCATTGAAATCTCTTGATTTTTGTAACTTTGGGTTTTACTAATAGGGCGCAATGGGACTCCTTCCCATTTAATATTTGATATGCAACTTTCTTTATTAGAGTCTCCATTGTTTTTATTTTGGCGTTGCAATGGATAAACTATTGAAGTCCGAAGCTAGCATTCTCACCAAGATTCTGATTCGATCCATTCTTAGGAAACCAAAAGGACGGTCCTGCTCAAAGGTTAACAATAGAAAGAAGACCATCGCAAGGAGGAATAAGGTGCACTCAGGTTGAGTGGTCTGATTTGATCCTTGGTACATCATAGAAGAACGTTCAGTTAACCAGCCGAACTCATGATCTGACTACTAAACCTTCTATTATAGCTCAAGACTCTTGATCTCGATTTCTTTTATATATGCTTTTATATGTATGTAATTATACTTTTAATTCTCTTTATTTAATATAGGGATTCTACGTAAGCATACGAATTGTTATCAAGTACTATAGAACTTTCTGATTAAGCTCCAAAATATCGATCCCATAAGGAAAAATTTAAATTCTTTATAAAAAAATAGATAACAAACTCTACTTTGAAAAATATACTTACTTAAACTATAGTACTATTGTAGGAGTAAATGTTTGATTCTTTTTGGTAATTTTGATATTTGAAAATAAAGTAAATAACTAACTAAATTTAAAGAGATTTTTGTAAGTTGAAGTTAATATAAATGAAATATCTTTTTTCTTATCATGAATCAGTAACAAGTATAGGAATTCTATTGTGGAAGCATATAAATTATGTTGTGCCAAATAGGAGCAATATTATTTTTTACCCTTATTAGAGATGTTATAAAGAAAATTGGTTAATCTAAAGTTTGAATAGACTTGAAGACGGGCAAGGCAGGGAAAATACTAGCTCTCACTCTAGAATTCCCTCTAAACCCTCCACCTGAAGGCTAACTTCTCGCATAAAAGCCTTACAAAAATAGACTAAATTGGGGGCTTTAGTCTGTCACCCTAAAGACCTCTAATTCTATACCCTTCAAAATTTCTCTCCCTATTTATTTGCACTCAATTATATGAATTACATTCTCATCCATATATTCTCATCTGATTATTACCATAAGTTGATTGAGAAAATACCATCACGGATCTTACATGTTCTCACAACAAATATTAACATCTTAATTGATCAAATCAAAAAGTAAAATAAGTACAAGGTTTGAATCATCACAACTTATTCCAACATTAAAGATCAATATTTCACACAACTTCCTTCCAACACTTAATTAATTATCTTGTTAAGGATTTTTATAAAGAGAACTACTCAGAATTCATGAAGAAAAAATAACAACAATTGAGATTAAAAGTAAAAATCATGTAAACACAAGAAGTCTAAATTAAATCCAAATATAGTCACAAAGATAATAACTTATCTCAAATTCCTCTCCACCAGACCCTTAAAAATTGTTTGAATCTCTTCCTTTTTCTTACAATGCTCCCTAGAACTGGTCGCCCAACCCTAGAGGGTTAAAATCAATCAAAATCACTAACAAACAATGGATTCTTACTTACAACTATCTACCCACCTTCTCCTTCACTAAGAATGAGATAAGTGAGAAGAAACCCTATATAAAAATCCTACAACTCCTTACTTTAAAACACTCTAAATCTACTCATCAAATCTACTCTAATATCCTCTTCTTTCTTCAATTCAAGTTCATCTCTTTAAAGTTTTCTAAAATGTGTTCACATTCAATAAATCTTTCAAGAGTTGCCTTTTTTCAGGAGCCATTTCAATGTAGTTTCATGCCCATTAACTGAAATTCATGTTTTCACTAAGAGTTGCTTCAAACACCCCTTCAAAATTCGTTCAAAATTCTTTAAATTTCTAAAATACTCCCCGGCGCTTAAGCGCAATGTCTTCGACGCTTAGACATGGCCTTCTCTGTGTGTCGGCTCTTATGCGCCAGATCTGGGTGCTTAGGCGCTACAGTTCATTTTCACACATTCTTAATTCTTACTCCAAACTTTATCTTTTTTTCACTTATTTCATCATATCCATCAATTTAATTGTACTTGAAATAAAAACACACAAATAAATTTTATTAAAGCGCAATATTATCAAAAATAGGTATAAAAATGTACAAAAATATTATATATTTTAGGTGTATCAAAACCCCTCAAACTTAAAATGTTAGTTGTCCTCAAGTAAATTTTTTACTACATAAAAATATGAATTATCGTAGAGAATTTAACTTCTAAATTTTTATAATTTAGTTTACTAAATATAATAGCACAACTTAAGAAAAATTTGTAACAACTTAAGTTAATACTAAACATATAAGAACACTTAGTAGTTAAGTCTAAGATTTCTAACTTTCTATTTATATCAAGAAGAATTGCAGATTAACATATTAAAAAAACTTAGAATATCCATATGAAAAAGAATTTCATGATAAATTTATTAGTAAATATACTAAAACTCAAATACAAGTTTAAAAAATGTAATAAAGTCTTTTTCCTTAAGTTGATTTAAATGAAGCAAACTTTTTTTTAGGCATCTCCTCACGCTTCTCCTCATATTATTTTCTTTTTATTCCTCTTATTTTCTTTTTGATTATTTTTTTGCTTTTTGTTTTTTTTAATGTGAGGATTACTATATCTGGATAGCCTTTAATAATTTTGAACTTCACTATCATTTTCTTAAAGTTAAGAACTCCTTACTTTCCTTCACTTTATAAATTCATATTAGCTTTGAAAATTTTTCATAAAGTCTCATTTTTTTATTCTTACATGAAACTCTAAGATTCTTAATACTTCAAAAATACAACTTCCTTTACTTTTATTAGAAAAGACATAGTCTTATCCCTTCATACCAAATATCTCAACTCTAGAATTAACCTTCATCATGAATTTTTGTTTTACTTTAGTCTACTATATATTTAGAAAAAAAAATATAGTTATCTAAAGATAATCCCTAATACTAGAGGTCGTGTTAAATTATTTTTTTATCTAAAATATCTTAAATTAAGGACAAATAAAATTTTAATTATTTCTTTTAAAGAAAATATTCATCTCCCCCCCAACTTAAATTTTTAATAGGTAAAAAATTTAGTATAAGAAATTCAGGCAGGAATGAAAACTAAAATAACATACATACAAGAATTCTCATATCCTAAATATATGAGTACATAATTTTAAAATAGAAATAAAAATAAAGTGATAAAATTTTAACTTAATTTTTAACATGTAAGATATTCAACAGACTTCTATGCAGTGAAAAATAACATAAAAACAAATAAAAAACAAACCAACTTAAATTCATAACCACAACATAAAGAAATTATATGGTAGTAATTTGAAACTTTAAACATAAAATTCTTAAGTGAAAGTTAACAATATTCTAAACTTTCCTAATATCTGAGGAATAAGTTTGACACAAATCAACAAAATACAACTATACAACAATGTTTACACACTAATACCTCAAAACAAAATATAACTACTCACAATAACATAAATTCACAATAATGGCTAGAAAACAAACAACACACAAATAGTGGCATTTTAAATAACTACAACACACAATAACATAATCAAATCATTAAATCATTTCTCCTCGTCATCATTATCATCATCATTATCATCTTTCTAAAATCTTGTAGGCTTATAGTGAGGGTATTGTAGAAGTGAAGGAAATACCACACTCTGGTCACCCCTAATAAGATTTTTCTTCATAATCACTATGTCTCTGCATATATGTATCAATATGTCCTACAAAGTTTTCTAAATTTAGTACCTCATATGCAGTGTAGTTGATGTTATCTAACATCCTATGAATTAACCTTGACTACTAATCAAAACTAGCAGACTGACCATGTGATGAAGATGCTCGTGAAGTAGAAGAACCCAAACTTTTAGAAAATCCTCCTCTCCATCCAAATGCTCAGAATAAGATTTAATATTCACACTCGTAATAGGCTTTAATGGCTGCAGAATCTCTTCTCAACTATCAAATCACACACTAGCCTGCTGGTGTGACTTTTTTAATTTATAAAAATTAATGAACTCAGATTTATATATAAATTGGTTTAGATGATAATGAGTCACACAATTAATGCAAGTATATGTATCGCTCAAGTAATATAAGGCTCAAGTGGAGTCATGGAATATCGATCCCACGGGGAGGCTTTATATTTATGGCGTAGCACAGAAATCTCTTATTGAATCACAGCACAATTGCAAGTGGTTTAATTCTTAAAGTAAAGACAAACAGGTCAGTTACTATATCTACCAAAGCATGTTTTAAACTCTAGCAAGTTAAACTAACACAAGACTAAATTTATAACAAAGTTCAGTTGTAAGAAAGAGCCTTCCTCCTTTCCATTGATAATGTGATGATTATTGTGACACAGATCAGTGATGTAAATGTATTGTGCCAAATAGAAGCATTCTTATTCTTTACCCATATTTCAGCATATAAAGAATATTGGCTAATCCTATGTTTAGTCCCCAAATCTTTGGTTAGGTTGGGAGGATACTGGCTCTCACTCCAGAGCTTCCACTTCCCTTCACCTGAAGGCTAACACTCACTTCAGTTTCTAAACATTAGGACCAAATTGAGGATTTCAGCCTGTCACTCCGAAATCTCCAATTCTACGCCCATCAAAGTATATTTCCCTATTTATTTGCACTCAACTCCCATTAACTTCACCATTCATGGAATTTGAATGTGACCTTCACTTTTATTGTGGAACTCATAATCCTTTCGGAACATATGTTTCCCAATGAGTTTTAACAATTCAATTGGCCAGATCAAAGTAAATAAAGTTCTAAGTGAAAATGGTCATCACAAATTCTTCATAATAAATCAACACATCATTTTCACTTCACAACATCAATACATCACATGAAAAGGAGAAAGACAAAGAAATCTACTCAAGACTCATGAGGAAAAATGACAAAACATGGATTTAATATATAAAAACAAAATCATAAAAACAGAGTAAAGTAATAACAACTTATCTCAAACTCTTCCCCAAGCGAATCTTAAGGAATTCCTTTGAGCCCTCTTCTTTCTTCACAACAACACACAATTCTCTCTTTAGAATAGTAAGAAAAAATAAATCTCTCACTTTCTCTCTCCTCTCACACTCCTTAAAAGAGAAAAACACAAACCTAACTTCCTACACAAAATAGAAAGAACTCGCTCTCTAAACTCTAAACTCTTCTCTTCCTTTCTTCCCCCTTTGAAATGTGGCTCCAAGAGTGTTTAAATTCAGCCAAAACTGATTTCCCAAGAGTTTCCTCAAGTAACCTTTCAAAATCCGGCTAAATACATTGAATCTAGTTCAAAATCGGGATATAGTGCTATCCGACGCTGGTAGGAGCGCCGTTCAGCGCATTATTTTGCCAAAACATTGTAACTCTCTGGAAACTGGCGTTGTTCAATGCTGGTGACAACACCGTTCGACACTAGTTTAATAAAGTGCACTTTTTGTCCTTTTTTGCTCCAAATTTGCTCATTTTCGCTTCCTTTTACTGCAAAGGCCTAAAATCATTATACCTGCATGAAATCATCAAAAATACATTCCTTTAAAGTGTAATATCAACAAAAACATGTATGAAATGAATAGTAAAAGCTATCAAATTTTTAGTGGATTACCTGCTTACATAAAGAAAAGACTAAGTATGTGGATCACAAACCTGCAGTAGTGACAGCTCTGCAAAACTAATGATCGTATGATAGATTAAGGATCTAATATTAATTGGCTTAAACTCTTCAATGCAATAGTTCAGAGTGTCTCTCTCATTTTTGACTTCACTCAGATGATTTGAAGGGAGTAGATGAGCTGAAATAAAATAGTGCCACGCTTTTGTAGTGACATGAAGCTTTGACGCGGGAAAATTCACTCTTCTTTCATTTTTTATTTTCTACAATTCTCTTCCCGCAGTCAATGACAAAGTAATCTCATCTAACTCCTCCTCAGTAGGAATAAAAATACATAAAAGTTAGGGTCAGTTGGTAAAACGAATTGATTACCTACGGGAAAAAACTATTGATTTTCCTCCAACCATAACTTAGTCTTCCTCTACCATAGGAAGATTAGCATACAACTCACAAAATACAAAAATGACAGCCACAGTAGAAAAGTAACATAAATGTTTTCACTATCGGTGAACTATCAACTCTACCACAGCTCCACCCAAATTTTTGAAACACCATTCAGGAATCAAAATTTTCAACTGCATTGCTTATGCATATCGATCCTGAGCCTTAGAACTGACGAACTTGCTTGAATCAATCGTGGACTTCCCCTTGCTCCTTTTCATTTTTGGTGTCATTTTCTGAAAATCACATAAAAAACACATTAAAGCCTAAACTCAAGTCTAAATCACTAAACTTCACTTCCAAAAGCTTAAACGATCATTTCCATGTATTTTCCATAGAATTTTCCCAAATTTTCACCATGAATATTAATTTTCAGACTTTCCACAATGTGCTCTAAATACATGGTGAAAATAAAAAAATTTTACATAGGAGTAATGCTCTCACCTTAAGAAGAATAAATCAAACAAATTTGACTCAATTCTACCAAGAAACTTTCAAGTTTTGAGAAGCACTAAGTCAAAAATTGTGAAATCCCGCGGAAGAAGGTGACGGACAGGGGTGAAAATGGTAGCTTTCGAGTTTAATTTTCACTTAAAATCGTTCGCAAATCATTTTTCATGAACGGGCACTTAAGCAAGAATGGTTCGGCGCTTAGGAGCCTTCCTCTCTCGTAACCTTCGCTTAAGCGTGGGGTTTTGGAGCTTAGACTCGAGTGCACAAATTTTGATATTTGGTTTTTTAGGTTAAATGCACATCAAGCCTAAGTCATCCACACCTAAATGGTTTTATAAATCTTAACAACTATTTTTTTCCCTTTTTATCCTCCTCTTTCTCAAAATTTTCAAAATTTCATATATTTTATTCAACCATAAGTAACACTTAACTTTTCACACATAAAAGCACTTACATTAATTTTTTTTAAAACAAGTACAAACACAATTCACATCAATTCTCTCCAATCCAAATATTCTACGATGACTCAATTCAAATCAAACTTAACATCAAAACACATAAAACAAATAATTTTAAATACGAAACACACTAACATCAAACACATAAATCAAACAAACAAAAACATGACTCAAGGACTTAATTCCATTCTCCTTCAGATGGAAGGTATCCCGACCTTTCACTTGTTTCACCTGGGGCATTTCAAATATAGATTTGATAGAACAGACAGTGTTGAAGAACTCTAATTGAATCTTCCTCAATCTACTTGTTTTTCATATGCATCTTCTTGTCCAGTTCTTCTATTTAATTTGTATGGCTGAATTGCATATTTAGTTACTATCTGATATGCTCCAAGTGTCTGTTCGTCTCATTCACATTTGCTTTGATTGAAGCCACAACAACCTCAATCTATGTAATATTTTCCATTATATCTTCTATACTAACGGATGGGAAACTGTTGTATAACTCTTGCGCACTTAGACATACGAACTTCTTCTTAATGTCTTTTTTATTTCTTCTTTATTTCATTCTCCCAAGAAGGCATTTTTGCAAATGATCTCACTCCTTTTCTCTCAACTTAGACTATAGGATGAAAATTTGAAGTGGGTCAACATTCTCTTCATTCCCAAACTATTTATAGGCTTTAAATGAAGCCTAGACCCATTATTCACGTCTAGAAACCATCAAATCACAGTTAAAGCAGCTAAACCACATTCAATCCTTCTAGAAGTTTAATTCAAAACTTCAACACTTAAGCGCCATATGTTCACTTTTAAGCATTGTATGTTGGCGCTTAAGCGTCGGTGCTTAATTTAGCATAGTTCTACTTAACATCTAAATTCGCACTCAATCTCTTCTAAGTCATCAACTAAGGTCTTAGAATCATTTCTAAATCATTATGTATTAAAAACACTATCACATTATTCTTAATCAAACATAACAACATATTAATTAAAACAAACACACACTAAAAACTATATGTTGCCTCTCATAAAGCGCTTGATTTTACGTCGTCAGCCCAACGTAGTCGGTGCTTATTCTGGTTAATCCAACAATATAAGATGATTCAATTTAATTTTGTCCCCAAAAAGGTTGGGTTTCAGTCTGTGACAATTCACTTTGAAAATTTTCTCAGTTTTAGGATCTTTAACATCCACATCTCCATATGGATAAACTTTTATCACAACAAATGGCCTAATTCACCTGGACATAAGTTTTTTTGTAAATAATCTTAATCTTGCATTATATAACAAAACTTGTTGCACTAGCTCAGAATTTTTAGTAAGAATCCTCCGATCATGCCACATCTTCATCTTTTCCTTATAAATCTTAGCACTTTCATAAGACTCATTCCTTCTCTCTTCAAGCTCATTTAACTGTAAAAGTCTTTTCTCACTAGCATCTTTTAAATTATAATTGAACTCCTTAATAACTCAATATGTTTGATGCTCAAGTTCAACTGTTAAATAAGAAGTCTTCCCAAATATTAGCCTATATAGGGACATTCCTATTGGAGTTTTATATGCAGTCCCATAAGCCCACAAATCGTAATCAAGCTTAACTAACCAATCTTCTTTGTTTGATTCACAAATTTTTCCAAAATTCTTTTAATTTTACAAATGGATAATTCAGTTAAACCACTTGGCTGAGGATGACAAGCAGTAGCAATTCGATGGTTGATATGATATTTCTTTACTAATTTCTCCATTATAGCATTTCCAAAATGACTTCCCCCATCAGTTATGATCTCTCTCGGAATTCTAAATCTACAAACTATGTTCTTTCCTAAAAACATTGTAACACTAAGACCTCACATCGAGGTAAAATAATAGCTTCTTACCATTTGGATACATAGTTTACTACTAACAATATATATAAATTTCCGAAAGATGGTATAATACACCAAACAATTGTTTGATTTTATATATACATTTTATGCTCATTTTTGGTGATATTACACTTTAAAGGAATGTATTTTGATGATTTATTGTAGGTTTATTGATTTTAAACATTTAGAGTAAAAATAAACTAAAAAGGTAGAAATTTGGAGTCAAATGGAGCATTTTACAAAATGTACTAGCACCAGATTTCGCGCCAACGATGCCAAAATCCAAAGATTACAACAATGGTTAGGCGTTGACGGTGTCAGAATGGCACCGACGGTGCTAGAACGCGCGCTGAAGACAAAAAAATATAGAAAGACCTAGATATGGCCCCGACAGCGCCAGATTTCTGCATCGACGGTGCCAGTGATGGTTATTCTTGAAAATTCATTGCATTATGATGCTTTTTGGAGAGGTGCTTGAGGAAAATCATGGTAAATTTTTCCTAAACATAAAATAGAATGAGTTTAAGTTAAAAGGTGTGGGGAATGAAAAGGAGAGTTGGAGGAAGTGTGGTGTATGTGTTGAGAGTTAGGATTTTCTCAAAGAGTTGTAAGAGAAGAGTGAAAGTGAGAGATTTCTTCTTACTTACTTTTCTAATAGAGAATTGAGTGGTGTTGTAAAGAGAAAGTCAAAAGAACTTCACAGAATTTGTGTGGGTAAAGTTTGAGATAAGTTGTGTTTATTACTTTCTGTGTTGTATGAACTTGTTCTTATATATATAATCCATGTTTTGTTGTAATTTCCTCATAAATGCTGAGTAGATTTATTTGTCCTTCTCCCTATGATGAGATATGGTTTGTGATGAATCAAAACTGTTATGCAAAATATTTGATAAAAATTGTAAGGATTAAACTTGGATTTTCATTTTTTTTTCTATTTGGCAAATTGAAATGTTGAAATTTGTTATTAAACATACGATCTGAAAGGGCTATGCATTCAACAACAAAGTGAGAATAACTTTCAATGTCATGGATGAGAATGTAGTCCATGAGGTTAAATGCAAATAAATACATAAATATACTTTGATGTGAGTAGAATCGGAGATTTTAGAGTGACAGACTAAAATCTCCAATTTAGTTCAAGCATTTAAAAACTAAAGCGAGTGTTTGCCCTCAGGCGAGGGAGAAGTGAGAGATCTGGAGTGAGAGCTACTATCTTCCCAACCTAACCACAGATTTATGGACTAAACCTTGGATTAGCTAATGTTCTTGATGTACTCAGGAGAGGGTAAAGAATAAGAATGCTCTATTTGTTACAATATAATTATGAACAATCTAATTTATTCACAAACCATAACCTCATTGCAAGGGGAAGTATATTTTGACTAAGTTGAACCTTTAGTTACAAAAACTTAATTTAGAGTTAGAAAACTTCACTTTAAAGTTTACAAATTTGTTTATTAAACTTATTATTTCATGTTACATTAAACGTTATCTACTTTCATTTCTTACTTAAGTATTATTAGTTTCAACTTCGTGTGTTGTGCTACCATTAAAAGTTAATCTCCTCCCTATGGGATCAATACTTTGGAATCAATTAGAGCCCTTCATTACTTGAGCGATCGTGTACTTGTGTTTGCAACCTAGTGACCCTATTTAATAATCATAATAACCATTGAGCTCACTAGGGGCAGCATCTTTAAGATAAATCTGATTATACTGAAGTGAACTGATTGTGATTGCTATTAGTATTTCTAAATTTGCTTCATTGTGTGTTGTGGTGTTGAAAGACATTTACAGCATTCAAAAATTAAGCCGGCTGACCACCAAGTGAAAGAAGTCACATCCGCATCAAGTTTCTGGCATGTTGCCGGGGAGGTAACGGTAAATGAAGGTACAAATTAAAAACCTTGTTTCAACTATAAAACTTATATTTACGAGTATATTAGTAGATTTATGTGCCTTTGTTTTTGTGTATGCATATATTAGGATTCGAAGGTTTATTACCTTATGATTTTGAGTTAGAACAAACTATTAGGAAAATTTAAAAATAAAAAATTTATAAAAATTTGAACGAAATGGCAAACAACTTATATAATCAGAGTATTGAAAATGATCATCATTAAAGACCTTTAAAATATTATGCTAATCCTACAGTAGATGAAAATCATTTAAGTATACAAATCCCTATTGTAGTTCCTAATATGCTTGAGCTTAAACCTGTTATTATTTAAATGACACAAAAAAACTAGTTTAGGGGATCACCAACTAAAGCTCTAATTTAAATCTGGCTAGTTTTCTAGAATTGTGTGCTACATTTAAATATGATGGGGTGTCAGAAGATGTGTAAGGCTTAGATATTTTCCTTTTTCAATAAGGGACAAAGCAGAGATGTGGTTAAACTTATTAGCACCTGGATTATTAGCTTGAGCAGATTTAGCTCAGAAATTTGTAGCAAAATATTTTCTACCATAAAAAAAATGTTAAGCTTAGAAATGATATTACATCTTTTTTTCAGTTTGAAGAGGCATCTATATACGAGGCTTGAGAAAAATTTAAGGAACTTCTTAGGAAGTGTACACATCATGGATTATCAGATTGGTTAAGAAGTCAAACTTTTATAATGGATTAGTGAGATCTCTTAGATTGATTAATGACGTTGTTGTTGGAGGATCGTTGATGTCAAAACCATTCAATGAAGCCTATTCTTTAATTGAAGAAATGGCTACTAACAATTTCAATGGCTCGCTGAAAGGATAGATTCTAAAAGAGTAGCTAGTATTAACGGTTTTGATGGTATATCCGATTTGGCTGCTCAAATTGATGTAATATTAAAGAAGATTGATCAATTTGGAATGAATTATTATCAAACACCATAAGAGATTGAGGAAAATTCATTAGGACGATTGATAGATCCCCAAACATCATTTTATAAAACTTTGAATGCAACAAATAATCAACCAAGTAATCCTTATTCTAATTGTTATAATTCTGGTTGGAGAAATCACCCTAACTTAAATTGAAATAATAATAACTCTAATGTGTTGAATCCAATGGGAAATGCAAATAATCCGAGTAATAATAACTATAGACCTTCTTATACATTAGGTTTTAACAACAACTCTCAATTTTAGGAGAATAAATTGACTATGGAAGAAGTTATATTACAATTAAGTAATCAATTGGAAAGTCGTGGACCACAATTGCAAAGTTAAGGAGAAAAATTGCAATGTGAAGGGGCTTCAATTAGAAATATTCAAAATCAATTAGGACAAATTGCTGCTAAAATTAGCAATAGACCCCCAGTAAATCTACCCAGTAATGTTGAAATTAATCTAAATGATCAGAATAAAGAGCAAATTAAGGCTATTCAACTGAGAAGTGGAAGAGAATTGGAAACAAGAGTTCAAAAAAAATGGAAGTTGAAAAATAAGGGGTGGAAATTGAAAATTCTGGCGAAGATACTTATCAAGACCTAGAGTATCCTATTAAACC